>OY744476.1:2676767-3276767 GCA_963556175.1 Tipula confusa
TAAGTACATTATGTAGTTTAGCGGTCTACATAGATTTGATAGAGGTTTAACGATCTTTTGGGTTTCCTAATTGGAGTGTCTAGATTTTGTAATTTATTTATTTGACGATTTATGAATAAGACATAGTCTTTGTAAAAAAACTCAACTTTTCAGCTTTTTATTATTATGTAATTGAATATAAGTTATTATTAAATGTTGCCTTTTTTACGATATCCAAAACCCGAATATTGAGAACACCCAACTTATTCATAAGAAGTTGTCAGTCATACTTCTATACCTTAATCTACAACAGTTCTTTTGAACAGATGTGAGCGTCATTGTTGAAAACATTTTACTAGGTTCAATGCCTTTAAGAAATTATGAGGTTTTTCTACTTAAAAGCATAGAACCAACCATATGATAATAATAAACCAGTAAGGTCATCCTATATGATCATCATTTTCCAGATTTGTCAATTATACAAAATTTACCTAAAAACTATGCCACTCAGTGAAATCGTTGTGACATTTAATAATATTTTCTATTGTTAAATTTTTAAATAAAAACATTGAATATGGGAAACCCTTTAGTTTACATAGGGTGAAAGTAGTATATCAGACAATTTTATAAATATTTTTAAATTTCCATCTACTTGGCCAAGTAATAAGTAATGTGAATTTAGGGCATATGCTAAATAGTTTTTATAAAATTATAACTCCCCCAAATGTGCGTGGTTAAAAAATACAAAAATCCACTGCGTACTCATATATTTGCCGTCACGGACCTACTAATCACATTTTAATTTTTAACATTTGGCGTTTAAGGTCTACATTTTGGAACGTATACTTTGGACAGTATCTCTTGTACGGTTTGGATCAAACTCTCCTATGCTATTTAGTAATGTACAGTCAAAATTCATAACTAATGCTAATATCCAAATTTAAGATCCTAATGTTGTTGTCCTGACATTAATGAATAGGTGCTGATTTCAATGTTTTATTTTAAATACATAGTATGAACAGCCACTTTAATTTTTGATGACGTCATTAAAACGTAAGTAGATATATAAGGCCATTCCCTATATAGTATTTACCCCTTTGTAGGTAAGTGCTATTTGTAAAGAACTAAGAACTTTCACTGAATTATTTAAATAATGTTGAATCGCGCAGATTGCATGGCAAGGCAAGGGAATGTTGATTCTCAAAGTGTTATGATGCTTTGGGAACGTATCTCAATTTTATTAAGTATTATAATAAGTATTTTTTCAACAAGTTGTTAACATAAAACAGTCACTTGTATAAAACACAGCACTATTACATGACTGCTAAATAAAATTGGAGGGTTTCTTTCTGGTATTACTTTGATCAGTTAGTCAAATAGGTTTAGAAATATCTTATACGTTGTCTCTGTAGGGTACGTATATTGTGGAGTTCGGCAGCCACTTTTTGATTTTTCATTATTTTTGGGCTTCGATTTTAGCATATCTCCGATCAAGTGTGTGATACTGAAAATAAAGACAATAATCCTGTATGAGGATTAATGTAGCAGAAAATCACTTGGTAAGTACTCGTAGCACATATCATTTGAATTACCTAATTATAAATAAACAATTTCGTTGTCTTATCTAACGCACTGTATATTTACAAAAAATGTGTCTACTCGTATACGTATTGTGTACAAGATATGAAATATTAAAAAAAGCAAACAAACAAAATTAAACTGACTAATTTATTTATATTTGAAACCTCAACAATAATAATCTTTTAGTCCCGCAGTTCTTACCTAAATCGCACATCGAACAGTTTAACAATAGCATGCATGAACTAGTGAATTATTGAAATAAAATTAAAAATTAGTGTCAAGTAGAAATGATGTAAGTGCCTCCATGTTCAGAGTTATATTACATACTGTAAGTGATATAATTGACTCGTCAAATTTATTTGTACATAAAAAAGAGATGTGATCTTGTATGTGATGAGACAAGACTTTAATGGAACCTTGAAATATTTGTTTAACTATATATAGACAGATTTGTTACGATATATAGAAACACAAGAAAATTAGATAATTTGTTAGATTTTAAGGGAATTGTGTTGTTGATTTGTTATTTGTGTATGTGATGCTGTTGAAATTTCGATAATTTTAAACTGTGCATTCAAATTATTTTAATAATTTGGAAATTTACTAAATCGAATATCTAAAGTTCTAACTTCTAATAACATTGTGAAACATCTAACTTATGAAGTTACTTTGCGCAGCTCAATGCCATACTACAATAAGTATCATTGATGAAACGATTAATCGAAACTTGAATTGCATAATTTATAGGTATGTCGGATTAGTTCGAATGATAGATTTAGTGAAGTAATTTCACCAATGTCTATAAACAACATATTTACTATATACTTTTAAAGTAACTTTTTTTTTTAAAAAGAGCGCCTTATCATAATTTGACTTGCAGCGTGTAAACACTGATAAGATTAAATTTCCGTTGTGTTTTGAACTACATACATACATCAATTATAATAAGATGGTTGCTTGATAAATACCTAGCCATTAGCATAACAAAACTTGGGTTAATTTTTCGGATTAGTTCCGACTCCAATTTAGGAGCATAGGGCGTCTAGCTACTAGACTCAACCATCGAGCTTAGTTTGGCCTATTGTATTTATTTCGATCCATGTTTCCCAAGTGGTTTCGGTTCTGCTATAGAATAGTTAGTTTTTAGACTTTTGATCTTTTTTCCACTTTGCTTTTTCTTTGCGGGTTTCATTCTAATGGCACACGTAAGTCGTCATTTGATGGTATTCAGTGTAAAGTAATCCATATTTTTACATCCGTTTTCTGACTTCTGGTGGTAATGTCTCTTTGTTGCATTTTAATATTCTATATAGACATTTATTTATTTACAAACAATCAAATCTCTTTGTCCAATTTACGACACATCTATTACTAGGGAGAGAATAGAGAAAGCATCATTGTCTTACTTCTCGAGTGTTGTGCTGTATTTACTTTGATTGCCTTTAAATTAGACTCTTTTTTTCAAGTTCCGTAAAAAAGTCCCAAAAGTAGACACCTTGTTAGTTTCGTATAATTTCACTTAAATAATTCTATCCTTCGTTTAGTTTCTAAAACCGTTAATCTAGTGACAGCGAGCTTAGATTTTTCCAATTTTTTTAAAAATTTCGTAACTGGATGGAAGATTCTCAGTTTTTTACTTGTTTGTTTGAGTTTTGATGTTGAAGGCAATATTTTAATCGAGTCGTTGTATAGATCTAGACGTGCAACATTTAAATGTTGCAATGCACCACTTTTTTATTTGGTTTTAAGCGGCGATGATATTCAACACAGATGGTGAACGAAAGAATTTTGCAAATAGTTGGTTGTGATCAGATTAACATTTTTCAATGTTTATATGTTGCGTACTATAAATTTACGAAGAAACTTTGGTTCCGATAATCTATCAAAGACCTTAACAGATATCCTATGAACAAAATATTTCTTTTATTACAGATATTTGAGACATTTATTTCAAATATTAAAAGCGAAGACAGCATTATGATGAAAATAGGTGAGAAGCTGGAAAAATAAATTGACTTGCATGAGGAGGTTCAATCTAAAAAGTTCAGCTTTTAAATTTGTTAACTATGTGTAATAAAGCCAGCCTATTAAAATCATTATTGTCCATTTTCTTTCTCCTAGTAATATGCATTATAGCCTTACTAACCGTATGCCACGTATATTCGGAGAAGCCACGACCAAATATAATATTCATACTAGCCGATGATCTGGTAAGTGAATTATATGAAGCCGCTATAATTTTGCTAATAAAATTTTTGTAATTTTAGGGATTTAACGATGTGAGTTTTCGGGGATCATCTCAAATAATGACACCGAACATTGATGCGCTAGCATATTCCGGTATAATTTTAAATCGTTACTATGTAACGCCAATTTGTACACCGTCACGTTCGGCCTTAATGACCGGTAAATTACCGATTCATACTGGAATGCAGCACACCGTACTTTATGGGGCTGAAACAAGGGGATTGCCATTAAAGGAAAAACTTCTTCCCGAATTTCTGCAAGAGTTAGGCTATGCAAATCATATTGTGGGCAAATGGCATTTGGGACATTATAAAAAAGAGTATACACCATTACATCGTGGGTTTTTATCACACACCGGATTTTGGACCGGTCATCATGATTATTTTGATCATACGGCGGTTGAACGGCCAGGATGGGGTCTTGATATACGTCGTAATATGGATATTGCTTATGATCTACATGGAAAATATAGCACCGATATTGTAACTGAGGAATCTGTTAAAATTATAAACGAACACAATAAAACGATGCCTTTATTTTTATATGTAGCACATGCTGCAGTTCACTCGGGCAATCCGTACAATCCATTACCAGCTCCCGACGATATTGTATCAAAATTAGATCATATTAAGGATTTTAACCGACGGAAATTTGGTGCCATCCTAACAAAGTTAGACGAATCGGTTGGCATAATAGTAAAATCTCTTAGCGCAAGGGGAATGCTTAGCAATTCGATTATAGTATTTAGTACCGATAATGGTGGTCCAGCTGAAGGATTTAATTTGAATGCGGCTTCAAATTGGCCACTTCGTGGAGTTAAAAACACATTGTGGGAAGGTGGAGTTCGTGGTGCCGGCCTATTGTGGAGTCCATTGCTAAATAATACTCGTAGAGTTGCACAACAAACTTTTCATATTTCAGATTGGTTGCCAACACTGTATGCGGCGGCTGGTGGATATTTAAAAGATTTAGCTGGTTTTCAAATTGATGGATTAAATTTGTGGAATGAATTGTCGAATGACCTACCATCAAAACGACGTGAAATCCTTCATAATATCGATGACATATGGGGAAGTGCTGCGGTTACAGTTGGAGAATGGAAAGTCGTTAAAGGCACAAATTATGGTGGTCAATGGGATTATTGGTATGGACCATCGGGTAACCGAAATTCTTCATCGTATAACATTGCCCAGATAATTACGTCGAACGCAGGCACATCTATAAATCATTTGGGTATGCTTCCTTCACATAGTGAAATAAATAATATACGAGAGGCGGCCAAAATCGATTGTTCTAATGCACCTGGTTTCGAAGTTTCCTCAACGATTAAGTGTAATCCAATCGAAGCTCCATGTCTTTTTAATATCTATCGTGATCAATGTGAACAATTTAATTTGGCCTCATACTATCCAGCTATACTTAATGAGGTTTTGAATACACTGTTTCGATACAATCAAACTGCTGTACCTCCCGGAAATACGCCACTTGATCCACGTGGAGATCCACAGTATTGGAATTATGTGTGGACCAATTTTGGCGATTATCCACAGGAGCAGTTATAATTAAAGCTAAGTTTATAATGGTTTAAATAGAAATAAAGACATTTTGTAGTACTCGTATGTTTATTTTACATTACGTCGTAATGACTCCTGCAAGTTGACTCCTGCGGTAACGAATGATTTCTGTAATTGCTTTTTCATTCTCAATTTGCTGTTTTTTGCTGGTCATTTAAGTGTCACTAACTTTTTAATTACCGAGCATGATTAGCTATTGAATTTGCACACCCAAACACTAAATAAACCAGGAAACCATATCACACCTTTTGTTATCGCTTTGGCCAATACAAAAAGCTCACCACATTAAACCGGAAATATTTTCATGTTTCCTTTTAATGGTTACAATAATTTTTTTTTCGTATACATTTTTACTATAAAAATGAAAAATTAAAAAACAAAAAAAAACTTTTATGGAAAATTTAATTTTCAAAACAAAAGCAAAACGATATTTTTCTAATCTTATTTTGTTGTTTTACTCGTATAATATCCGGAATAATTTATATCCTCATTAAATGACGAATACGTTCAAACGGGATAATAGTTTTTTTTATATAGAATTGATATTTTTGATAGTATCATTTTGCTGTAGCTCGCCTAACGAAGCTTTTATTACAAAATGATATGAAGATAATACAGCTTTTTCCTAATTTTCTTTTAAAAATATATAACAAATAAAAATTTAATTAAATATTTAATATAAAAAAAAAAAAAAATTAATAAAATGGAAATGAATAAAGAAAATGATAAAGACAACGCTGCAAAGTAAGGAACTGAGTACGAGTAATACTGGTAATACATGGTACTAGATGTACAAGAATGTATAGATATTTTTTTAACGTTGCTTAAATTACATTTCAGAATTGGGTGAATCGCATAATGTCGTCGTTACATCCAAAAACACTATAAAACGGTTTGGATTTTTTTCTAGAATGCTGAATTTTTATTCTCTCATCACTGAACATCAATAGTGTTAAATTACTTTATTAGAACATTTTTGTGTTCTTGTATTTCAATTGGAAGGCCCTAATTTCACCAGCAGAGGGCCTCCAGGTTTGAACAGTCTACCAACAAAATTTGCACTATAACAAGATAAGGAGGTTTTGAACAATATTAAGTTACCTCTATTTGAAGGAAATTTGTTTTTTAAAATTAATATTTAGGATATAGGATACAGGATTTGATTCACTAAAAATATATGTCCACTAAGAACTATATATGTAACACAAACGGCGCCACTTCTCAAAAATGAATGTCTAAAATCTTATTTGAATTGTCTCGATAAAATTTAAAACATTTTACAAATAGTATTTTGGTCATTGTAATCTACATATTTTGTGTTATGTCACATATTTTGCCATTAAAATGAAAGTAAATTATATAATGAAATTTGAGTCTAATTGAGTTGTAACCCCCTTCTATTTAAAAAGCTCATAAAATCTGTAAATTTGACAAAAAATTCTACACATTGTCAATCAATATGTTTTATTTAAATTGCTTATGTATAATTTTTAAGTTCGTCACTAGAATTTAACAATCGCTACCAAAAATAAGGAGAATTGATATAGGAAACAGTTTCAGCCCCAATCTACATACCTTGTATACGCCACAACTTAATGGAGAGATTAAAACCGGATGCATTTATAAATTCCATTTGGGATTCGGTACGATGTCGATGACAAGTTGTTATCATCTAAAGCAACAAAACGGCATAAGACATCATTACATAATATTCTTTTTTTTACATTTTGATTATTATCTAAATGATCATTTTCCACACGAAAAACGTGCAGAGAATGACAAATGGCATGTTAAAATGAACATTTTCAAAGTCAAGATTCCAAGAGCGAGTAACGAAAATAAACCGAAAGGCCAAAGAAATGTTTGCAAAAGGCAAAATCATTTATAGTGGTACCAACGAGTCAGGATGGATAAAGATAGTCTACTGGTTCGAATGAAGACAGGAAGCAGTGGAGTGGTATAACTAAGGGTTGTCTATCATTGTCCATTTATGGAAGTGCTAGAGGTATATACCATACTAAATCAGAAGATAATAACGATAGTTGATGGCCTTGTCAACATTTGTCAATGACGATTAGCAGATTTGACGAAACGAGAGGTTTATACAAAGCAAGGATGAAAGGTCACTTGATTTCTATGAAATGTGCCAACTGTTTATGGTATAAATACGACATTATACAGAAAAACGATCCTACATAATGACGAAATTGGATTGTAGAGTGAGTTTATGCTGAGTGTTTTGGGTCGGTGGCATCATTGCATAATTTTTGTTTTAGAATACTTTCTTTTATACCTTAATTGATTTAATTAGGTTTCCAAAACTTTTCCAATCCATGTTGTGATTTCAACATAGTAGTGCTTTATATTAAACACCTACGATGTAGTTTATATCCACAAACTGTTCCATCGAAATATTGTTTATCAATCTATTTGTTAAATGAGGATGTCTCACCACTCCACCAGTAACATATTTATTGCATGTTGCATTTTTCAGTTAAATGAAAAATATTGGTTTCGGATCGTTAAAGACAAACTACAATAAAGCAATTATTGAGAACTTAACAGTCGTACCATACGTAGGCAAGTATCCCCATCAATGATCATATATGCAACAAAAAGATATATAGCACTAAAATATGCAACAAAAAGACATACGTATTATAGTATGTATTTTGCTAAGCCAGCACTTCCAGACCATCAATCCAAAATAGACACCTAGTTTTGAAATATAATTTTTCTTTTTTTTATCGGCCTGATCGTTTGTTGCAACCGAATGAGTAAAAGTGAAATAATTAGTAGAACAGTCGATGGATATTTATTTTTCAACATTTATAAAGAAAATTGGCCGAGTTTGAATAGTTCTATATTATTAAAGTATCTATATTATTAAATTATGAAGCAACAATTTTTCAGAAGTTTTTTGTCCATAATATCTTTTTTATTTAATAATATTTTGAAATATTTTCCTCCGGCGTAATTTTCCATTTTACCGATTTCCTTAACTAGTATAAGGATACTACTTCGAATCGTATTAACGAAGATCGTCTTTGCCTCTTGTAAAATCAATATCGTGTACATTGTTCCATATACACGAACAATGTACCATTTTTAACACCAGCACCATATACCTAATTTAAAATACTACGCAGTTATACAGACAATTCTAATCCAAAAGGTAAAAACGAACAACAGGTAACGCACATCTTAAAAACAAACAGAAGATTTTCCTCATTTTCATTTTAATTAAGATACATTTATTTTTTTGTCTGCTTAAACATAAAATTAACTAAAGCAAAATTAAATAATCATGTAAATATATACATAATATGTATGTATAAAGAAGAAGAAAAGCTACACGACAACATCTAAAGAGAAATCAAAAGAAACTTTCTTACATGTGTACATATTCGATTAGAGATTATTTCTAATGATGCTGCGTGTAACAGGAGTAGATTATAATTATGTTGGCATCAATTACGTAGCTAGCTAATGTATACAGTAGAACATAGAACAGAGAAAGATATTAAAATGTGTGAAATGAAAGAATATATATTATAGCGTTGGGGAGAATGAGGAAGTAGCACGCAACGACCAATTTTCTTTTTTATTTTTCCCGAATCAACATGTGTTTATGGATTTTCCCATATTAAATGTATATATGTACTTATATACAAAACCATTGGCGGCGAAATTAATGTGTCTATATATACATGAGTACTACTATGTATACATAATATATAGAAATTCATTAATTCGTATGCGTTGTGTAGTGTATGTAATATGTATGTATGTATATCCATTTTAATTAAATATTTAGATTCTATTTATTTAGTCACATGTTGAGTCTTAAAAACGTTTTTATTATCTTTTCTTTGTTTCCTAACACTCGTCTTCTTCCTACATGCGCTTGTTACCCAATCATTTATTTATTAGAAATAATTAGACGAAAATAATTTATGATACATAATATGTATGTTTAGTATTATATACCCAGTATGATCTATATAACACTTTACAAGTTATATTTGTCTGTAAGAGGCTATAAATTGAAACTTCCTCTAAGTACATTAAGGTCTAATGCTGTGTGCCTCATGCTAAAAATTTCGTCTAAATCGCCGAATTTTCTAAATGTTTGATTATTTCGTATCAATGATTCATATATGACACTAGTTTTAATATTACAAGCTGTGCCTGACTATTCACGATTCTAAATTGTTGACTTTTCAAACCTTTAGTTGGTTAAAAAATAATTTGTTTATAACAACTATGTTTACACATAAATATTATTATTTCAATATATTTGTTTTTATTGTTTGTATTCAATTAATATTTGTGTAGTTTCAAAACTTCTTAAATACAAATCTGTAAAATTTTATTTGTATTTATATGTACCTACACAAAAATTGACAACTAAAACGAAAAGCAACCTCACGAGCAGGTTAATTAAAAATTCTGGTGGTTAATAGAATAACTAAAATACAATTAAGAAAAGTCGGCGATTTAGACATAATTTTTCGCATGAGGCTCACAGCATAAGGATAAAAAGTACAGCTTATTATACAAAAAAATGTGAAATTGACAACAATAACTGTTGACAACAACAACAATATGACTACTATAAGGGTAATCTTGTTGATTTGGGACATTTATTGGCACTGTATGTTTAATGTATGTTAGTGATATTGACTAACTTAACAATGTCGTTTGAATTTATGTTTTTATGACTGCATACTCTTATCTACATGTTTGTTGTAAACGAATGTTTTAAAATAGAATCAGGTCAGGTGCAAAACATACAACTGATTCTAAAAAAAATTCAACTGTACAAAGAAATTCAGTAGAAATTGACCTAAATACATCAAGTGTAGTTTTACCCTCGCAACGCTTGCGACTTTGACAAACAGTGTAGTCAACGTGCATTTTTAACATCTAGTACACCCAAATTACTTTGCTTCGAACACTTAATGGCTAATTGGCTTTGAAGTTAAGTTTAAGTTTAATGAATGTTTGGAACAATTTGCAGCAGTCAACAAAACTTGTAAATCAAGAAATGTTTATAGGTTGGTTTGAGATCCAACTATAGAGGTTAGAGTCAGTAACTCTGATGGTCGACGCCTTGGTCGGAACACATTTTAAAATTTTTTACTTGATGGTATATTTTGCAATAGACAATACTCTTTCTAATCTGTGCGTTTTTAAAATCCCAAATTAAGTTTAGCGTTGAGAAACTTCTAATCGTTAAGAAATTACAAAATTTACAGGGAAATAATTACAGAGTTTTACTTTTTTTCGAACTTCCAGATTTATATTTGACCGTACATTATATGGTTTTCTCAGTATTGTAGTCCTAATATGTCCAAAGATTGCTTAAAACGCTTTAAATATAGCCTACTGGTATATATGACTAAATAAACTTGATTGCCTTGCACCATCAAATTGGAATATGAAGCAAAACGACGCTTTAGATGCTGATACTGCAGTAGGAAATGTCAGCGTTTTGGTTAAGCATATCATAGAATTAAAACAAATACTAATTGTGCTGTTTAATAAACGATAGAATGTTTAATAATTGTATAACTGATAACCAGATTCTCTTTTTTCTATAAATATCAAGATCAACTCCAAATCAGTAAACATATAGACCTGGTTACAGAGCACACAAATATTGACTAATTAAATAAATATTGGTTTTCAAAACC
Organism: Tipula confusa; assembly: GCA_963556175.1. Classification (NCBI taxonomy): domain Eukaryota; kingdom Metazoa; phylum Arthropoda; class Insecta; order Diptera; family Tipulidae; genus Tipula; species Tipula confusa. Next base: position 2,687,848 of record OY744476.1, read on the forward strand.
ATTAAGTTTAGTATGATTTTCAACCCAGAAAAAACTACTATCCTTTTTCAATAATTGTCTTAAAAACTCATTTTTATCGGACAAATTTGGTATGTATCAACCTAAATATATCACCATTGCTTTATACCTCGATTCTGCCCCGAATTTCCTTAATTGCGTTTATTTTTATAAGGTCTCGCCTCATACCATTTTTATCATAAATATTCCCTAAGTATATAACCTCAGTTTGATTAAATTTGTATTTTTCTTTATTAAACTTAACCCTAGTAATCTAAGCCTTATTCAAAACGCTTTCAAAGTTTTTATTATGCTGTGTAACGTTTTTCCCATAGACAATATATCATATATAAACTACCTGGAAGTTCGCGGAAATGTTCCGACAATACAAAATTTGTGACCAAATTTTTAAATTTTATAGAGACAAAAGGGCATATAGAATACACGCAAATCCAAACTGTTTTTGTCAAACGAAACCTTCCAAAAAACCGAACAAGCATTCAGTTTTGAATATTCAACCGATTTTTTTAATTCACTTCAAACTTTTTCCATTGTGGAAATAAAGTAATGGGTCTTTTATTCAGTTTGTTTTAATTTCTAATATAGGGAATATTATAATTACATATAGTAATACCATCATAAGAAAAAAAAAACAGTTTACCCATTAATGTTCCAGATGTCGGGTCGACAGAATATCGTCAAAATTTAGAATAAATACATGACATTTAGGCGATTATACATATAAAAATATTTGATTATTTTAAATCGATACCAGTAGCGACATCTAGCTCTTCAATGGGCTAACATACCATGATAGTACTATGTGTATTTATACTATGTATAGGGTCTAGACAAAAGTCTAACTTGCCATTTGTGTTTTCGGCTACTACGGTGCTATCCACCCACTATATCTGGTGAAGAGCCTCTATGACCTAAAAAATAGCAGACTTTAGTAAACTAAAAATTTTACGGACTTTTAGAATTTCGAAAATACTCTAGTGAAGTCAGTAGCGATTTTATAAATAATGAACCCGCCGCAAAACTTTTCTGTAATATGTAAAGTGAGGTTTACGTGTATCTCTAACTAAAATTTGAAATACTTCACAAGCATGTTTTAAAATTCTAATTCTGATTAGCTATTTAAATAAATAACATCATATATTTGTACTATAAGGAATATTATAAAAGTTTGAAATACATTTGAAAATTTTAAGTAAAGTTCGAATCCAGTTTGATTCAAGCGATTTCCTTTGTTCCACTGTGAAAGCAATATAATATATACAAAAATATATGATAAAAGAGGCCGAACGTGAACGAATTGAGATGCTTCACGAAATCACTGATAACTCCTTAGTGCATGACGAACCAATGGCTCATCTTAATTGTCGGTATGTATAAGTCCCCATACAAACCTTGCTGGAAACTCCAACAATTGCCAACTCATCAACATTCTCACACAATATTTCAGTTATCTATACACAAACAAATGGACAGACTATTTATTTTTAATAAAATCGAAAATAAGAAGCTTTACATCAAAAAACTGTTCCGCATACTTCACTTACAGCTTATTTTTAACTAAATCAAGAATTTTATATCTAAAAATTTTATTCAACTAAAGCAAGTTCAGGAAACTTTTTTGGCAATGTGCCTAATTGAAATTCAAAATCAACTGAAAAAGTCATACTGTGTTGTTGTACAATTAGTCTACCGGTGTACCCCCCGAATTAATTATGTTGATAACCATATAGTATTACACTAACGTGACAGCTACTGCAGCAATATGTGGATTAGTTTAAAGCCCTAAACAGCCACAGAAGAAATTTATAATGCAGTTTTACTTATAGTAGGCAACTGAAAAACTTTTAAATAAATGGCACTGGGGGAAGCGCAAAACATAAAGCATTGATTATAAAGCTTGCCGGAAAGCAATTAAAGACGTTAACAAAAATTTGAACGGTTATTGCTGCCAATTTATATAGGTATGTTTGCTTTTAATTTTTCGTTAGATATGTCAAGAGAGTAAAGTTATGACCTTTTTTATTTAAGATGATGCCCCATTGGCACCTGGAACTTCATTAGAATCAGTAGTTATTTTAATGCAATTTCATTTATCGGCAAGCCCGTTGTCCGCCGAGATAAGATCAAGTGCTTTTAAAAAATAAATATCTGTTATATAAATATCTGTTATATGAATATCGTCACTGAGTGTATAGTTAAACTCTAATGTTAAACTCTATAAACTACTCTAGTTGTGTACAGAATTGAAATATTTTAACCACAGCTCGAGATTGGGTGTAAATTGTTCTATGGACCATACTTTATATATATATATATATATATATATATATATATATATATATATATATATATATATATATATATATATATATATATATATATATATAACTGATTACTTAGAAACACAAAAAGGTAGGTAATTAGTAGCATGTGTTTGATCACCATCTACATTGTCCCTGCATTTGTTGTATTATCTTAAATCCATTTATTCTGTTATCCGCCGACTCTTATATAAACAACTACCTAATAGAACACTTTGATACGTATCAAAATCGATTAATTTTGTATTTTATGTATATGTTGATGACGTTTTTATGTAGTGTATATACATATGTGTATACAAAATACAGGAATAAATATAATAAAGCGCTTAAAAGCTCTTTAAAAAAATGAACGAAACAAACTTTTATAACCAAATTAGAATATTTATGATACACGAATAAACGGGAGGGAAAGTATTTTTATCGAGAACATATTAGACCGTAAATTTTGAATATTAAACAAAAAAAAAAAAAATAAAAATAAAAATAAAAAATGCTCACCTGTTATACTTTCGTATTGTGCTTTTGGTGGGACGCTTTTACTATATAAGTTTTTGATTAGGCGGGGGAACATTTGTATTGGTATTGTGAGCAGGTAAATATTTATTTTCCATTCTACGATATTTTACGTTTAATAAAGTTTTTTAAAATAATTGTAGTCCCTCAATAAAGTTTATAAAACAAAATCTCTAGACACATTAACTGAATTTTCCAATTTCCCCTTTATACAAAAAAAAAAAAAAAAAAAAAACAAAGCTCGGTATACATATGTTTCAACCCCTAATTCGAGATGGAGTACACAACTGAGTCGATCACCATATTTTTACTCGCAATCGTACTATAGTTAAACGAATTTTTTTTTTAATTTTCATTTTTCCTCATAATAGTAGTACCAACGATTTTTCGTAATTTATTTTATTTTGTATTCAGTTTGCTCAAAACTCTTAAACGTGTTCGATGTTTTTTTTGTTATACCGCGATAAAATAAAATTTTAATTTATTATTTTATTTTATTTTAATTAATTTTAAGTTAATTTATTTTATTTTATTTTTTTTGAGTTTAATTAAAAAAACAATTTTAAATATTTTTAAACTTTATTGTCAAGTGAAATTTAATTAAAAAAAAAAAAATAAATGAAAATTTGCAAAAAAGGAAATTAAGTTGTTAAGTGTTGAGTTTAAAAAATTAAAAAAAAAGTTACCTATTTAAATTGTGTGTAAGTGAAAAGTTTGTGAAAATTAGAAAAATTAAAAATTAATTAATTTTGATTGTTGTTTTGTTTTGTGGTGAGATATATTTCTAATATAAAAATAAATAAATAAATTTATAGTTTTATATTTTTTGTTTTGTTTTTGGTTTTGTATTAATGTCTTTAATACAAAACGTTAAATAAAAATTCAATATAAAATTAATTAATTAAATAAAATAAAAAAGTATAAAAAAGAAAATATTATCAAAATTAAATAGTTGGAAAAAAGTTTTATGGTGTGGTGTCTTAGCTTATAAGAATATAAGAAATAGTTTTCATAAAAAAAAAATTGTGAAAAATCAAATTGATTGTAAGTTTAAGTTAATTAATTAATTATTTTTAAACATTTCGTTCTATTGTTTATGTGTATAATCGGAACGTGACATGATTCACCAAATTATCCAACTGTAATTATATTTAAATTCATAATAATGAGTAATGTGTGGTATTCGGTACCACCATACACCAGATACTTTACAGTCAACTTTATATTTTCAAGACACAGTTATAATTAATTTTCCACAGTCTTTTTGCTACATCGTGTATATATACTATACACTATAGTATATTGTGGTGGAAAATCCATTTTGCCCGTTGATATCGGTATTTTTATTAATTTAAAAATGCACGACAATGGATAAGTTTATAGTGGAATTGATTTTTTATGTTTTAGTCGTGTTTTAAGTTTTATGCTGTGTTATAATAACCATTTCATGTGTATTGATTTTTTTAAAAGTAGTTCATGCAAAATTTACATATAATGTTAATATTTAGCAACGAGCAATATAGTATTTTGGAATGGTCATTTTTATTTCCTCTCATGTAACGTATAAATAGTGTAATCATTTGTAATTTGTATTTGCTACTTTTAAAGATCTGTCTTTCAATATTTCTACTGCATTAGTGGTGTCTACTTATATACTAAGGCAGCTTTTGATAATTTTTTTGTCAATTTGCTTTGAAACCATTTGAATCATGGGCGACATGTTCTTCTTGGTATAACCCTAAAGGTCTAAGCCTATTATTATTTAGTTGTATCTGCTTGTAATATTTAATGTGAAGTAAGTACCAAAAGACCACAGTTAATAATTTTGGATTGATAAAGTTTACGACAACAGATTTTGTTTTGTTTGGAATAATGCTTCAGGTTTTTGTCTAGATTCACGATGAAGTTTTGGTGCCACAATTTGCCAACATATTTTTATTCTTAATTATTTATTTTCCAGTAGCTTGCTCTACGTATTTGTTCTATGATATAGGGTGATATTCTTGAAACTCGAATTGGTGTGGTCTCCTTAACGTTCTTTCACCTACTATTAGCAATATAACCTGAAATACTTTTAAAATTGTTTGATGGATGGATTTAAATTTCGGCGCCCTTTCATTGACATGGGACTAATTTAAATCTTAAGACTGTGTTAATTATTTTGAACTAGTTTAAGCAATCTTTTCTTTGGAATGGACCTCAATTAAATTTGGCTTACAGCTGGCCTATGCGATGTCAGATTTCTGATCTTGTCACTTTTAAAGTTAACTCATGTTAAGGAGGATAATGGAAATGCCAGGTGTTTTCACCAAATTATTCGTTGGTCATCTGGATGAATCTATATCTGCCTAGACAATTATTCCGAATATGCAGCAAATACTATTTTGTGAATGCGGAAGCATAGCAGAATGTAATATATATATATATATATATATATATATATATATATATATATATATATATATATATATATACATATATATATATATATATATATATATATATATATATATATATATATATATATATATATATTTTGTAATGTCGGTTTTGTAAGCAGATATCGTTTAGAGAATATCTTGGATTGGTTCAAAAAATACTTAAACGTCAAAAAATACTTAAAGTTTGGTAGTTAAAAGTATGATTCTTAAACACCCTGCGATGTAGTAGGTATTAAAGTTTAATGATGTTTATGGAGCTACTTCTACCATTTGTATTTGGCGAAGATTCTCATCCATGAATTCGGTATACTGCTGTGCCATTAGCTTGAATTATTCGACAATTTTTTCTTTTTACTCTGTAGTCGTTTGACAGTAATTACAATTGATTCACTTAATGGGTTCTGCTCGAATTTAATGGGTAATTTCACCATGTAATGATTACAATGCATCTTAACAGTAAATGCTTTGAAAAGATGTTCATTGTGATTGATGTTCTGTATGTTCGATCAGTAAATCGATTTTGAAGGCTGAAATTGAGCCAATGTCGGTTAATGTTATCGAAGAAATCCATAAACAGTGCATCCAACAAGGATTAACAGGATAATTGTTAATTCTCTACGAAGATCTGGGTTGTTGGTGACATGTTCCCATGGATTTACATTGATATATACAAAGTGAAGATCGCTGAGACAGTTGAAGCAGCGTTTATAATTTTGAGCTGGCAAAGAAAATTTTGGTAGTTTGACTTCCACATTTGATGTTTTCGTTTGTTCTTCCACTGTATCGTTTGTCAAATCGATTGACATGTTTCTAGTTGCCAAATTACTACTTCGTATCAGCTTATTTAGTTCAGCAACGACTGAGTAATATTTGTCCTTGAACTCCTCTTAAAGATTATTTAATTTGGCGGGCTTGCTTTCCGTCTCGTTAAACTTACTTAAAAGTACCTCTGCTCATTGTAGAAAAAACTTATCCCTTTATTCATTCTATGTCAGTGTTTCTACTTTACTTTAAATTATTGCCCCAAAGCTAATAGCTTATCAATCAATGTACCGTTTCTGTAATAAGCACGATCTTCTTGAAAGATTGAGTGTTCGAAAAATGCCAATTAAACGATCGAACTGAGGGCTCAAAATATTTTTGTTTAAGCATCAGTAAAGCATCATTTCAAGTAAAAGTTTACAAATTTAGATGGAGTTTAAAAAACCCGTTCAGGCTTTCTTAAGACTTATCTTGTGAAAATAACTAACGTATTTCGATATAACGATACACTTACATGTTTAAGGTCAAGATATATAGTCATCAATCTAGTAGCATCTGTTCAATAAATATGTTAGTTAAACGAGAAAATTGTTTGTTTTTTTCTTCCAATTTATGATACAAGTATTACTTGTGCTCTTTATATGTTTGCACAGATGATATTAAAATGTGAATTTTTTATTGTTCTTAAAGATCTTAATTTCTCAAAAATAAATTACTAATATCATGAAGATTGTTCATTTACAACCAAATGTATCACTATATATTTATAATCTATATAGTGTGCAAAATTAAACCAAAGAATTACCAAATCCATTTTAATGGTACTTCTTAAACAAGTAGAAGTAAAGATAAATAAAAAAAATGTAAAGTTAAATTAAAACTTATGTTAAGATATTAAAAATTTGATTAAGTTTTAGTATAATTTGAAAAATTTATTTATTTTAATGCTAGGGGCTATTAAACTTCTCGCATATGCTTTAAAAATCTATACATTTACTCGTTTTTATATCTATCGTTATATATGTCGTTCCTTATATGTTTGGAATATACATCAAAAACTCTTAGATTAAAGTTTAATGTCAAGTTCTGTTTAAATACTCAGTTCTTTAGACTAAAACCCAATTTTAAAAATTAGACCAACACTGATAAATTTGAACATTATTTTACTAACAGTCCAAGGGTGAGGTAAATCAATTGATGGATTTTGAAAATATTTCACCTCCTCTGACTATCACAAAAATTATCAAAGGGTTAATTGCTAAATTTTTTTAAAACATGCACAATTTTAGTTAATAATTTATGCATTGAAAATAGTTACAGTTCGTCGTTGATTAGTTCTAAATAAACACTAATATAATGTTTCCAAAGTATGATTTCAACAAAAAGCTAACTTTAACAAAACGCAATTCTATGATAAAAGCCATCATTTTAAGTTTTCAAAATCTTTTATAACGTTGAGAAGGTATTCTAAATAGGGCGGCACGTTTTGAAATATCCAGCATGTTGAGATGTATATAGATTTTATTTTTAAAGCTTACACAAAATGAATTATTGAAAAATAAGCAATGCTTTAAACACCTTTAGTCATACACCTTTAGTTACAAGTTTATCGATTCACCGGTAATTGCTACAATATTTAGCTGCGTTATAACAATATATCTAAACTGGCCGCTTTATTTTGGTTTAATCGTGTATTGAAATGTTTAAGCCTTTTTAATTTTTTTTGAAAACTCTGGCTTATCGTCCAGGTTGAGAGCTTAAAAGCACTATCAAATCATATAACAAATTAGAAAGAAAAAAGACCGTTTGACGACCAATCCAGAATTGCAGTGTCAAAGAGAAGGGCACTTAACATGCAGTGCTATTAAATTATTTTTCGGTTGATAATTGAAGAGATTTGGTAAATTGAGGAGTCAGCTTCACACGAGGTCACCGGTGGGTCACATGCATACTGACTTTTCAATAGCAATGGTCCAAATTAAAGCTTTTTTGATCTGTTAGCGATAGTAAAGGAATTTCGTTTAGTAGCTATATCTATCTAATAAAAAAAATTCATATTCCTAAAAGCATTTTTTTCAAAAAGCGCATTTGGGTTTGTAATAAAAGCTTGATAATAACACAGGCAAAATAAAACTATAAGTGCTTATGTTAAATTTAATATATTGAAAGATAATAAAATCTATTCCTGATAGTTTAAAGACTTTTAATGGCTGCATCAAGTTGAGACGTCTTTAGATTTTTGTGCTTTATTTCTTGACTCTTATATTCTTCAATATTGTTGAAACTGTAACATTTTATTGTTTTCCTATTGTTCTAATCTCTAGTTTCATTCATGAATCATGGTATGGTTTTTATTTGAAGAACCGAGTAGATCTAATTGCAATCTGTATAGACTTCCTAAAGCCCCAACATTATGTAAAACCGAATAATTAGCAATATATTAGTATCAGGTTGATGAGTGACTTCAATGCCACTTTGAATTAATACCTTTAAATTCAATTACAATGAAGGAATACAAGTATTTATATATATTTCAAAGAATTTAATCAAGCCAATTTCCACTTTAGTCACTTTTAGGGGTAAACCTGTATTTGTAATTAAATGCAGTTTTGTGGTTTCATCTTATTATTATCAAGAATGGCGTAATATTCGTTTGGCCCTAAGCAAAACAACGTCACGTCATTTTCCACTTGACTTTTAGCACAACAGAATTGTTACGTTCAATGACACCCTATTTTTACCCACTCTTTTAAATTTTCCGTTGGTCTGATATCATTTCGATCTAACATAATTTCAACCTGACACATAATTTGTAAGCAGTAAGATCTTGTTAAAGTAGGCATACTTCTTTGGTTTGAATACTCGTTGTTTACATAACGCAAATGGTGCTAAGATGTAACCTGTAGGATCACATAACTGCTTAACACCAAACACGATACTTTGGGATTTTATAAGAAGTAAATAATTTCATTTTTAACTGTTAGAAAATAAAAGAGGCCCACTTAATCAAATGATATAATTTGAATTGTACCAAAAACCTCACAAAAAAAAAATCAGTTCAAATTACCATCGTTGGCCATATGAAAGTTCCTTATTTAAAATTTTTTGTATAGTATTTGGACTAATGCGCGTGAGCTCGCATTGTCGAATAATATACACTTACAATGTCGCCAAAAGCCTAAAAATTTATATTAATACATTCATGTTGGCTTGTTCCAATATATGGTAATCGCATGGCAAGAAACCAGAACCACCATTAAGTTTCGTGTTCGAATCAAATCACCATAATAACCAGCAATGTATGTCGAGCACAAGAAAGAATAAGAAGGTCAGCATTATTCTAATTTTTAACACGGTATAACGAAAAGGCTTATCATTTTAAGATACATTTTCTAAAAAAGGTAATTGTGACCAAGCCATGTTGAACTGAGCGCTATGTGCATGCCATGTTTCACTACTTATACATTTAACAAATAGCTATTAATCTGTCTTACTAATAATACTTCCCCGAGAGTGCAAAAGCTTTAATTTAACGAGAAAAAGGCCTAAAGACCCGGCATATTATGTAGATTTTATTATTCCATGCAGCGGGTATTAAGGCAAATGGTCTGCTTTAAAATGTCTTACTTGTTCACAGTAATTGTACTGTTTTAGATCAGCACTCGGTGAAGCACACTAACGTAGACATTCATTGATGTATAAACTCAGTTAAGGAGTACAATTTCTGCTCCCAACAACTTTAATACAATTTATTTTTAAAAGTAAATTGCTTCTTCTACATACAAAATAATTAAAGACAAAAAAAAAACAAAAGGGACCACTTTTTTTTCAAATTTTTGCCTAAGCTCAAAGTAAGTTCATATGAAAAATGCCACTCAACATTTTTTTGTTTTGGTCTATTCAACTTTGGATACCTCACGTCACTGTGGTTCGAAGAGCATACAAAACATTTAGTATCTTTTTTATAAAATGTCGACCTTATTTTTTTTAATATTATAACACCTTAAAAAAAAAAAACCAAAAAGTGACAAGCATAAGAAAATTCTTTTCGTTTGTAAGACGATTTTCTTCCGTTTCGGTGCCACTTCTATATCAATGTATGTATTTATATTGCACAGCTGTGGGATAGAGTTTTTTACGGTAATACATTTTATTTTTCTATTTGTATACAACAAAACCTATTAGCGTATAGTGTGGAATACTTAATTTTGCATATTTGTTTGAAAGTTTCCAGACAAGATCAAACCTAAAAAAAAAAAAGTAAATAAAAAAATTCTAGGCACTCGTTCGACTATATAAACACATAAATGTTTATACATATATAATTTATATCTATTTATACCTGATGCACTACTGAAATGTGTTATAATATTTTATGTGTTGCCAGTGTATAGATTTTCATTTATTCATAAATGTTGTTCTAATGACGTGGACTGTACAGATAAACATGCAATTTAATAATTTATTTGTTATATTTAATGGTATAAAGAGTGAATTCCTATTTGAGTTATAAATGTATAATAGGAAAAGCTGTTTTCACTGAAATTTATAAATAAAAACTGGATGAATGTACTACAGTGTGAAAAATTCATTCTAATATAAAAACACCTGATTTATGGTTAGATAACGACGAATAATTTATTTTCGAAGGCCAAAATGATTGATTTTTTTTTAGTCAGCTGTTCCAAATTTTTACATCATCATTATAGTGGTTGCCGACAAGTGGTTTCAAACTATCATTCATTTTTATGAATTTATGGAATCGAATCGTACGCTATTTAAACACCAAAAAGCATAACTCTGCTATAGTTGATTATTTGAAGGTGTACTCACCTTATTGATTTACGAGTATATAACATGTTTATGATGCCTTAGTTATCGCACGTTATAGCAAAATAGTAGGTATATATTTTGACGATCAATGAAAATTATATTGAAAAGGAAAAGTCAGGTGCGAGGAAATCGTCATCAATTTTATTATTTAACTATACATTTTTTGTTTTTGTATACCTTGTCCAGTCATAAAAAATTGATTTCTGAACATTATAAAAATATTAGTGGTGGTCCTCCTACTACAGGGGAGTAGACAAATAATATTGAAATAACTAAATATTTATTTTGATTTTATGATAAGATTGTTTTTCCTAAATAGATTAGGATTTGAGGATATGACTCGCACACCTCAGTCGTTCCCACTTATACACCCATTTAAATATGGTAAACAAAAAATTCCACTTTAGTAATTGTTGCTTGTTGAAGGAGGCGATTACGTAACCCCAACCATATACCAACTGGATATTTTAATTTTTCGCCATTTGTATTAATACCAAAAAAGCCCAGAACTAATGTTTCGTTGGTGATCAAATTTTCCTCAATCGTTTATTTGGTATCAACCTTATCAGGCTTATTCGTAATTTATTATGTCATATTCCTCTCGAACTTTTAAGTAAACAATTGTTTCAATATTTTGTAGCAATATTTATATTGATGTGAAAAGCTTTTATTTATTTATTTGGAGTAAGGTTAACAAATATGACCTGAATGTAATAAATCATAAATACATTAAAAACGTATTATAATAATAATATGGCGGAATTAAAAAAAAAAAATTAATAACTTCAGGAAGGAGCAACATGTTGCTTTAAACTTGGTTTAAACATATCTGTATACTTTAAATATCGAATATTTGGTCGATTTTATTAAAACTGTTTGCCATTCTGCTTATAGGCTCGTTGTCGACATAATTTGTTTTGTGTGCGTCCCGTCGTAGTTATTCATGACCTCTTTAGATTTCTGCTATCTGATTAGAGAAACAAACGTAACCTCTTGGTTAGATCTTCAGATGGCAAATGATGACATTAATTCTTTTATGTTGAATACGTCAGAAGAATTAGTAAACATCAGGTCTAAAACTCGATGTCGTCTAATCTGAATCTAATTCAGATTGCATTAATTCAGAACTCCGGTTTTTTCAATGATTGTCCAGTGGGTATACTTAGTGGCCCAATAATTTTTCACAAAACATACGGCAAGGTTCAGTTATGGTCTGCTTTTTGTCTCTACACACCCTGGAATTTATAAAAACATAATTTTTGTCAACTTGATTATTGGTCTAAATAAAATTTGGTATAGTAAAGTAATTAACTACCGATTTGATTCAAATCTGTCGATATATTCTGTACAGAACATTATCGGTCTCATAATGGATTTGTAAATTATTTAGGCGTTATCAATTCAAAAGATAATCCTTTTGGATTTCTTATAAATTATAAATATACATGTTTATGTATAAATAATATATGCCCATAAAACCGAAAATCCGTCAGATAGCCTGTTAAAATTTATTATATACAAATTTTATATTTCTGTACACATTTTGTCGTCATAAATTCAATACTGTAATTCAGTAAATTTTGTATTCCATATACGAATTGGTAAGTCGAAAAAAGTCTAACAAAAAAAAAAAAAAAAAAAAAAAAAAAAAAAAAGATCGTCTGATACGAGAGAGTTACACGTATACATTTTATTTATGTAGAGAGTTTATCAGAAAAATGTATCATCGCATAAGGGATATAATAATCAACTCAACAGGTACCCAAGGGAAAGAACATTATGGAAAATGGTTTTATATTTTCGTTCTGTATGTAATTCTCTGGAAATGAAATATTTGCCAGAAGATACAATTTTATGGATTATGTGTATAGGACAAATGACTTTATTGAAAATGATGTTGTCGTTACCCATTTGTTTACTGTTAGTATACGTTTTTCTATTTAGTGAATTACATCATTGAGTTTTAGTGGTATTATTGGCATTTTCTGGTATCTCATAAAAATAATCTTACTTCAAGGATTTATTGAATGCCACTTTGTTAAATTGGAGTTCTGATTTCTAGAAATGTTAGAAAAATTCCAAGAATGATGAGACTATCTTAGCTTATTTAAAATCTTTTGTTTTACTTATAACAAGGTTTTAATCATTTGTGAATTGGCTTTTTATATTTAATTTTTGTTTTTAGTTTTTATTCCATGCCATCAGGAGTCATGAACAGGGGGTGCAAATTGTTATAATTTGCTAACTTTACGTTGACAAAATGCATAATATAAATATGTATAGTACTACCATCATAATAAAAAAAAAGTTTACCCACTGATGTTCCAGATGTCGGGTCGATAGAATAGATTCAGAATTATAATAAATATATGACATTTAGGCGATTATATATATATATATATATATATATATATATATATATATATATATATATATATATATATATATATATATATATATATATATATATATAAATAAATATTTTGATTATTTTAAAATGATACCAGTAGCGACATCTAGCACGTCAATGGGCTAATATACCATGGTGGTGCTATGTGTATTTATATTATGCACAATGCCTTTAAATAGCACTCCGTGACCACACCAGCTAAGATAAGAAAACTATTATCAACAGCATTACAGGATAAAGTTGACCCTTTACTAAGATCTTTCACAAGATCTTTCAGACCATATTTTTTACAATTGGTGATCTTTGTAGGTGGTCAGCACAATGAACGAGTTTACACACAATTGATCACGGCTTTGTGATCAGCGGTGGGACTTAAAAATGCGGTGTGTTTAAGCCATCACTATCCGACCGGTGGCGAAGTAAACAATTAACTTTTAATAAAATATATCACGATTTATCGGTTTATTCCATGACTAGCAAAAAACATAGGCAGGCAAAAGGTGATTTCCAAATGCATGTATATTTATGGCTAAAATGTTTGCAAAGCACGCCGCAAAATGTTTTATGTGTTAGAACCTTCTTAAAACTGTTACAATTTGTATTAAATGAATTTTCTTCGGATACTTAAAAACCAATAAATACCTAACGTTGTAAAGTGTTGTAAAGTGCATTTTTTGCATAAAGTGGACATCCGTTGCACTAAAGCCACATATCAATTATCTCGTAATGTGAGATAACTTCAAGAAGCTCTGACTTCTATTTCAAAATATAAAATTACATGGAAATTATACCGTGAAAAAGATCTCATAATCTAAAAAGAGTTAAAACTACTTTTTTTACTAACATGGAAAGTACAATCCAACAGCAAAAATGGATTTGTCTCATGAATATTTCTTTTCCAGTGATTATACATACAATTTATGTAAAGGCTTCAAATAAAAGTTGCGAAAAAAAGTCACCTAATTATTTTGGAAAATGAAAAAGTCGACAGTCCATCCTAAGTGATCTACAACAATTTCTTTGCCGATAGTCTTTAGTGAATTAAGAAAAGCTATATAAGCTTATAAACGTATTCTGCCCCACGATAATGCAATCTCATATGTATGCGACTAAATAGTTTTATTCCTACAGCAAATTAAAGATAAGCTGCATTGCGACACGATTTCCATCCCCTAAAATGTAGCTTTTAAAGTATTTACTTTGGCCACAAATTCAGTCCAAACTGGTATTGAACATGACTACTTAGGCCTCACAATTTTTCGATTAACACTGAAATAATACTGCAAATTATGCCTTTTAATTTTTTTTTTTTAAAAGTAGAAACGAATTTCAGTTTGAAAGCGACCACTAACTTTTTTTAAGTTTATTGGTAAACCGAAGCACATGTGATTTCTGTGGAAAATGGCAGATGGTGCTGAAAGATTGCTTTCTTCGCATTCCAAATGACAAATCATAACCCTGACTATTCAGAACCCTGACTTTTTTTAGGATAACGATTTTTGTACCATTATGTTATGGTTACCAGTAAAGATGCTGCAAAACATTATGTTGCTTCGTAGATCCTCCAGAATTAATCTTTGAATAAAAACGTCTTTCTTGAACCACCAGCTCCAGATAAACATAAGTACCTCCTATTGAAGATTAGTTTGATTAGTGTGTATTCTTCCATTAAAAGATTGCTGTATTTTTCATATAAATTATTGGGGTCTGACGGCTCTCTAAAAATTAAGATGACAGTCAGAAGCATCCTTAATTGGGAATCGTAAAATGCAAGCTTCATCAATTATTTTAATCCAGTTCTCGTGATTCTCCTATAGGTTCAGTGATTTTACAGCTTCCTTGAATGTCGCATAAATTACTACATCTATAGTATGAAGATCTTGAGGCGCTGTTGCTCCTATAATAAAACACATTATCGTTGGGAATATATCGGAATATGCGCGATTTACATTCAAAGAAATCGATGTATGCAAAATAACTTGAGATGCAACATCATATAATTTTTAAAGTGGAAAAAGGAAAACACTTTATAAAAAAAAATTGTAAGCTGAGAAATGAACCGAAAAATGAAGATGTCGCTTTCAAATTTTATAGTTCGGTTGTGAATCGACATCTTTTATTATAAACAGACGACGACGTTATATTGTTAAATTGACAAAATATAAAATATTATGATGACTAGATTGCACTGTAAAAAATGTATGGAATCATTTTGAATTTATAAAAAAAACAAATTTTTTGTTGAAAGTCAAATGGAGGAACAAATTTCCGGTAAGAATATATAGATAATTTTATAGATTATCAAAATGTACATAAAAACATGTATGCAAATCCTAAAGATGGGCCAATTTTGTACCATTTTTTTTTTAATATTATACAAAAACAAACGAGGTTATGTTTTCGTTTTGAAATACCAAAATGAATCCTTTAATTGACTATAAACAAAAAAAAAAATTCTAAAAAATTATTTTCTTTCTCATATTTTCCATAGTATTTTATTTGTCATGCTATCTCGTTTTAAATATCTGCATCTTGAAAATATCATTGGAAGTAAATCATTGAATTGGTTAAAATATTTAAACCTCACATTTAAAGTACATATTTTGTTTTATGCATGAAAACATGAAGAAGTAATAGGCACAATGCATTCTTCATCTCAGAGATATAGAAAGCATTCTATATCTCTGGGACTAACGGCAAACATATGGGGGAGTATCTTTCATGCCTAGTTTTTCTAGATCTCCACCGAGTAAAGATACTGTCGAGCATCTGGATTTCTGGCATTTAATTTAACCAAGCTGTAAGTGTGGTTCTAATTCTTTCGGCAGATTCCAATCACATTTTGTAAATTTGTAAATTGTATATTTATTATTATGTATATTTATTAAAGATTTTAATTAAAAAATAAATAAAAAAGTACGTCTCCACTCTGAAAATATTATCGGATCAAGATTAGGTCTGATGATATTCATTTTATGAGTGTTTTCATCATTTGTAGGGTAAATTACATGCGTTTAACTAGAGGCGAAAATGCACGAAGGTGATCGACTTCAATAGTAGATGCCCAGTTCTATCATCCAAATCAGAAGACCGTTAATCTTCTGATTTAGATGATAGTAATGGAAAGGAAGATGTTAGTAAATATATCTACTCTTTCAATTATGGTTTTGACAGTTTTGGCTATTTAACAAATGTACGCCAAAAATACATAGCTTAAGAATCCAGAGTGAAGTATTTTGACATGTATTTTGAAGATCGACATTTTAAGGACAATTACATTGATAATTTACATCCAAAATGTAGGTACTACTATATATGAATCCAACATACACAATTGTGTTGGTAACAAAATTTCCAAACGGGATATATAACTTTTACAAAAACCAAAAGATTACGAGTGATTTATTTTACCAAGTTCTTATAGAACCGATTTACAATTATGTACACAATTTAACCAGGCGCTCCGGAAAGGGATTTACGCATATATTTACAGAAAATTTTATTGATTTTTATCCTATAAAATTGGTAATGGTATATTAATCGCCACACACACAAAAAATATTTTTATATGTGTATTACATAGCAATGTCGTTTTCCAATTAAATTAAAAATAAAAAGCTAAAAATAATTTATTATTATAATATGTAGTGTAATAATCAACCAAACACTGTAACCGACAAAAGCGAAGAAATATTTAATTAAATAACATAATCTAATCATAATGTTGTCGTTCATGTTTTATTATCGCAAAAAAAAAAAAATACAAAAAAATATATATATATATATATATATATATATATATATATATATATATATATATATATATATATATATATATATATATTTGTTTCGATGGAATAAAGAAGAACAACATTTATTTCTATTTAAGGAAGAAAATTAAAAATAGCTTCTTATTTTGGAATTGGGTTAAAATGTGCTTAAAATAAGGAATTACTATAAATATCTTTTCTATGATATTAATGTAAGTTGAAAAAAAATTAGAAAAACATTCACAGTTGATGACGTAGCAACAGAAATCAATGAAGTACTAGCGTAGCGTAACATAAAATTCATACAATTCGAGTTCTCGAAATCCAAAAATAACAACCGTGCATTGAGCTTCCTTCTGCATGCTTTGTAATTACCTTCAAAATCGGGCCAAAACAATTTTTTCGTTGTTTATCCAAAATTGGAATATGTAGACTTTCCAATAATTACCTACAACTTTTCATAGTATTTCATATAGAATTTAAAATATAAAATAAAATAATAATTTGGTTGACGCTTGAATGAAAGAGCTTTAGACTAAAAACTTTAATTAAAAATAATTTTAACATTTTCGGAATTTTTAATTTTTCTAAATTTATTACAATTTGCTAACATTTAAGTCTATATTCCATTATGAAAAATTGTTGTACAACAAATTTTTGTTGGAGAACCAGAACGAGACAAAAATATTATGTTTAGTTTCGTTGGATGAGTGAATGAGTTCGCCAACTTTTCCAATATAATTTTGCTAGCAAAATCAAAAGGAGAAATGTAAATGTAGGGGAAATGTTGCTATAAGTTGCAATGTAATAAATTACATGTATTCTCGTATAAATTACAGCGTAAATGTAATGATTGAAGCCGCTTTCACAGAAAAATTCTGCAGAATTCTTCAGTAATATTTCTTCGGCAAAACATGACGGAATTAAATATTGTTTATCTTTTTTAGTAAATTCCGAAAGTGTATACCAACCTAAAATTGAATTTTATTATTTATTACTAAAAAATTACTAAAAAAAGGTAAACAAAATTTAATTCCGTCATGTTTTGCCGAAGAAATATTACTGAAGAATTCTGCAGAATTTTTCTGTGAAAGCGGCTTGAGTTAAATTTATCTGTAAAATAATAAATTTTCATAAAAAAATAATAATAATATTGACATGCTTACCAAAGCTAACTAAGTTTATCTACCAAATGTAACTATAAAAATTTTCCAACAAAAATTTGCTGTACAACAATTTTTCATAATGGAATAGAGACTTTATGCTAAAAACAATCATGTGTAAGAACTTTTTAAGTTTCTTAAATATTTCAGAATTTTAACAGGCTGTTTTTATGAATTTTTTGTAGTTTTTTTTACTTCATAGTTTTCTAAATATTTAACATCTTTGTCATCTTTAACATCAAAGTCCACCATCCGTGACGGTGTGAGTGATAGTTCCTTTCTCAATTTGAGTCATGCCTTAGATGCGTTTAGCATTCCTAATTGTTTTGGCAAAGTTGATAGCTAAGTAGCTGGATCAATCAGCCTTGTTTGGAGCAACTTGTGTCTGGGTTATTCGGCTTGTCTCACTCAGAGAAAAGGATCGTTTTGCGTGTTCTGGAAGCTGATATTCTATCAGTCGATCGATTGAAATACTATGATTCTTATATCTTTGAACGATACGATGAAATATATACCAAGTCTACGTATATGATTTTATACGGACCTTCGAAGAGAGGTGATACTTTGTCTGTTCTCACGAATGCCAACTTTATTTTCCTTTTTTTTTTAATCGTACAAAGCTTGACAATATAACATTGTAATATAATTTACATGGTAATTAATTAGTTCAGTAGTATGATTACTAGAGGCGTTGACGAGATGCGTCAACGCCTCTAGTAATCATAAAATGAAGAAGATGCAATACTAAAAATTTCCGAGGTCGATTCTCATCAACTGTTCTCATTTTTTATTCTATGCCATAAATTTTTTTCGTGACAATTTTAAATTTTGTATGCATAATTTATGAAGTGACAACTGTCGTATGAAGTGACAACTGTCGTAGGACTTGAAGTGATAATCGGCATTCCTTTAGTCGATCGAAGTAACATGACAGGACATGTTTCCCTTATTATTAAATGCATTTTATAAAATATAAAATTTCCAATTGGCATTCGTTCATTTTATTTGTATTTTAGGGCTGTCACTTTAAATTATCAAGTGACAAAAACTGTCATTTCATGTGACGTTAAATTTTTTATACGACTAAGAGAATAAAATTTTTGTCACTTCCGATTATTATAATAGTTGATTGAAGCGACGATTGTCGCTTCAATCAACTATTACAATAATATCAAAATTTGACTGGCACCTCAAGTGACAGGTAACACGACTAAGGGAATAGTCGTATGCCCGGTATTGATAGTAAGACGTTCACTCCAAGAGATATCATTTTTAAAACTACCCAGGGCCACTGTTGCGAATAAGTAAAATCATACGATCCACTTCATGATGTTTTATTATTTCCCACATGTGATTTAGGTTACCATGTGCAAATAGATTATCGTAATCCAACCACCCGAAAAGTGTCCTGAAAGAATTTTATTCATATTGACTTACGTATACAAGTGCCAAGGAAATTTTACATCGCTCCCGTAGATTTTCTGCTCAATATATTATAGATTGTTACGCAAAACAAGAAGCCATGATATTACTTTTTATTGTAAACAACCAAACAAAAATACGAGCAGAAGTTTATCAAGGAATTCAAGATGCCCTTAATCATAATATAAATACATTTGGAATTACCATGGTATGTTAGCCCTTTGGTAGATGTCGCTACTGGTATCGTTTTAAATTAATCAACCTATTTTATATGTATAATCGTTTAAATGTCTTATATTTATTCTAAATTTTGACGATATTCTATCGATCTGGCATCTGGAACATTAATGGGTTTACTGTATTTTTTTCTTATGATGGTAGTTCTATATGTATTTATATTATGCCTTAATGAAGGATATGTTGATGCTGGAACTATTGGAAACATAATAATTTTATCGTTCTTTTTCACTGATTACTGTTATCTGTGCCCTGAACATGCTGAATGTACGTAGTAAATTGACTAATATAATCCAAGTCCTCGCTTTTCTTGCATTACGTTCAGTTTTAGACAGAACTACTCGAGTTAGTAGTTTATGATCAGTGTATATTGGTGACCTCAACATACAATGCAATACTTAACATTCTTCTTCTGATTCTTTCTTCTTATCTTAACTCGACATAGGTTCGTCACATACCGCAATAAACCAATTTAGGGTTATCCCTTAACTCTGAGTTTCTACTCGGTCGCCATGGCCTGATGATATGACATTTACTTTTAACAAAATTGTAACAAATTCCTCATCAGATAAAAACTAATCATTACTGCACACACATACACACACACACACCTCACACATCTGAACAATTAACCATAAAATAACCATCATCGCCTTTATAAGAAAAAATAAATTATTTTCGACGGGCACAAAGTGTCACAGCATCGCATCTTAAATTATTTAGAAATAATTTGGTCGGGTATAGCTTCAGTTAAATTTAAATTTCAGTATTTTACCTATTCTCACATAATAGCTTGTGAGTTAAAGATCTTTTCAAAATTTCCTACTAATGAACTGAATTAGAAAAAGAGCAACACATAAGCTTCGAAACACATGTCTGTACAGCCTGTGCTGAACATTGATCTGCGTCTAAAAATACTAAATTGTGTTGCAGTGTTGTGAACAGTTTTAGTGATTGTTGCACCATCTAAATCTATAGAACCGCCTAGACTATATTTATGGGAAGTTAAATATAAATTCAAGATTCCTAGCGTCGTTCTACTGTTTTAGTTTTATAATTAACTACGCATGTCTAAAAAATCAAATTAAAATGTGCTCTAATTCATATTGAAGGGACAGAACAATATCGGCTAAAATATTTATCAAACGCTTAAGAGTCTGCCATTCAATCACTTTAACGTATTAAGCACCCTATAAATACTAATAAAATAGTAATAAAAAAAATTATTAATAAATAAATAAAATTTATTAAAAAAATAATATATTTAAATGTATTTTAAATTTTATTGAATTTTAAATGACTCGGAAAATTTATTATACATATTCAATAGGAAAATGTGGAAATTTATTATGTTTTTTTACTTTTATTCTGTCGGTAATTTATTTTAGAAAATGTTTTTTTTTTATTTATTTATTTTAACAAATTCTAAATGTTAAGTGGTTTTTGATTTGAGTGTGATTGATTTTTTATAATGTGTTTACAGATATTTTTGAAATATAGCCAGTAGTTACGAATATGTTATATAAATAAAAAATTTTAGCAGGGCTTGAAACATTTCTAATGCTTAGTAATATTTTCTAACAAGAACCTAGAGCCGTTTGAACCACTTTTTATGACAAAATCCAAAGTTAAAATTAAAGTAACGTTCGCTACGTCTTCATCTGAACATTTAAAATAGAAAACCCTTTATAACGCCTGACTCTCAGTAATCCGATAAATTTCTCGTTTGAATCACACCGGAAATCATCAAAAAATGTAACCATTTAATCATCGACCATCTGTTGGATCAGAACATATAACATGTTAATTGCCTAATTTATTAAATCAATATTTTATCTACCGTGTACATTAACTAGCTAAGCGTGCGCTAAACGTCTATTAAATTTTATTTTAATTCCAATAAAAAAAAAAAAAATAAACACATACGGCGCCAATTAACCAAAACATAACACCAAACAAGATGTATTTCAATTTAGCACACACACACACAATATATATAAAATTTTACACCAACACATAAATATTTTATGTTTTGGCAAATGGTTCTAAAACTCTGATTTATGTACTGCAAATTCGTAAATCATCTGCACGATGATTTTTTTTTATTATGTTGCTTAATTATTTACATGTTGTATGTGAAACGAGTTTATATATATACTAAACATATAATTAATTTTAATTATAAATAAATTTATTGGGGAATTTTTACTTCTTGCGCTGTTGTTGCTAAAATAATTTGGTTCGATGCCCGTTGATAGATTTAAAACAAAAAAATTACAAAATTTCGCATACAATTTTTTTTTATTTAATTATGTTCGCGCGCGCTTTTCTGGTCTATTTAAAAATAAATTAATTTTTTTATAATTAATAATTTTGAAGAAAATAGTTTTAAATTTGTTTCGGTAATTGCCGAAGGTTATGCAATTCCATAACAACTGTTTTGGTGCCAAATCATTCACAACTCTCGCAAGGACGCTGGTTTGCTTTTATTCACCATCAGCACGATGGATCGTATCATGGATTGTACACTAGAGCCCTGCGTGGAAATGTTTTTTTGGTATCGGCATCCGATCCGCATCCGCAAGAAAAAATAAAAATTATCCAAATTCGCACTCGTTCAAAATGCTTACATCCGCACCGCATTCGCACTCATTCGCACCATCAAAAATCGAAATTTAGTTTTGTAATGACAACAACTTTGAACTAATTCGAAATTATGTTAACTTATTTTCTGGTGTTGAGAATCAGCTACATAAACTATTTATGTATATAAATATTTCGTATTCACAAAGTTTCATTATTCAATAAGTGTAACATCATCTTTACAGTAAAATGAATGTACGTTGTACAAGTAGTTTGAACATCTTTAACTAATTTTGGCAATTATGATGCTGTCCACAAGATCAGGACTAATTGAACTTCTATTGATACGAAACCAATTTTGCAAAAGCTTTTTTTTCAAAGCTTTGTCTCTTCAAATAAACGTTCAAGAAACATTTAATTTAATTGATGCGTATTTTGAAAATTATTCAATTCCTAAAATGCATGCCATTGCTCCATCAGTGCAATGCTATATTTGGTAATAGCATACGCATAAAACAAAGATTTGCATAAATAAAAGTAGCCAGTGGAGTCTTCATCGTTATGAAACAATCCAATGAGTACTCAATTAGGCCGTTAATATTGTTAATTCACTCAAATCCAGAACCTTAATATGAAAGATATTTACCCTAGTGTGCAATGATCTGGGAAGCTTTAACATTCAAAATGGTTTGCATATACAGAATTGAGATAGTTTGCCAGATGAATGGTTTTGACCAGATTTTCGAATCTTATTATCAGAACAGGAAACTAAATTGGCTAGCAAACTCAATAACATTACTTGGCTTAAACGTTTAGCATAGGTTGCCGATATATTTTCGTACCTAAACTATAAATTAATCTTTCACTTGAAGGGTCAAAGACTACAATTATTAAGAGCAGTAGGAAAGTCGACGTAATTATATCAAAATCCAAGCTTTGCGGGAGGAATACCACTAAAATAATACAAAATGCTTTATTTTTAAATGTTAAAAATAATATTTTAAAACATTTAACTTTCATCTTGCAATAATTTAAAATGGATCGAAAAACTATTTTAGTTCTGTGAGCTCAGTGTTGTAGATACACTGTCAATAAAAGCAAAAAATACGGGCACCTCATTAAAATTTCCAATCATGGCAAAATACGGTGTCTTTTATAGAGGTGAAACTTAAAACTTCTTGGTATTACAGTAAATGCCTACAAAACTATTTGGGTTTCACATATAGTTTCTGCATATGTAACGCGACTGTAATAGAGTTCACTTTGAATAAAACCCTTTCAAAAACTTATAGATGTCTTATAGTGACAACAAGTTTAGTTATGTGGTTAGAGTATCACCAGGAGATTGGGTTCGAATTCTTGCGGAACGGCGAAAGTATAGATAGCGATACTAGATGTCGCAAGTAGATCTATTGGTGCTGATCGTTGCTGATCAATGTGACGGCGGATGATGTTATCATCTATATTCTATAGTCTCGACTTGGTATGAAACTGGTCCAGTTGTACGAGCAGTGGACCACTACTACTTTACGTTGACATAAAGAAAGGAAGATAGTATAGCGGCTGTGCGGTTGTACCTTTCTCTTTATCGAATAAGTGGCAAAAATTTAAAATTCTCAGAAAAGCTTTAAATTGGACTTTATCTGTAGATCGCGATGAATTTCAGATGTCCTTAACTTTGTCTTAAGTAGGACAATGACCACTGGAGCCGATTCGGTGTCCGAGGAAATTCGTCTTCCATAGACAAATTCTTTACTTATCAAATCGTGCAAAGGTTTGGCTCAATCTTTGTTAAAACTCACCTGGAGAAGAAGCATTGAAAATAACTTTGTTAAAATATGGAACTACTCCTGAAATTTTATGAAGCAACTATTCAATGAAACTTTGGCAAATAACTGGTGAGGTACATATTTCGAACTGTAGCTGCTTTACATTGAAACCAGCTTTGTGTTTTGCTTTGGTTTGGGCCATGACAGTGCTATCGGCAACGGTGAGTTGCTGTTTGGGCCAAATCAAACTTGGCTCATTGCCTCCAAGCTCATTGAAAAATAGATGTTCATCATATTCCATTATTTTTAAGAGTTTTGTAGGTCAAATTGAACACATAATCTGGTTGGAAATTCCTATTGGTACGAACTAGTCGACACCCAAAATATTAGTTCTATTTACTGTTGTTACAAATAGTGGCATTTTGTTAACGAATCGGCTATTGTATACGACATTATCTTCCTTGACACGGTGATATGTTTGAAGGGGCTTTCGTATCACTTACCATTCTTCAGTTTCATTTTGTTTGAAAGGACAAGAATGACATATTGGCTGTAGATGACCGATAAGTCTGCAGAACCAACAAGTGTTGCTTCGATATTTGCAGATTAATTAGAAATGGTTTTCCCCGCAACATCGGCATTGTTCATGACAACACTCCTGTCATACACAAATTGACGTTGTAATTTTTGTCATAAGATGGCATTCTTACAAATTTTCTTTTGTCGGTATAAACTTTAAAATAGTAATGCGAGATTAGTTAACTAATCTTAAGCCTTCCAACGATATTATGAAATTTAAAATTCTTGTGCGTTTTATCTTTTCTGTTTTATAATTATAACATTGCGGTTTTTTCTCGATACCAAAGACTTTCAAACGACAATAAATCCCTTAATCCCTAGATTTTTGAGTCTATAGCATTCGCTAAACGTAATTTTTTACTTTCCATATTTTACATAAAATATTAGCCTTTAGCCATGTTAACAAAAACTTTTGAACCACTTGTTACAATTTGTGTGGACGGGGAATCATTATTACCATATTTTATGGGTTCACCATTTATACGATAAATTCTACGTTTCATCATCAAATTTATGATTTAGTCAAGGGACAGAGTAAAATAAAATGTTCGCATCTCTTTTCCCAATATTATATATGATATCGCACTGTATAAAATATTGAACTAATCGAATTTTTCCACATCACAAAGCATACAGCAAAAATTTTTGGAAATTTCATAACAAATGCGAAACAAAATACACGAAAAAGCTTTTTTTGAACTTTTTTTTTTATTGTTGTATTTGTACTCTCTGCTGTTATATTCAGTCTATTCATTCCCTTAAGCGAAAATATTTTTTTTGTGTCTACATCATCAACATTATCCTGAAATCTACTTTGTGCTTTGAATTTTCCGTTTTTTCGCTTTAAATGCTCATTGTGTATCGATGTATTATATATATAAATTGTGAGCTTTTCTTCGTACAAATGTCGGTTGGTATTTTGTCAAAAGCATTTTTTTTTTATGTCCGTCAACATAATTTAGTTGTGGATAGGTGGTATGAAATGTTTGATAAAAATCTTTTCATAAATCGATAGTGTGATTATCAATCTGCTGGTATATATTTGTTCATAATTTTAGACAGACTCACCGTAGTACTTGCTGGAAATATGCAAACAATAAATACTGTCCAAAAAGTCACAAAATAATTGGGAACAATACAGAATAAATTCGGTGTTTGCGTTTTACAGTGACCTTAAACCAAATGGTGACTTTTAACCTTTATGTTAATTTTCCTATGTCAAAATGTTACGGCACACTAACTCAACTAATATTGTCGTGCTAAACAAAAAAAAAAAATGAAAATCGAAAAATCCAATGTAATAAATTTTCCAATGGAAATGTTTAATTTTAATTATCTCCGCCGACGAATTAATGGTTTTGAATTTTTGTTTTTGATCAATAGATAAATTATGTTATAATTACATTATCTCTATGTACATCCGATTAAAATTTATGTTCCATACAATTTTTATTGATTAGACGCAAAAAATGGGTCTGCTTTCTTTTACGGGAAATTTAAAAATTCCCATTATGATATTCAACGACGTATAACGCATGTTTGTGGAAAGGTTGTCATTTTTTTTCGTTTTTCAACTAATTAATAATTTCCACACAACATACACATATCGTTTATCTATATGTGATTAAAAAGTTTTGAAAATTATTTTAATTAGTTTTCACATTTCCACACTATTTCACCCTCTCGATTTTAGCCGAAAATATAATTTTGATTAATTTTTAATGGCATAACTTTAGTTTTAATTTTAATTCGCTGTTTTTGTTTTTATTGTTATCGTAAATTAAATTATTTTTATCATTGATCGATGATTATTCAAAAAAAAAAAATAATATTATTTATCGATATTTTAATCAAATTGAATTTAAAATAAAAACAAAAAAAAAATTTCAATAAGCAACAATAAAATAACAATAAATCAATCATTTCCCCATTCCTTAATTTTCCAATGTGTGAGTGTGAGTTAGTCTACAGTAATGTAATCATTTTACTTTGATAACGACATGAAAATATAAAGTTTTTCCCGTTATACTTAAGTTTAGATATGCCATTAAATGAAAAACTTTATTAATGTAATTTTCACTTGAAATTCTGAGAAATTTTCCCAAATCTAGACCCCGCACACGAAAAACCCCGATATAGTAATTTAAATTTGACACAATTTAACCGAACCTGATAATACACACAAAATAAATGTTTAAACCAATGAGGGAAATTATATTTCAATTTTCCCCATTTCGCATCATGTCGCAAAACACAAACATATATGGGTATGTAGGTATTTTCACTGGAATAGGAAAATACACATGCACACACACACACATTAAGAAAATTGAATTGAATAATTGATTTGATTTAAATTAGAAATTGATCGAATTATAGTTAATCTGGTTTGTTTTAAAAAGATTAGTAATTAGAAATCAGTTAATCAACGATGTGTACGGTAATTTAGGAATTAAAATTTATGTAAATTTTATTTTTGGGTCGTTTTTGGATTAGGTTAAGACTTTTTAACGAATATTCATTTAGATAATCCATATAATACGTGAACCGTTTTTTTTATGTTTTACTTCTTAATTAGAATTTTTAATCCATATAATTTCTATACTGTATGTACGGTAAAGTATTTTACATTTCCTTGAAAATCAAAAACAAAAATTGTTTGAACAATGAAAATCTTGCTTCGTTGGTAAATTTGAATAAATTCTAAGATACCTCAAACCAATTAATCATAAGCTATTCCCCTGGATTGATTACGCTTCATGGGAAGATCATTTCAGATAACCCAATCGACGTAAAAGTAATTCGTGATTTTCTCGTTAAAAAAAATCCAAATTTAAACAGTTTAGACAGTTAGATAGCTTTGATAATTTGGAAAGTGTGTGAAGTTTTTTTCGAATTTCAACTTACTTTAAATGGCCTCCTTGAAAAAAGGTTACGGCAAATATAGTACCGAAAACACTATCCAGGAGTACCAACTATGGTTGGTTGTTCGGCCAAACGGGGAAATATTTTGGTAATTTTTTCGCAACATGTGTCGCTTTTTTTCCACTAGCTAAACGTACAGCCATTGCTACTTGATGGTATAATCTGTTAATATATTTACAGAAGATTTCATCCTCGTCCGTAAAAGAAAGTCAAATTGTGGCAACACCTCTATTTTTCCAACTGTACTAAATTTCACTATTCTCTAATTCATTATTTTCGAGACTTACATCAAACTCCGAAACCCATCTGCTGAGGTGATTAATCTGAAAGAATATTATGTAGACTGTATGGATAAAAGTGACAACTCTATGCCGGAAGCAAATCAGTGTGGCCATACACGGGAAATTGAACAAATAATCACTTGAGCCTAACTGATAGGAAATGAAGATAGGTGGGCAAAATTGGGAATCAATCCATCGTTGTAATAAAAAATTAGCAGAAAACCAAATGTGCAGGCTTTCGTCGTGCAGGCCTAATTTAAACATTTAGATCTTTTGTTTTTTGTTCATAAAAGTCTCAACATTTCTAGATTATTTATGATATCTTCTGTAATGTCGATTGGTTTGTTGGTTTACCTCTTTCAATTAAATCAAACCGTTCAGATATACCTTTAGAAACAGATCTCTTTTCTAATCAGACGTGTCTGATTATTAGAACCAGAGTTCATCAAAAAACTGGTCTACAAAACGGCACTGATGTCATAAAAATCATTAGAACGCCAAAACCAACTCTTTAATCAACTATGACATTACATGCAGGACTAGTAGGTCTACTAGTTTTATCATTTATTAATAGATATAATTATGAACTGCTCTCCGGATGATGTACATATACTTTACAGTCAATAGATCATATACTTTCTTCTCTGATAATAACAACACAAACTCCGTGAGTTTTACCAAACACTGCTCGATTCAGTTAAACGTTTTTCGTGTCAGTTAAACCGAATATACGCTTTACTTAATGCTGCGTTCATAACATTGGATGAATATCCTAGGATTTTTCATCAATGCTTTTTATCTCTTTATTTTTGTTGTTTTGTTTTACATCTTTGGATGATTTGCTTAAAGATAAAATAATTTTAACTCGATTATAGTATGGCTTGACTTCTTGTGAGTGATTTATTTGGGTAAAGAGTACAAATGGACATCTTGATATATTCACCAGATTCAGATGTTATGAACGCAGCTCAACGGTTAGCAAAATTTTGCAGCTTAATTCCACAAATTGTAACGTTTTTGTGCATTTCACGTTCTTTCAAGTTTATGTCATTTGTACAGATAGAACAAACTTACGTCTTGAACAAATTAGCAGCGGGAAAATTTAATTCATTTTCCCGCAACAAATTTGTTCCAGTAAACGATATAGATGTAAACGTAAATAATTTTCTAAACAATTGTACATTTAAACGAGTAAAATAAAAATTAAAAATTGACGTTAAGCATATTAGAGTTGTCCAATTATCTTTTTTTTTTCATAAGTAAGAGGGGAGTAAAAGTATAAGTCAATATTTAACCGTCTAGGGAAAATACTGGACTTTATTTAACTAACATCATCTTTGGTATTAACAACTCTATACTCTCGGCCGTTAGCGTTAATATATAGTTGGCGGTGAGTTGTGATAGCTTTTGAATGAAATAACTGTAACAATTGACTTTAATATTTAATATTTAATATTTCTAGTTACCAAAGTAAAATGCCAAATATAGTTCAAAGCCACGTGTAACACGGGCTATCTAACTTGACAACACTATATAGCAGTTTTTTTAAAAATGTTACTATTCCTTTGTTTTTTTTTATTTTTGGGAGTTCGAGATCGGCCCTCAAATACTAGTTCCTTTAACATTTTCTTTACTTTTAGGACCAAACTAACGAAAACCGATAATTTCGTTGAGAACGATACTGGGCCATACTAAGCCAATTAAGTGTAATGATTGTGGTAATAAAGGTAAAACTCTTTGATATCATTACACTATTTTTATTTTTTGAAATGCTGCTTAGCCAGTGTAGTCGCAGTAGTCGAACACCGTTTAATTCGTTAAAGAAATTATCATCATCTTATTTAAATGATATCGGCTTTTGTCCAACTTTATACAGTGCAACAATTTTGAATAACATTTTTTTACAATTCAGTTGCTAAACCGTCATAAAATGTTTATATAGTAGTAATGAATGTAGAAATAGACTCATTGATTCAACTTTACCAAAAGTCATTCAACCAAATTCTGTAACTAATTTAAATTTATGTCGTTAAACTATCGAACTGAATTTAGGTTAGTGCAACCATATTCCAAAACTATTATTTTTATTTTTCAGTCGAATCACTCATTTTTCAGTTAAAAATGTAAAACTATAATCATTTTTTATCTACATCCAATTTCAACTCTTCGTTTCGAGCTTTCATAAGTTTATAGAATTTATATTTCTGATACACATACTTTCTCAAATGTATTCTATTTTTATTTCGACTATATTCGATTTTCAATTATTTTTGCTAAAAAACAAAAAAAAAAAAAAAAAAAAACATCGAAAAACTATTCATTGTATTCTTTTCTTGTATAATATACAGTATCTTTTTAAAGATTTTCATTTTTGTGTCTCGCTGGAGCTTTTTATGTTTTTTTTTGTGTAAATATTATGTCGTTTTGTTCAACAAGAATGTAATAAAACTTAAATATGGCAAACACTAAAATATATACTAGTATTATTAAAAATAACAATTGAAAAATAAGATAAAGTTTTATTTCCAATTGTTTTCCATTTTATTTTTGTGGGTTTTCCATTTTTTGCCTTCGACTATACATAGCAGAGCTTTTTTGTACTTTGGATGTTTTATTGTTGTTTTTTTTTTAATATTTACTTTGAACTGGTTCATATATGAGTTTTTTGGTACATACCGCTATCGGTATATATGTACATATATGAGATGGCAACATTGAATGAACAATGAATGCCATTGTTCTATAAATGGATTTAGTGTTTCAAAAATACACTATAACTAGTATGTTACATTTATTTATATGTTTGAGTGTGTGTGTGTATGCTAGAGATTTATATGAAACACTATTGAAATGGAACTTAATAATATTTCCGACGTTTCGATTACCTTCATCTAAAATGGAAATATCTGATCGAGCTTATAGTACTGGAAACCATTTGAAGAAGTGAGGGTTTCCAAATTCTTCAATCTATTGACAATAATTAAAATTTACAATACTGACGTTTGTCAAAGTAGATCATGCACTTGGAACAGTTGGCTCTAAAGTAATTTAATAATTTTGATGCTTTAGCTCATATGATAAGCCACGCAATTTGGTGTAATACTTGATTTTAAGAGAAAACTGTCAAACATTTTCTGTATTGTGGAATTTTTCGATTTGTGTCATAAATTTCCTAGTTTTGATGGGCTTTTTTGGATCAAAAAGTTTTAGTTTTCATGAATTAACCATCGTGCATTTTTCGTGTTTAAGAAATGTTTGATTTGTGGCTTCAATTTGTAGGTTTAACCCACATAAGCTAGTCAGTATCAGTAAAGTCAAAAAAAATGTTTAGCCGATCAATAGTTCTTTTAAAAATCCCGCGAACGGCACTGAACAACTAGAAATATTTCGAAATGTTCATTTACCCTACCACAAGGGGTATTGAAAAAAACATCGGGGAAATTAAACAAAAATTATGTTTCCCCACACCTGAGAAATATTATTGCAAAATTTATTAACAATAGTAATGAGGGTCTAGTCAGCAAACTTGAACGACGACCAGTGAACCGAAAATTAAAATTTCCGAAACATCGAAGAGTCCGATGGAAATATTACAACGTGACACGTTCGTACTTAGGTCTAAAACGTTTTTAAACGTAGTGAATACATTTTCTAAATACCACTCAACTTTCGAGTTCACAAACAGAAAATGAGGTACAATTTTGAAGAAATTTAATCCCTTATTTTGTAGAGAGAGTATACCCCCCAAAAAATCTTTCTAAACTGGGCAACTAAATTTTCTGGAAAATGGTAACGACTATTACAGAAGCTAATTTGCAAAGTAAAACCAGGAATATTTTAAAACGCATTAAAGGCTAACATCATCCTAAACATATTTCTCTAGGACTAAGAATATACGAAAAAACTACTAAAAATACAAGGTAAAAAACTGTCCCAAAGTATATTCAGCACCCAGTTAAGTCTGATGGTAACGCATCATTACAGTCTGGGCCAGACCGCAGTTCCACTAATAAAAATTCCACCTTACCAAAAGTGAATTTTTCAACAAGGGATAGTTTTAGATTCGATTTAAAATATAAAGCTAGTCCTCCACCGTGCAGCTATATTAACTCGAGCATGTCGTATTAAAATACTATACCCTGGAATGATCACAAATTGATCCGAACCATCAATATTTAACAACGACTCCAAAATGTTCAAGACATCAACCAACATACAACCTATAGGTCTAACAGAAAAGGTTAAAAAGCTTAAAGGTTAAATTTGTATGACAGGCTAATATTACCCCAACGTTACTTACATGTCAAGATTACAAGATAACAAGAAGCTGAAGAAGATTTCTTGAATAAAAGACTGCATATGTTGGAAAATGTTTAGAAAAAACTCATAGAATAACAGACATAATCGAAGACGCACTTGAGAATAATTAGATAGGCTTTAGTGTCTGTTTCGATGTAGCTTTCAACAAAGCTATCAAGGTCATCAAAGTTGAATATAAATTGCACCGAGATTTTTCTAACCTAATCCTTAACCGTTATATCGCAGATCGACATTTCCGTGTAAAATATATATATATATATATATATATATATATATATATATATATATATATATATATATATATATATATATATATAAGGGGGTTTCTCTAATGTCATCAAAGTTGATGACCTATATAAGGGGGTTTCGGTTTTAATTAATGATCTGTTCCAATTTGAACCCATCTAACTATGAAGTTCAGTACTCGTATTTACATATCTATCTAATGTATTATCGTTTAAAATGCTATATCTATTGCGCCATTTTGAAACGTAGAATTTCTGTATACATACTATACTGTATCTCTTAATGTAATGAGACATTTTTATTTTATTTTATGGACGAACATACTTCCTAATGTGATAAACGACCACCATAAATTAATTTCGCACAAAAGAAATCATGATGGTAAATGATACAACAGCACCAACTACAGCTATGTCCCTCTTCACAACATATTTTCCCATACTGTTGTAGGAATCTCGTTTTTTTTTGTGTCGCATCTTTTCCTCATTACTATTTTGTTTTAGAATCAACAGTTTACTTAAGAGTTCTCCACACTTGACTTGACTATCACGATAGACGTCTACACTCATGTATATATATTGTCGTTTATATGACAAAACAATAGATGGGAAAAGTTTTATAAACTTTCTCGTATGGAAGCAAAGTACAAAAAAAAGTAGGAAAATGCTTTTTCCTACTAAAGATATAGACGAAGTGCATTCATGGAAAAACAATAACAGCTTTGAATAATTTATTTGTAGAATGGAAAATGGAGAAAACTAATTTTATTCTTTTAAGTTTTTTTCTATTTATCCGTCAGTAGTTCCAACCAACCATCTGTTGAATTTTGTTTATGGTTTTGTTTGAGATAAATTTTATTTAGTTCTGAATTCTTGTTGCTCTTTGACATAAACGCCGAAATACTGTATATCTTACGAGACTTTGCGACCCCTGTGTGCAAGTGTAGGTTATAACTACGACTGTGAGAACGATCGTACCTATCACTCACTATATCCCAATTATACAAAATATTTACCTATAGTGTTAGTTAAAAAGTTCGATTTTCGACATAAACAAATTATCACCTGCGTAGAGTGAAAATAATTTGTTTAGGCAAAAAATGAAAACTCAAAAATGTAGATAAACAATATAAAATTTATGATGAAGGCAATTATGTTCTTCTTGGAAAATTAAACTTGAGAAAAACATTCATCCATGCTGAATTAAACGAGTTTCAAAGAAAATTTGCTCTTCAGAGGTAGCGACACGGTTTGAAATTATAATTGAGGTACGTTGGTATAGATTAACTACATACTCAGTGTTGTGATAACATTTAAAGTCTTAGTTGTAATGAAAATAAAAACGTTTTCTCCTTTTTTACTGTACCAATCGAGTAATTGGACCGTTGCTGAAGATGTGATATTGAATGTGAGAAAGATTGTTTACCATTTGGTTATGAAAAATGTCTGCCCTTATCTTGATAAGGAAAAGAGGCGCTTTCCTCAAGGAAAGCAGGACCAAATTATTTAATTATATATCAATACGATAAGCAGTGCTACAGCCTTCAATTCAAGAAGCATTAAAAGTCAGATTTAAATCGATTGTTGGAAGAGGAACTTGACATTCAATTCGAAGATAACTATACCACAAAACGGTGGCAGGATCTCAACCGCAATACAGTCAACCAAACTATTCGTCAAAATCCATGACGTATCAAGTAATTAATTTAGAAGCATGTCCAGCATGTCCTACAAAGAACCACCAATAATGTCAGTTGCGCAACAGACAATGTGGTAACAGTATTCCTTATTGCATGAATATCATCTAATAAAATCCATTACAAACTAACATCATCTAATGATCAAGAGATCAAAATATTGTCATCAAGTTACGCTACCACAAAGGAAATTAAAAGCTCATTGTTACTCATTGCACTAGTATAAGTTTACTAAATGGACTAAACCAATACCAGTTCTGTCGAGTACTACTAAACAATCCACAAGTATAGACACTTCTACCTCAAATCAATTAGTAATGCAAAAGACTGTATTGGGCTGGGTCGTAGCAGAAAAAACGAATAGCAATATATATAGTTTATAATGTTCCAGCACCAACGCATAATACACAACTTAACTGTATGTACCGAAATCATATGTTTGAACCAACAAAAACAATTACAACAACTACTGTGACTACTACAATGATGCCCACAAACGTAGAAACAACGGCAGCTGAAGTTGAAAATGCAACCATCTAAACATGCCCTAGCATTGCGCTGTGTGCATTAGTCATCGCCGAACAACCAATGGCACGATACCGACCAACGATGCCACACATTCTAGCTGTATGTTTAAATCAAATGGCACCGCAGTTTTTTTTGTTTTTTTTTTAAACCTGCGATTTTTACTGGGGTCAAAGATCTCCTAACTCTTTCGCGGTTAATTTTTAACGTCCTACCTTACGCTGTCACCAGCCAAATCGACCACGCATGAATACAGGTTCAATTTTAAATCCATCTGCACATTGCATTGCTCCAGTCAGCCTGTACTAACATGGACGATGGTTCAGCCCATGGATTCTGCACTCCAATAGGGGGTCATAATTATGTTCTTTGGCATCACCGATCGTAATTAGGTAATAAAAAATCCCTTTTGCAACTCTCTCCCTTTGGGATTCGAACCCAGTACCTCCCATCCGAAACACCGCAGCTTTAACCACTGCACCAATTGCTCGGTGTTGAACCGCAGTTGGCACATAAAATAGTTTAGCTCCGATATCAAAGAGAAATGATCAGTCGAATTAAACGGCACCATTGGCACCATTCCCCTGCATATCAACCACAACGAATAAGTTGAAAAACCAATCATCTCACGCATAAATCCTATAATCCATAATGTTTTAGACGCCCTATATAATGCGATTTATAAACCTAAAATTAAAACTTATCCCAATAAGTTCATTACCATTTTATCTTCACCGCTCAGAACTCCTAAAAGCTATCGATTGATCATTATTCGATACATATAGTCAATACATTTCCAAGCTGAAATGAATGAATTCAAATCTGAAAGGAAATTACCAGTCATAAGCAACCAGAGGAATCTAGAACACTTTTTAATGATAAATGCTTCATGGTGCGAGTTTGTGGCGAAATCCATAAGCACCAATTACATATTACATGAAACACCTGCCAATATTACCAGCAATGCGCAAAACTTATAATTTACTAACTGAACGAAGTTGATGCGATGTTAAATTCCAGACCGATTTGTGTATTGTTTACCGATGACCTGGACTGATTGACTCCAGGTCACTTTCTAATTGGTAATTTTCTAAAAGACACTAATCGTCCAGCATTTTAATAAAATTTCATCTCTTGATACAAATTCTGGTAAAGACAAATGGGTGTGGATCTAGAACATGTCTTAAAATTTCTTTATCAAATAAAATATTCAGTTGTCACAAAATAATCTTATCAATCATAGTGATTGGAAGCGCATATTTTCCACATCTCAAATTTACTCAATTATTGATAATAAATAAAATTCAATATGGTTGAGGTGTTTGGTATTATAATTTGTGACAGATAATTTTATCACTCATAATATTAGCAATTTATAAATATTTCAATAATATAATCGAAATAATTTTGTTAAAAACCCTCTCGGAGGTGTGGTTTTATCTATCTTAGCAGTGAACTTCGCAAAGAAGAGCTACTAAATGTGAAGTACCAAAATTGTGACATATCGCAAATCTCTACACTGCCTCAAGTATAAATGAGAAGATGGAAATTATATCGTTCAGGTTGAGATTTGCTTACATATTTCTCTCGCAGTCTAGCAGTGTATATCTCTCATAACAACTGTTTATCATAATTTAATTGTGCTTTATATTTTTTTATAACCTCTTGAACTTGTGTTGATACCCTCAACCCCACCTTGTGTGGTGACCCGATTATGATGAATGTTATACCTTAATCAAAAGCTCTGGTCTTCAATATAAATACTGCCAAAAAACATTCTAAGATTTCAACAAAAAAAAAAATACATGCAAAAAAATTACCAAAGAGGTTAGCCTTTGCAAATTTAATTTAATTTAATTTAATTGCAAATCACAAATAATGAGAAGGTTCCGTAGTATTTTGCTTAATTGGAGCTAATTTGATATTATTAGCGATTTCTTACGTGTAAATAAATACATTGTTGAATTTCATAAATAGTCTCAAATATCGAATACAAACAGTCTCGGTTTTCCATATTTCCTACTAATAAATTACAATCGAATGTCAATAAAAATCATTTACATCATAAATTTTCACCATAACAATTTACATGTTGAGAAATATAGGGCAAGTGTGTTAAGCCTTTTCCGGATTATATATTTTATATTTTTGTTTTTTTCACCAAATCTACAGACGTAAAATTTAAACCTAAATCAATCATTGAACTTTAAGAATTTATATATATATATATATATATATATATATATATATATATATATATATATATATACACATTGTATATACATCCAAAGATCGAAACCCTTAAGCCAAAAGTTTATTTAAATAAAATTATAAGACAAAATATTTACATTTAAATTATAAATTGGTAACCAAATTTAAAATATGTTAAATTAAAAAAAGAAAAAAAAAGAAAATAAATAAATAATTGAAATAGAAATGGAAAATTCTATAAATAAAATTTTCTGTACCAATTCGAACGAAGTGAATATAACTCTAAATTCACCAATATAATAATAAATTGGTACCGTACCGATTGAAAATATCTTCTTAGCGCGCTGCTAAGTGTATACGCTGGAGCATTTGAATTATTAATGAAGATTTTCGAATAAAACGTCAGATGTATATCATATATACATAGGTGTATCAAATAACCATATACGACTGATATATGGGGAATCGTTTTTTATTTTTATTTTTTGTTTGGTACATAAACATTTTAGGTGTGTGTAGGTACACAAAACCAAGCAAAAAATAAAATAATGAATGAATTTTATATTTTCCGTAATGGCCTTTTCCATTTTCATCGAAACGTCAATCAACTGAAAAAAAAAAATGTAAATTGGAAAATTCATTTTCTAATTTATATAGATTATAATTTTTTGAAATAAATTCAATGCATTATACAATGAATTGACACAATTTCTGTTCACACACACGCACTGTAACAATGGCACATGAAGCTTCCTCATTTATTATGTAATATTTGGGGATGACGACCCGGTAAATGCGATTTTGAGTCTAATGGGATTAGTTTGTAATCAAATTAAGTATTGTAAAGGCTATACTTAGTCCTAACGCGATTTTCAAATCATTTGTAACGAACAGAGTTTAGCTGTTAGAGTTCCTATTCTAGGTAAAATAATTAATTCAAAATCTAGTTATTACTAGAAAGAACTACCAAAATCGAGGTACCAGAGTGTAAGAAACCAAACATATCTCCAAAACTAATTGTTGCGCCAAAATACTATTATCGGTTTGTATCACTGGACTGTAAATAAATTCCAATAGCATTTATTGTCCATAAATAAATACACAATACACAACCTCCAATCCAAAGTCTGTTTACTTTTTTATACTTTACTTCTCTTCATAAATGTCTCTTGGTATAACTCTAGAGAAATCGTAACACTACTATGCGTGTGAAGTTTTTCCTAACTTTTACTAAAACTACAAAAACAACATTATATATGCACTAGTATTAGTAAGAATTAGTAAAAAAGATCACATTTAGGCGAAATTCAATTTTAAATTAAATCAAAAATTTTACAAAAAATAAAAGTAGAACTATAGTTAATAATTACTTCATTATTGCACAAAAAATTAATCATAAAAAAATTAAAAATACAAATTTAAGAACATTTGCTTCGATGTGTTATTAATAAACTTGTCTCCATACTAAACATTTAAGTAAATATGAATTTTAAACTAGCCCAATGTATTGGCCTAAGATACATTCCCAGGCTTTACTAACTACCTCGTAGGTGTTTAGCACCATATTCACGAGGATTGCTAGATTGGTTATAGTTCATGGAACATTTTGGCCAGGTTTCATCAACTTCTAATGGGGACCTCGTAGTGTACCATGACATTGAAAATCAAAAAATTGTATATGGGCCGAATATGTACTTCTAGCTAGGCTTTACTAACTACCTCGTAGGTGTTTAGCACCATATTCACTAATATTGCTAGATTGATGATAGTTCATGAAACATCTTGGCCAGGTTTCATCAACTTCTAATGGGGACCTCGTAGTGTACCATGACATTGAAAATCAAAAAATTGTATATGGGCCGAATATGTACTTCTAGCTAGGCTTTACTAACTACCTCATAGGTGTTTAGCACCATATTCACTAATATTGCTAGATTGATGATAGTTCATGAAACATCTTGGCCAGGTTTCATCAACTTCTAATGGGGACCTCGTAGTGTACCATGACATTGAAAATCAAAAAATTGTATATGGGCCGAATATGTACTTCTAGCTAGGCTTTACTAACTACCTCATAGGTGTTTAGCACCATATTCACTAATATTGCTAGATTGATGATAGTTCATGAAACATCTTGGCCAGGTTTCATCAACTTCTAATGGGGACCTCGTAGTGTACCATGACATTGAAAATCAATAATTGTATATGGGCCGAATATGTACTTCTAGCTAGGCTTTACTAACTACCTCGTAGGTGTTTAGCACCATATTCACTAATATTGCTAGATTGATGATAGTTCATGAAACATCTTGGCCAGGTTTCATCAACTTCTAATGGGGACCTCGTAGTGTACCATGACATTGAAAATCAAAAAATTGTATATGGGCCGAATATGTACTTCTAGCTAGGCTTTACTAACTACCTCGTAGGTGTTTAGCACCATATTCACTAATATTGCTAGATTGATGATAGTTCATGAAACATCTTGGCCAGGTTTCATCAACTTCTAATGGGGACCTCGTAGTGTACCATGACATTGAAAATCAAAAAATTGTATATGGGCCGAATATGTACTTCTAGCTAGGCTTTACTAACTACCTCATAGGTGTTTAGCACCATATTCACTAATATTGCTAGATTGATGATAGTTCATGAAACATCTTGGCCAGGTTTCATCAACTTCTAATGGGGACCTCGTAGTGTACCATGACATTGAAAATCAAAAAATTGTATATGGGCCGAATATGTACTTCTAGCTAGGCTTTACTAACTACCTCATAGGTGTTTAGCACCATATTCACTAATATTGCTAGATTGATGATAGTTCATGAAACATCTTGGCCAGGTTTCATCAACTTCTAATGGGGACCTCGTAGTGTACCATGACATTGAAAATCAATAATTGTATATGGGCCGAATATGTACTTCTAGCTAGGCTTTACTAACTACCTCGTAGGTGTTTAGCACCATATTCACTAATATTGCTAGATTGATGATAGTTCATGAAACATCTTGGCCAGGTTTCATCAACTTCTAATGGGGACCTCGTAGTGTACCATGACATTGAAAATCAAAAAATTGTATATGGGCCGAATATGTACTTCTAGCTAGGCTTTACTAACTACCTCATAGGTGTTTAGCACCATATTCACTAATATTGCTAGATTGATGATAGTTCATGAAACATCTTGGCCAGGTTTCATCAACTTCTAATGGGGACCTCGTAGTGTACCATGACATTGAAAATCAAAAAATTGTATATGGGCCGAATATGTACTTCTAGCTAGGCTTTACTAACTACCTCATAGGTGTTTAGCACCATATTCACTAATATTGCTAGATTGATGATAGTTCATGAAACATCTTGGCCAGGTTTCATCAACTTCTAATGGGGACCTCGTAGTGTACCATGACATTGAAAATCAATAATTGTATATGGGCCGAATATGTACTTCTAGCTAGGCTTTACTAACTACCTCGTAGGTGTTTAGCACCATATTCACTAATATTGCTAGATTGATGATAGTTCATGAAACATCTTGGCCAGGTTTCATCAACTTCTAATGGGGACCTCGTAGTGTACCATGACATTGAAAATCAAAAAATTGTATATGGGCCGAATATGTACTTCTAGCTAGGCTTTACTAACTACCTCATAGGTGTTTAGCACCATATTCACTAATATTGCTAGATTGATGATAGTTCATGAAACATCTTGGCCAGGTTTCATCAACTTCTAATGGGGACCTCGTAGTGTACCATGACATTGAAAATCAAAAAATTGTATATGGGCCGAATATGTACTTCTAGCTAGGCTTTACTAACTACCTCATAGGTGTTTAGCACCATATTCACTAATATTGCTAGATTGATGATAGTTTATGAAACATCTTGGCCAGGTTTCATCAACTTCTAATGGGGACCTCGTAGTGTACCATGACATTGAAAATCAATAATTGTATATGGGCCGAATATGTACTTCTAGCTAGGCTTTACTAACTACCTCATAGGTGTTTAGCACCATATTCACTAATATTGCTAGATTGATGATAGTTCATGAAACATCTTGGCCAGGTTTCATCAACTTCTAATGGGGACCTCGTAGTGTACCATGACATTGAAAATCAAAAAATTGTATATGGGCCGAATATGTACTTCTAGCTAGGCTTTACTAACTACCTCGTAGGTGTTTAGCACCATATTCACTAATATTGCTAGATTGATGATAGTTCATGAAACATCTTGGCCAGGTTTCATCAACTTCTAATGGGGACCTCGTAGTGTAACATGACATTGAAAATCAAAAAATTGTATATGGGCCGAATATGTACTTCTAGCTAGGCTTTACTAACTACCTCATAGGTGTTTAGCACCATATTCACTAATATTGCTAGATTGATGATAGTTCATGAAACATCTTGGCCAGGTTTCATCAACTTCTAATGGGGACCTCGTAGTGTACCATGACATTGAAAATCAAAAAATTGTATATGGGCCGAATATGTACTTCTAGCTAGGCTTTACTAACTACCTCATAGGTGTTTAGCACCATATTCACTAATATTGCTAGATTGATGATAGTTCATGAAACATCTTGGCCAGGTTTCATCAACTTCTAATGGGGACCTCGTAGTGTACCATGACATTGAAAATCAATAATTGTATATGGGCCGAATATGTACTTCTAGCTAGGCTTTACTAACTACCTCGTAGGTGTTTAGCACCATATTCACGAGGATTGCTAGATTGATGATAGTTCATGGAACATTTTGGCCAGGTTTCATCATTTTCTAATGGGGACCTCGTAGTGTACCATGACATTGAAAATCAAAAAATTGTATATGGGCCGAATATGTACTTCTAGCTAGGCTTTACTAACTACCTCGTAGGTGTTTAGCACCATATTCACTAATATTGCTAGATTGATGATAGTTCATGAAACATCTTGGCCAGGTTTCATCAACTTCTAATGGGGACCTCATAGTGTACCATGACATTGAAAATCAAAAAATTGTATATTGGCCGAATATGTACTTCTAGCTAGGCTTTACTAACTACCTCGTAGGTGTTTAGCACCATATTCACTAATATTGCTAGATTGACGATAGTTCATGAAACATCTTGGCCAGGTTTCATCAACTTCTAATGGGGACCTCGTAGTGTACCATGACATTGAAAATCAAAAAATTGTATATGGGCCGAATAAGTACTTCTAGCTAGGCTTTACTAACTACCTCGTAGGTGTTTAGCACCATATTCACTAGTATTGCTAGATTGATGATAGTTCATGAAACATCTTGGCCAGGTTTCATCAACTTCTAATGGGGACCTCGTAGTGTACCATGACATTGAAAATCAAAAAATTGTATATGGGCCGAATATGTACTTCTAGCTAGGATTTACTAACTACCTCGTATGTGTTTAGCACCATATTCACTAATATTGCTAGATTGGTGATAGTTCATGAAACATCTTGGCCAGGTTTCATTAACTTCTAATGGGGACCTCGTAGTGTACCATGACATTGAAAATCAAAAAATTGTATATGGGCCGAATATGTACTTCTAGCTAGGCTTTACTAACTACCTCGTAGGTGTTTAGCACCATATTCACTAATATTGCTATATTGGTGATAGTTCATGAAACATCTTGGCCAGGTTTCATCAACTTCTAATGGGGACCTCGTAGTGTACCATGACATTGAAAATCAAAAAATTGTATATGGGCCGAATATGTACTTCTAGCTAGGCTTTACTAACTACCTCGTAGGTGTTTAGCACCATATTCACTAATATTGCTAGATTGATGATAGTTTATGAAACATTTTGGCCAGGTTTCATCAACTTCTAATGGGGACCTCGTAGTGTACCATGACATTGAAAATCAATAATTGTATATGGGCCGAATATGTACTTCTAGCTAGGCTTTACTAACTACCTCGTAGGTGTTTAGCACCATATTCACGAGGATTGCTAGATTGATGATAGTTCATGGAACATTTTGGCCAGGTTTCATCATTTTCTAATGGGGACCTCGTAGTGTACCATGACATTGAAAATCAAAAAATTGTATATGGGCCGAATATGTACTTCTAGCTAGGCTTTACTAACTACCTCGTAGGTGTTTAGCACCATATTCACTAATATTGCTAGATTGATGATAGTTCATGAAACATCTTGGCCAGGTTTCATCAACTTCTAATGGGGACCTCATAGTGTACC
Source organism: Tipula confusa (assembly GCA_963556175.1). Classification (NCBI taxonomy): domain Eukaryota; kingdom Metazoa; phylum Arthropoda; class Insecta; order Diptera; family Tipulidae; genus Tipula; species Tipula confusa. Next base: position 2,731,097 of record OY744476.1, read on the forward strand.
ATGACATTGAAAATCAAAAAATTGTATATGGGCCGAATATGTACTTCTAGCTAGGCTTTACTAACTACCTCGTAGGTGTTTAGCACCATATTCACTAATATTGCTAGATTGACGATAGTTCATGAAACATCTTGGCCAGGTTTCATCAACTTCTAATGGGGACCTCGTAGTGTACCATGACATTGAAAATCAAAAAATTGTATATGGGCCGAATAAGTACTTCTAGCTAGGCTTTACTAACTACCTCGTAGGTGTTTAGCACCATATTCACTAATATTGCTAGATTGGTGATAGTTCATGAAACATCTTGGCCAGGTTTCATCAACTTCTAATGGGGACCTCGTAGTGTACCATGACATTGAAAATCAAAAAATTGTATATGGGCCGAATATGTACTTCTAGCTAGGATTTACTAACTACCTCGTATGTGTTTAGCACCATATTCACTAATATTGCTAGATTGGTGATAGTTCATGAAACATCTTGGCCAGGTTTCATTAACTTCTAATGGGGACCTCGTAGTGTACCATGACATTGAAAATCAAAAAATTGTATATGGGCCGAATAAGTACTTCTAGCTAGGCTTTACTAACTACCTCGTAGGTGTTTAGCACCATATTCACTAATATTGCTATATTGGTGATAGTTCATGAAACATCTTGGCCAGGTTTCATCAACTTCTAATGGGGACCTCGTAGTGTACCATGACATTGAAAATCAAAAAATTGTATATGGGCCGAATATGTACTTCTAGCTAGGCTTTACTAACTACCTCGTAGGTGTTTAGCACCATATTCACTAATATTGCTAGATTGATGATAGTTCATGAAACATCTTGGCCAGGTTTCATCAACTTCTAATGGGGACCTCATAGTGTACCATGACATTGAAAATCAAAAAATTGTATATGGGCCGAATATGTACTTCTAGCTAGGCTTTACTAACTACCTCGTAGGTGTTTAGCACCATATTCACTAATATTGCTAGATTGACGATAGTTCATGAAACATCTTGGCCAGGTTTCATCAACTTCTAATGGGGACCTCGTAGTGTACCATGACATTGAAAATCAAAAAATTGTATATGGGCCGAATAAGTACTTCTAGCTTGGCTTTACTAACTACCTCGTAGGTGTTTAGCACCATATTCACTAATATTGCTAGATTGGTGATAGTTCATGAAACATCTTGGCCAGGTTTCATCAACTTCTAATGGGGACCTCGTAGTGTACCATGACATTGAAAATCAAAAAATTGTATATGGGCCGAATATGTACTTCTAGCTAGGATTTACTAACTACCTCGTATGTGTTTAGCACCATATTCACTAATATTGCTAGATTAGTGATAGTTCATGAAACATCTTGGCCAGGTTTCATTAACTTCTAATGGGGACCTCGTAGTGTACCATGACATTGAAAATCAAAAAATTGTATATGGGCCGAATAAGTACTTCTAGCTAGGCTTTACTAACTACCTCGTAGGTGTTTAGCACCATATTCACTAATATTGCTATATTGGTGATAGTTCATGAAACATCTTGGCCAGGTTTCATCAACTTCTAATGGGGACCTCGTAGTGTACCATGACATTGAAAATCAAAAAATTGTATATGGGCCGAATATGTACTTCTAGCTAGGATTTACTAACTACCTCGTATGTGTTTAGCACCATATTCACTAATATTGCTAGATTAGTGATAGTTCATGAAACATCTTGGCCAGGTTTCATTAACTTCTAATGGGGACCTCGTAGTGTACCATGACATTGAAAATCAAAAAATTGTATATGGGCCGAATAAGTACTTCTAGCTAGGCTTTACTAACTACCTCGTAGGTGTTTAGCACCATATTCACTAATATTGCTATATTGGTGATAGTTCATGAAACATCTTGGCCAGGTTTCATCAACTTCTAATGGGGACCTCGTAGTGTACCATGACATTGAAAATCAAAAAATTGTATATGGGCCGAATATGTACTTCTAGCTAGGCTTTACTAACTACCTCGTAGGTGTTTAGCACCATATTCACTAATATTGCTAGATTGATGATAGTTCATGAAACATCTTGGCCAGGTTTCATCAACTTCTAATGGGGACCTCGTAGTGTACCATGACATTGAAAATCAAAAAATTGTATAAGGGCCGAATATGCACACCTAGTCTTTACTAACTATGTATGTAGTTATATAATTTAACAAGAACAAAATATTATTTGTTCGTACATTATAGATGATACGCTTAAAATCGTTTCCTATTTTAATTTAAATTCAGATAGCAATTTTTTTATATATCTCCAATTTGGAAATTTTAGCCCATAGCTATTTGATGATAAATATATTTTAATGTAGAGAACAATTTTCTGATCATAAACATAATTTTATTTTACAGAAAATATTTAACTTTTTCAATACACGGTTTTGAAGTTTTGTACCTACAAAACTTCATTGCGTCTTGGTTTTTAAAACCAGTGATCATGAATTTTGTTTTGAACTCATTGATTTTCCAGTAGTTCTTTGACACCGTTGCCATTCAGCCCAATTACACTGACAGTGGTTGGACCTACAATACAAGAAGCTCCACTTTTACGAAAGATAAATTCTAACATGTCATTAAAAATATCGGCGACAACGTTTTCTTGCCGTACCCCAGAGCTAATTGTAAAAAATCCTAATAGCTTGTTTACAACTTTGACACTACATTGTGATTGCGTTGCTGTCATTTACATAAACGCACAAATTTGTCAGGTATTCCCAGAAATTGCAAAGCAAAACATAAGCTATCTCGATGAATTGAGTCATAAATCTGGTAGAAATCTGAGAACACCAGGTGTACGTCACGAGATGTTTCGTAATATTAAGAATCATCCTTAGTGAAAAAAATTGATTAGTGACTGATCGATTAGGACAAAATCCTCCTTGGTAGTCACCTATAATTTCTTCCTCCAAAGGAGTGATTCTTTCTAATACTATATGTAAGACAGTAATTTGTATGCTGTGCAAAGGAGAGCTACGTTGCAATAGTTTTCACATTTTGAGTGGTAACTTCACAACGCAGCCACTTTCGATTCATCAGACATTTAACTTCGCTTTGCCATACAATTTAAATATTAAGAGCTCGGAATTAATGCCATCAACCACAGCGGAACTTTTCTTTTTTTTACATGGCCAGTGTAAACTCCTCGTATGATGGGTCATCTATGCACATCTCCGCAGTCTGAATGTGACAACTTTAAAATACAGCATTTGACACGTGTTGAACATTAAGTAAATCAGAGAAATGTCCCTTTCAGTGTCGATCACTGCATTGATAATAACACGGATTTTTCCATCCTAGTCACAAATGGCGATGGACCTAGGTCTGATGGTATGGTGCAGATCAGTGACTTCTATAAAAATGTTATGAGAACTGTACTCATAGGTGAGTTGTTGTACTCTTAAGACCTTGGCCTTCCAGCATTCACGCTTTTTCCGTCAACAAGTTCGCGTGACGGTTCTAGCAACGACCGCTTTGTTCTCCTGTGCGAATGTGAAACGTACTCTCGCTTCTTTATAGGTTGAATGACTGTCGCTCGACAGCAAGACGACACTCCTTATCAAACCAATCATTGTTGTTGATTTAATTTTTACCATACCTAGAGTCGCCTGCTTGACTGCGGGACTATTACGAGGGTATGTCCATATTTCGAAATATATATTTTTATGAGATAATAATGTGATAGCCACAATAAAGTCATGCGCGATCGCAAAGTACACCAGTCTTTCCCTATTACTAGTCGCTAGTTGATGATAAGCGTGAAGACCTATTTTTCCACATAAGTCCTGAGTTTTGCCAGCTCTAGCATTTTTATTTTTTTGATGTCCTACCTTACATGGTCTCCAGCCAAATCGAGGACGCACGAATACAAGTTCGCTTTGAATACCATCTGCACATTGCATTGCTCCAGCCAGCCTGCACTGTCATGGACATTGGTTCCGTCCATGGATTCTGCACTTCAACAGGGGGTCATAATTGTATTCATCGCCATCACCGATTGAAATCAGATGATGAAAAACCTCTTTTACAACCCTCCCCTGCTGGGATTCGATCCCGGTACCTCCCGACCCAACCACTGCACCGTTTGCTCGGTAAACTCTAGCATTTAAGACACCAATCACAATTTTACAATTGTAAGACAATTTTGGATCCCATCACATTATCCAAATTATTGTAAAATCAGTTTTTATCTTTGGGTGGCTTACATCAATGAGTGCATGACCACAAATGATTGACATGTTGGCTAACCACATGCGTAAACGTAGCTTATACAAACGATTATCAACAGCTTTGAAATCATAAACAGCCTATGTCACCTGGAACCCAAAAGAAACCAATACAACGATTGCCGAGATCATCTTCACTATAAAGCAATGTATAACATTAGGATACATAGTCTCCACATTTTTTTTAGTGAATATAGTGCTAAACACCTACGAGGTAGTTAGTAAAGCCTAGTTAGAAGTACATATTCGGCCCATATACAATTTTTTGATTTTCAATGTCATGGTACACTACGAGGTCCCCATTAGCAGTTGATGAAACCTGGCCAAGATGTTTCATGAACTATCATCAATCTAGCAATATTAGTGAATATGGTGCTAAACACCTACGAGGTAGTTAGTAAAGCCTAGCTAGAAGTACATATTCGGCCCATATACAATTTTTTGATTTTCAATGTCATGGTACACTACGAGGTCCCCATTAGAAGTTGATGAAACCTGGCCAAAATGTTCCATGAACTATAACCAATCTAGCAATACTAGTGAATATGGTGCTAAACACCTACGAGGTAGTTAGTAAAGCCTAGCTAGAAGTACATATTCGGCCCATATACAATTTTTTGATTTTCAATGTCATGGTACACTACGAGGTCCCCATTAGAAGTTGATGAAACCTGGCCAAGATGTTTCATGAACTATCATCAATCTAGCAATATTAGTGAATATGGTGCTAAACACCTATGAGGTAGTTAGTAAAGCCTAGCTAGAAGTACATATTCGGCCCATATACAATTTTTTGATTTTCAATGTCATGGTACACTACGAGGTCCCCATTAGAAGTTGATGAAACCTGGCCAAAATGTTCCATGAACTATAACCAATCTAGCAATATTAGTGAATATGGTGCTAAACACCTACGAGGTAGTTAGTAAAGCCTAGCTAGAAGTACATATTCGGCCCATATACAATTTTTTGATTTTCAATGTCATGGTACACTACGAGGTCCCCATTAGAAGTTGATGAAACCTGGCCAAAATGTTCCATGAACTATGACCAATCTAGCAATACTAGTGAATATGGTGCTAAACACCTACGAGGTAGTTAGTAAAGCCTAGCTAGAAGTACATATTCGGCCCATATACAATTTTTTGATTTTCAATGTCATGGTACACTACGAGGTCCCCATTAGAAGTTGATGAAACCTGGCCAAGATGTTTCATGAACTATCATCAATCTAGCAATATTAGTGAATATGGTGCTAAACACCTATGAGGTAGTTAGTAAAGCCTAGCTAGAAGTACATATTCGGCCCATATACAATTTTTTGATTTTCAATGTCATGGTACACTACGAGGTCCCCATTAGAAGTTGATGAAACCTGGCCAAAATGTTCCATGAACTATAACCAATCTAGCAATATTAGTGAATATGGTGCTAAACACCTACGAGGTAGTTAGAAAAGCCTAGCTAGAAGTACATATTCGGCCCATATACAATTTTTTGATTTTCAATGTCATGGTACACTACGAGGTCCCCATTAGAAGTTGATGAAACCTGGCCAAGATGTTTCATGAACTATCATCAATCTAGCAATATTAGTGAATATGGTGCTAAACACCTATGAGGTAGTTAGTAAAGCCTAGCTAGAAGTACATATTCGGCCCATATACAATTTTTTGATTTTCAATGTCATGGTACACTACGAGGTCCCCATTAGAAGTTGATGAAACCTAGCCAAAATGTTCTATGAACTATAACCAATCTAGCAATATTAGTGAATATGGTGCTAAACACCTACGAGGTAGTTAGTAAAGCCTAGCTAGAAGTACATATTCGGCCCATATACAATTTTTTGATTTTCAATGTCATGGTACACTACGAGGTCCCCATTAGAAGTTGATGAAACCTGGCCAAGATGTTTCATGAACTATCATCAATCTAGCAATATTAGTGAATATGGTGCTAAACACCTATGAGGTAGTTAGTAAAGCCTAGCTAGAAGTACATATTCGGCCCATATACAATTTTTTGATTTTCAATGTCATGGTACACTACGAGGTCCCCATTAGAAGTTGATGAAACCTGGCCAAGATGTTTCATGAACTATAACCAATCTAGCAATACTAGTGAATATGGTGCTAAACACCTACGAGGTAGTTAGTAAAGCCTAGCTAGAAGTACATATTCGGCCCATATACAATTTTTTGATTTTCAATGTCATGGTACACTACGAGGTCCCCATTAGAAGTTGATGAAACCTGGCCAAAATGTTCCATGAACTATAACCAATCTAGCAATATTAGTGAATATGGTGCTAAACACCTACGAGGTAGTTAGTAAAGCCTAGCTAGAAGTACATATTCGGCCCATATACAATTTTTTGATTTTCAATGTCATGGTACACTACGAGGTCCCCATTAGAAGTTGATGAAACCTGGCCAAGATGTTTCATGCACTATCATCAATCTAGCAATATTAGTGAATATGGTGCTAAACACCTATGAGGTAGTTAGTAAAGCCTAGCTAGAAGTACATATTCGGCCCATATACAATTTTTTGATTTTCAATGTCATGGTACACTACGAGGTCCCCATTAGAAGTTGATGAAACCTGGCCAAGATGTTTCATGAACTATAACCAATCTAGCAATACTAGTGAATATGGTGCTAAACACCTACGAGGTAGTTAGTAAAGCCTAGCTAGAAGTACATATTCGGCCCATATACAATTTTTTGATTTTCAATGTCATGGTACACTACGAGGTCCCCATTAGAAGTTGATGAAACCTGGCCAAGATGTTTCATGAACTATCATCAATCTAGCAATATTAGTGAATATGGTGCTAAACACCTACGAGGTAGTTAGTAAAGCCTAGCTAGAAGTACATATTCGGCCCATATACAATTTTTTGATTTTCAATGTCATGGTACACTACGAGGTCCCCATTAGAAGTTGATGAAACCTGGCCAAGATGTTTCATGAACTATCGTCAATCTAGCAATATTATTGAATATGGTGCTAAACACCTACGAGGTAGTTAGTAAAGCCTAGCTAGAAGTACATATTCGGCCCATATACAATTTTTTGATTTTCAATGTCATGGTACACTATGAGGTCCCCATTAGAAGTTGATGAAACCTGGCCAAGATGTTCCATGAACTATCATCAATCTAGCAATATTAGTGAATATGGTGCTAAACACCTACGAGGTAGTTAGTAAAGCCTAGCTAGAAGTACATATTCGGCCCATATACAATTTTTTGATTTTCAATGTCATGGTACACTACGAGGTCCCCATTAGAAAATGATGAAACCTGGCCAAAATGTTCCATGAACTATCATCAATCTAGCAATCCTCGTGAATATGGTGCTAAACACCTACGAGGTAGTTAGTAAAGCCTAGCTAGAAGTACATATTCGGCCCATATACAATTATTGATTTTCAATGTCATGGTACACTACGAGGTCCCCATTAGAAGTTGATGAAACCTGGCCAAGATGTTTCATGAACTATCATCAATCTAGCAATATTAGTGAATATGGTGCTAAACACCTATGAGGTAGTTAGTAAAGCCTAGCTAGAAGTACATATTCGGCCCATATACAATTTTTTGATTTTCAATGTCATGGTACACTACGAGGTCCCCATTAGAAGTTGATGAAACCTGGCCAAGATGTTTCATGAACTATCATCAATCTAGCAATATTAGTGAATATGGTGCTAAACACCTACGAGGTAGTTAGTAAAGCCTAGCTAGAAGTACATATTCGGCCCATATACAATTATTGATTTTCAATGTCATGGTACACTACGAGGTCCCCATTAGAAGTTGATGAAACCTGGCCAAGATGTTTCATGAACTATCATCAATCTAGCAATATTAGTGAATATGGTGCTAAACACCTATGAGGTAGTTAGTAAAGCCTAGCTAGAAGTACATATTCGGCCCATATACAATTTTTTGATTTTCAATGTCATGGTACACTACGAGGTCCCCATTAGAAGTTGATGAAACCTGGCCAAGATGTTTCATGAACTATCATCAATCTAGCAATATTAGTGAATATGGTGCTAAACACCTATGAGGTAGTTAGTAAAGCCTAGCTAGAAGTACATATTCGGCCCATATACAATTTTTTGATTTTCAATGTCATGGTACACTACGAGGTCCCCATTAGAAGTTGATGAAACCTGGCCAAGATGTTTCATGAACTATCATCAATCTAGCAATATTAGTGAATATGGTGCTAAACACCTACGAGGTAGTTAGTAAAGCCTAGCTAGAAGTACATATTCGGCCCATATACAATTTTTTGATTTTCAATGTCATGGTACACTACGAGGTCCCCATTAGAAGTTGATGAAACCTGGCCAAAATGTTCCATGAACTATAACCAATCTAGCAATCCTCGTGAATATGGTGCTAAACACCTACGAGGTAGTTAGTAAAGCCTAGCTAGAAGTACATATTCGGCCCATATACAATTTTTTGATTTTCAATGTCATGGTACACTATGAGGTCCCCATTAGAAGTTGATGAAACCTGGCCAAGATGTTCCATGAACTATCATCAATCTAGCAATATTAGTGAATATGGTGCTAAACACCTACGAGGTAGTTAGTAAAGCCTAGCTAGAAGTACATATTCGGCCCATATACAATTTTTTGATTTTCAATGTCATGGTACACTACGAGGTCCCCATTAGAAAATGATGAAACCTGGCCAAAATGTTCCATGAACTATCATCAATCTAGCAATCCTCGTGAATATGGTGCTAAACACCTACGAGGTAGTTAGTAAAGCCTAGCTAGAAGTACATATTCGGCCCATATACAATTATTGATTTTCAATGTCATGGTACACTACGAGGTCCCCATTAGAAGTTGATGAAACCTGGCCAAGATGTTTCATGAACTATCATCAATCTAGCAATATTAGTGAATATGGTGCTAAACACCTATGAGGTAGTTAGTAAAGCCTAGCTAGAAGTACATATTCGGCCCATATACAATTTTTTGATTTTCAATGTCATGGTACACTACGAGGTCCCCATTAGAAGTTGATGAAACCTGGCCAAGATGTTTCATGAACTATCATCAATCTAGCAATATTAGTGAATATGGTGCTAAACACCTACGAGGTAGTTAGTAAAGCCTAGCTAGAAGTACATATTCGGCCCATATACAATTATTGATTTTCAATGTCATGGTACACTACGAGGTCCCCATTAGAAGTTGATGAAACCTGGCCAAGATGTTTCATGAACTATCATCAATCTAGCAATATTAGTGAATATGGTGCTAAACACCTATGAGGTAGTTAGTAAAGCCTAGCTAGAAGTACATATTCGGCCCATATACAATTTTTTGATTTTCAATGTCATGGTACACTACGAGGTCCCCATTAGAAGTTGATGAAACCTGGCCAAGATGTTTCATGAACTATCATCAATCTAGCAATATTAGTGAATATGGTGCTAAACACCTATGAGGTAGTTAGTAAAGCCTAGCTAGAAGTACATATTCGGCCCATATACAATTTTTTGATTTTCAATGTCATGGTACACTACGAGGTCCCCATTAGAAGTTGATGAAACCTGGCCAAGATGTTTCATGAACTATCATCAATCTAGCAATATTAGTGAATATGGTGCTAAACACCTACGAGGTAGTTAGTAAAGCCTAGCTAGAAGTACATATTCGGCCCATATACAATTTTTTGATTTTCAATGTCATGGTACACTACGAGGTCCCCATTAGAAGTTGATGAAACCTGGCCAAAATGTTCCATGAACTATAACCAATCTAGCAATCCTCGTGAATATGGTGCTAAACACCTACGAGGTAGTTAGTAAAGCCTAGCTAGAAGTACATATTCGGCCTATATACAATTTTTTGATTTTCAATGTCATGGTACACTACGAGGTCCCCATTAGAAGTTGATGAAACCTGGCCAAAATGTTCCATGAACTATAACCAATCTAGCAATTTTCGTGAATATGGTGCTAAACACCTACGAGGTAGTTAGTAAAGCCTGGGAATGTATCTTAGGCCAATACATTGGGCTAGTTTAAAATTCATATTTACTTAAATGTTTAGTATGGAGACAAGTTTATTAATAACACATCGAAGCAAATGTTCTTAAATTTGTATTTTTAATTTTTTTATGATTAATTTTTTGTGCAATAATGAAGTAATTATTAACTATAGTTCTACTTTTATTTTTTGTAAAATTTTTGATTTAATTTAAAATTGAATTTCGCCTAAATGTGATCTTTTTTACTAATTCTTACTAATACTAGTGCATATATAATGTTGTTTTTGTAGTTTTAGTAAAAGTTAGGAAAAACTTCACACGCATACACTACTCCCCACCAAAACTTGTTTTTCCTGAACAATGTGCACCACTTCAGGTTTACCTCGTTTTGATTCAGTATATGACGTCATTTAATCTCGTTATAACTTTGTGGGGTCCTTTCCATCCAAGCTGCAACTTTAACGATAAACCCTTCTTTAGCGATAAACCCTTCCAACCCAATTGTCCCTGTTCGTCATATCAAGACCTGCCTTTATCTTATCACTCGAAAGTCGTATTCTCTCTCGCAAAAAATGATGCACTTCGATCAATTATTTCTTCATGTTGTCTACTTTCTCTTGGCCACATATACCTTTTAGATGGAACCATTTATTTGCATCTTCAAGTCTCCTGGAAGCCACAAACTAATACCAAAAATGATTTTTGTGGGGTCACAGATATACCTCCGGCCTCTTTCTGAAGTAGTCCATTAATTCTAGCACAAATTAATTTCTACTATTACTGGTTGGAAACAATCCGGCAACATCCATCGCGATCTTTTCGAATGATACCCTATCGTTGTACTGCCACATTTTACATCGACTTTTTCGACCAGGCTTGATCCAAACCTGAGGTATAGCACTATTAGCTTCGACTGGTAATCTTAACTCTGCCAAACCCACTTTACACAGCCATCCTCGATCTGCAAACTTTTCTACTGAACCCAACAATTATGCTTTTACTATTAGACTGTTGTCTAAAATTTCAATCCATGCTGGTCGGTGCTCTTCCTCCTTGTATTTCGTTTTTTCTGCTTCCATTTGCTCGTTTCTATATTCATCAGGAGTCCCTTTTTATGGTGGTAGAATTTTCATGAGTTTTAATTGCGCTGTTTTCTTTGTTTTTCACTTAGCCTCAATGGTTGAATTTGTAGCTATGCTATGCACCATGCTCCATTCTTAAATTGGATGATTGACCATAGAGATATTTTTGGAAATGTTTAACGCATTTCATAGTTCACAAAACATCTTTTCGAGTGACACAATATTCCAGTTCTGGCTTTGATAGGATTTTGAAATAGTACGCAATCACTTGCTCTTGCTATTCTTCGTTGCTGTGTTGAGCTTTCTATAATAGACCCAAAATTTTAGACTGTCATTTTTGTTTTCCACCCGAATAACTAGCATGCTTCAAGGACTACTCGATAGCTCAATAACGTCTAATGTTTTCATTTCGGTTAACATTTTATCCACCTCCATCTGTTTTGCTTATGGTAATCTTCTCGTTGCATGACAAATTGACTTCTCCGGTCCGTTGGGTGTTCTGTCTATTTCTGCGTAAGGTTTTTCACTATTTTCTGCTGTCGTTAATGGTTTTTGTCTTATCCGTTAAATTTAGAGTACGTATAGAAACTCTTAACTCGCTACCTGGTAGTATTTCTAGATCTGTTACAATGATAATTTCTCTAATCTTAATCTCTTCATCGCTTGCTTCCACAACCCACAACATTTGTGATCCAGAAACTGCATCCACTCTGCCCCACACAACTTTCTCTGCCTTGGGTGGGGACTTTTCTCGATGATCTAAAATAATTTGCCTTTACACTGGATCTCCATTATTAATCTGCAGAGGAATGTCGTTGTTTAAGATTACCTTATCTAAGATATCGGCTATCGCAACACTTCATGATGAAATTTGCTGTTTCCAATCCATAACCAAACTCCTCTCTTACTTTTGACTACCCCATTTTCACAAGTAGCCGTTTGAAACCATAATCTTCGAACACCGTTAATGAAGGCAACGATCTTGATTCTATTCGTGTAATCTAATCTTGTAAATTGACATCTTTTGGCATTCGCTATAAACTTGTTTACATGGTACACAGTGGCAACTCGACAGAATAGTTTTGTGGGCAAAGCATGTCTGCTTTGATTTATGAGTCATGATACTTATCCCAAACCACTCGGGCTTAACTACATTGCACTAAAATTAATTAAAGCTTCTCGACTCATCGACACTATATATACCGCCATGTAAACCATGATTCTTATAAATCATAGATCTGGTCTAATAAATCATGGTCGGGTGGTTTAAAACAAAACCAAAACTTTCTTTATATAAAACCAACCTAAATACATAATATAATCGAAGTACATAAACATAAGGTAATGAATAAAGAACATTCATCGTTCGTTCGGTACATAAATGTACATAAAAATAATGAATATAATCAACAGTGTAGAAAGAACACAAAGAGATGAAAATTCAAATATACATTTCACATTCAACCACTACCACCACCACCATCATCACCAACAACAACAACAACAATGAAAATAAATTTCCCGTTAGAACAAACATACACATGAAAATATGTTTTCCATTATTCGTGAGTAGAAAATATTAGATTTGTGCTCGATATTTCCTACCATCATTGCACGCGTCATGTTATTCATTTTGACACAGTGAATGGAAGAACATTTTTTATATTAGGCATAAAAGAAAAATCATTACCTCGCTAAGAACTGTAAGAAGACGCGCCATGAAATGATGAAAAACGCTTTAAGTCTATACGCAGCAACAAGTAGCGATATTAAATAAAATTAAGAATGATGTGTTTATTTGTGAAGAGGGTTGATGATGGTGTAAATTATAAATTTGATACAAAAACGAGATGCTTTATATATTTGCGTGGAGCTTGCAATTCCCATAATATGTTATTTTAACGTTCAAATTTAGATACTTTACGAGAATCTGTTAGGGTAAATATTCTGCAGTGTTAGAACTACTGTATTTGTTTTTTTGAAAACATTGAATCGTTTGTAGTTTGTCTTCTTGGTACAACAAGCTTATATCGAGAGCTTTTGATTAAAGTATCACTCATCAAAATCGGCCCACTACTTCGTGTTTTATTGCACAATTTATGCATTTTACTAATTTTGTGGGCTAACCCCTTGCCTGCTTTCAATGCTCAAAAATAATTTATGAAAATGAACGAATATTTTGCAGCATTATTTATGCTTAGATCGAGAGCTTTTGATTAAAGTATCACTTATCAAAATCGGACCACTATTTCGTGTTTTATTGCACAATTTATGCATTTCACTGATTTTGTGGGCTCAAGGGGTTAGCCCTGATTGTTATGCTCGAAAATGATTTATGAAAATGAAAAAATATTTTGCAGCATTATTTAAGCTTATATCGAGAGCTTTTGATTAAAGTATAACTCATCACAATCAGCCAACTATTCGAACAAATCGGAAAATGCGACTTATTATCATAACTTAAACACGAAAAATACGAAAGTTTAGGTTTTGATTTCGATCAGGTTATGAATGAAAATAAAACCCTCATCTTTTCCATTCCAGGTTAGCTTTGATTATATATCAAAGATAGAGAAAAGTAATCTTCTATCCGGTCGTATCCGATTTGGCTGGAAATGATGTAAAATTAGGTCATAGAAAAAATGCAACTATAGGATTAAGCTTTTGCATACTTTCATAATTCTGGCATGTTCTAGAACGGGCCAATGTGAACGTGTCGCAATGCCAACGTGCCTTTCGTTTTAATGAGATTATTTTCTCACAGAAATAATAGATTAAATCTACGATATGATAATGAAACATCCAAGATATGAAAATATTTCTACTTAATATGCTTGCCATAATTACACACAATTGATCCTAAACAAGCACAACTTCAATTGGGTAACCCCTTAATTTGAATTCCATATGGCTATGTTAGTTTTAGAAGTTACAAAATATATAATAGCAATTTGTTAAGAATTGTATGCTCAGAATTTCTTCGTTCTTCTTCTTTCTATCTTCACTTGTAAACGACGGTCATTTCGAGAGATTTGAATATGGAACCGGCGATTTTTTTGTCTAACAATTCACTACGTTTATTGATTTTGAAGTTTGGTTTTAGCTTCTAATAGACTTTTTAGTTGCCAAGATATATGGATTATCTACAAATTTTACTGTGCTTGTACCTTTAGTATTTGGCAAATCTCTGGTATACAGCTCCTGGTAATATTTTTAATTTAGAGAACTTATATTTTATACGGAAATGTCGATCTGCAATATTATATTAAGGAGTTACGTAGAACTTCCGTAGAGTTACGAAAAATTCCGATATTTTGTTATCTGCTTTTTTATTATTTTATGGTTTGCATAGTTTAGGGATCATAATTACTTCGGCAACTTTTCACTGACGTAGGACATATTTTATTTTAAATCGCTACATTAATTATTTGAACCATTTCCCGGTGTCCTTTTTTGGGAATGATTTTACAATTCGGCCAGTAATTAAATCATATCGGCCCTTTTCGATCTTAATTTACACTTGATCTCATATTTTAATTCCTGATTTTTTCGTATACTATAATAATCAATTTTGCTAAAAGCTCTTATGATCTCATGCCATATTTGGACTGCTTGAGTTTTGGTTGGTTTTAGTTTATTTTGCGATGTGTCTTTTGCCATGTTTTTCATACCTTCCGGTTTGCTTTAACTGATTCCGTGACTTCAAGTGGGTGATTTAGGTTCCAACGACATTTGTTGTTATAAAAAGGAAAAATTGTCCATTCTACATGTCGGGTTGCAGGTTTATTTGCACTTCAATTATTTCCTGGAATAAATCTAGTTAGTTTTACTATTTGTAGCTGAAGCAAACCTTCCTTTTTAATGATTAATGTGCTGAGTGTCGGGAAATCAAGCTGGAACAAGACAAAACAAGTTATATGTTATTTAGTGTATTTATGCTATTAGCCTTGTGGTATGGAAACCAACCACCATCCTGATTATATGGTCAAAACATTTTACAATCATAAAACGACAAGTTGTTAGAACTAGCAATTAGCAGGCGACTTTAAAACATATTTTTATTTTCCCAAATAACTCCTGTCTGAAAAGAATTTCCTTTTTATTTAATGTGTTTTACCTAAAAAAGGTCGTCGACCAATTCAGTGGGGACAATCTATATAGTTCTTTGATGCATTTGTTGAACTAACAGACTGAATTGATCTTGAAATTTTTTATCAAAGCTCTACTTTTAGATACGTTATTCTTAATATAGTTTTACAATAAATTTCCATATAATTATATTATGACCTACTGTATATATTTGAAATTTCCTCATAATATTATCGTATTTTCCTGCTACATCAACACAATTTTCATATGGTAAAAGCACATACATACCTGACAAGTATTTACCGTATACTTACGTATAACTGGAATATGATGTACATAACAAAAGCAAAATATTTATAGTTGGATAGCAACCAACAACAACAACAACAATAACAATGAAAATGCAAACAAAACCAAAAAAAAATTCTTTGCCGTTTTATTGTCTGGAAAAACTGTTTTTAATTTTATTCAAATTTAATTTTTCATTTTTCATTTCATAAAATAACTTAAAGCTCTATAAAACTAACAAGTTTGCAAAAAGAAAATTATAGAAAATGTATATGGATTATAGATGTTCACCTGTGTGAATGTGTGTCTATAAACGTATGAAAACGTACATAGAATGAGAACAATTGTTAACCTTGTATTAGGTACAGGTGTTCTAGCATAGTACATACATTTTAATCCGGAGCTGTCAAATTACTTTTCAACTCGATATTATAATAGTCTCCTCGGGTTTCATGACAATATTTATCAAATCCCGCATAAATATGAGCTATGTTGCGCTTTACATGACCATACATTCGATTCACAGTCATCAGTGTTATTAATTGTGCGTGTACGTGCATACAATTACATATTATGAAATATGGACTAATGACTATTATGGAATTATATATTATGGAAATCGGATCGATTTTTTTCAAATTGTAATAATGTCAGGGAAAAACTGGTTACCCTTTAAGTAGATTATCAAGTGACTATAGGATTTAACTCTACTTAAAACGATCTTGCGACATTACTGCAGTTTGACTTAGCCGCCATACCTTACAACTGCCTTTTTAAATCTTCCCTAAAACACTCGCTCTAATTTCTTTTTTACATTGTCGAGCATAATTATAATATCATATTGGTCTGTACGACAGTGATTTTTCTAATGGTTTTTGTAAACTTTTTTTGTTTTTTCCACCTATTGGGAAACCGCTTTCTCTTTTTGAGAATTATTAACTCTACAGGAAGCCTTTTTCAACAATTTTCGATTCTTCGTTTTTTCTTATTTTTGTTACTTTATTGTCCAGGAGGTATCATATTTTGGAAACAACTTGGAAAGTTACAACATGCAGATACGCGTATAATGGCCAGTAGAGGAGCTTTTAGATTTAGGTTTTTAAGGCCGTTTGAGCTCTAATTAAACATATACTCCAGTAGACCTTTTATAACTGGTGAAACTATGTTTTAAGCTTGTCTTAAGACATTTGTGTTTTCTAACATATACTTATTCGAAGACTATAGCCTGGTGTTCGAATGTATGTATTTTATGGATTTTAGAAACGAATTTTAACTCTAACGAAACCAGCTTAATTCCAGCTAGTATTTTAGAATGATCGTTGACCCTAAGTTGAAATTGCAGCCTCTTCCACGGCACCTACATGTTATTTTATTAACGTGAAATGGCTTTTTGATTCCTTTTTTTTCCTCACAATTCGTGGAAGAGTAATCACTTTTATATACGATCATTGGATTTGATCACTCCTTCTATTGGGATATTTACGAGTTCATTCTTAGCATGTAAGCTGTATTATTAGCATTAAGACTGTGCACATTAAAATTGAGCATGGAAGTCGGAGTCGATGCAACAGCATGGTTGGAGTAGGTAACCGTGTAGTTCGATAAGTATGCTAAGTGCAAGATATAAATTTTGATTTCTGAAACATATGAATGGACACCATTGAAGTGTAAACCAAGGGACACACATTTACGGATTCTATATGAGTAACTAACAGGTTACCAAATAGCGTTGCCATTTGTATTTAAGTTAAATGTTATGAATTACCTTAACCATAGTAACTACCACAAACAAGTGCTTATTATGCCTTACTATTGTGCGTTATAGAACATTATCACGTTACAAATGTCCCCTGGCTAAACGTGGCTATATATAGTGAAGATCAAAAAAAGGACATCGCTAATTGGTAGAATATCTACCCTACCTTACTTAATTTAAGAAATATGAGCTATCCTCCAAATTTAAGATGTACGACTTGGACTCTACATTCTGACTTCACTTAATCCATTTCACGTCATGTTATTCCAATTAAAGTAAATAAAAAATAAAAATTGAAAATCGGTAATGGAAAATTCAAAGCAAAAGAAAATTTTTATCTCTTTAATCAAAAGTCAGAATAATATCTTTAAAACGAAAATTTTAAATTTGTACTAGAAAATTTTTTACCTGTTACAAAATTTTTCAGTCCCATATATCATATTTCCTTTTAAAGAAAATCTTCATTCCATGTACAAAACATTTTGTTGTTGTTCGCAAATGACTAATGTGTTACATATTAGAAAATGTGTAAAGATAGCAACAGAAAGAAAATGGTTTGGTGTTTTCCCAACATTTTTATTTTTTGTTTCACCTTTTTTATTGTTTGTGTTTTTTTTTTATTTATAGAAAATCTTATTATCTTGGTTTTTATATTTTCGGGTTTGATATAATCCTCATTTAGGAATAAGCAACTAAAAAGTTAAAAAAAAAAGAAGAAAATTGTTAAATAGGTTAAAAAACAATAAAAAAGAAAATAAGGGTTAAACACAATTGGTCGTAATATTTTTGGCTGTGTATATCCTGTGAAAATGTTAAATGGAACTTAAACAACAAAAAGGAAAATTATATTTATATTTGCATTGTTTTATGATGCTGGAAAATTTTGTGGCTTTGGTTTTGTTGGTACACAATTTTTATTATCTGAATCCCTCACCGAAGATCTGAAGATAATTATCGGTTAATTTTGTGGTTAATTAAGGATTAAGTCATCTAGTGCTAAAACGTGTTGTTAAATTTGTTTTCAAAATTTCAAAGATGTATTTTTTATTTATTTATATTTATCGTACACCGCATGTAATAAGTACTAGTTATCGTCTTATTGCATGGTTGATAATAATAAAACGGGTTTCATATAGGCGAATGTTGGTCTGTGACAAATCAACAATTTGGCTTTATCGGTTTTGATCCTTAGAATATTCTTCATATTGTTCTAGAAAACCTGGTGAAGCCAGGGAGCCATCGTCACCACCAGCGATCACTGTGTCTGGCAAATGGTGGTTCTTCTCTCAGTGATCACTTAACATCAGTTTATAAACTCTAATCTACTGCTTTATAGTAATTAGCACTGTATTCCGATTTTCTCTTTGGAAAGGATAAGAATAGCTGATAGATATTAGTGAGCACAAAATTGACGACGGGGTATTGTATGTTGTTGCCTTACAAGGTATATTTGGTAGTTTATATTTTGGTTGTTTTATAAATGTAAGCGGAACATGATCTTCTTCTTTCTTCAGCACTGTCAGTGTCATCTAATTCTTTCACCTCCGGATCGTGATTGATTGCATATTTGTCTAGGGTGGAATCATTCAATATGTGTCCAAATATAAGGCTAGTCTGATAAGCTCAGATTTTAAATTTTACACTGTAACTCGATCATCAAAATTATTTGTTTAAATTTGTTTAATAGATGTAGCGCAGAAGTCAGAAAGCCTGGATTCTTTATATCCGAGAATTATTTAGGATCATGACAAGCTAAACCCGCATAGAGTGTATCACACTTGAAACGTAATTTCATGCTTTCATTGATAACCTGTAAACTAAACGATGAAGCACTTGCAATAACAATATTAGTAGCATCTAAATCACGAATGTGAGTAAAGAAACGAGTCGCTTTATTTTTTGCTTAATGTTTCTCTTAAGCCAAAATTTATATTTTCTCATCAGTAAAATAAGTTCTAAAAAGTTACCATGAAAAATTACATCTAAGAAATGTGCCCGTTCAGAGTTTTCCCACAAACTGTTTCCCGCACCATTTTTAGGCTTGTAGTTTCTTAGCTTGTAGTTTATACGGATATATGGGAGAAACGATTAAGAGGCATTTGATGAACTGAAAGTCACTGCTAAAGGAGTTTTCTACACTACTGGTGTAAAAATTGGAAGATCTTAGATGTTTATTCTTTAGTTTTCCGTTGAAATAAACTTCTCATAAAGTCATGAACTATGATCATGATCATGACAACTACGATTATGATCACGTTAAAGATAACGTTTTATAACTCAGCATGTTCAGAAAAGTGAATGAAATTGGCCCTTTTTGACCAGAAATTACTCGATCAATATAAGGCATTAATGTATTCTAAATATTTGATGGCGTAGGTTAATCTTTAATCTGGAGGCATCATTCGCAATATTATCACATTGAGGTCAACATGAGCCTGGCGAAGCAGTACCACGAACTACTGATTCGAGCAATTTATCATGATAATGAGAACACGCTTTAATTGTTTAAACTAATGATGGTGCTAATCTCTGGGGGATTAAAAAAACACGATATGGAAAAAAATAATTAAAATAGATAAAATTCGCCTGAATGTCTTTCTAATGATCATTTTAGATTTTTCGTTTTCAAATGTATGAAACTACTTTAATAATGCATACATTAAGGCGAATTAGATTATAATATGTGTGCAAAAGCCAACTATTGGATTTTCGCTTTGTTCTCTAATTTGAAATTTGGTATCGGTAGTTCGATCTTCTAGGTTTTTTTACAGTTTCTTTTCAATTAAGTTAATAGGTTTAAAAGTTTGCAAACGTTTCCCATTGTTATCCCACTCATCTTAGTGTATCCACTAAAGTTATTGTACCTTTATCTTCAAGGTTATGTTTGTTACGAGTTATTTTGGCAACCATACTTTTCGATATGATTGTATATTGTCTCTGTACTTTCTTTACTAGAAGTCATCTACTTTTTTAAATTAGATACTAGCGTAGTTTTAGTCACTGCTATGTTCATTGCTTTTAGGACATATTTGGTTCGTATGTTGCATTGTTGGTTGTGGAAATGTAGTCGGATATCCAGTTGTTCGTTGAATAAATGGTTGGCCACAATTAAAAAAAAAATGTTGAAAATACAAATATGCTTTTGTAATGTTTACTGACATTTAAAGTTATCTGGCATAACTGCAACACTATCGTTATATTAAAAAATGTATGTCTGTTCAATGTTATTTCTGCTGCTACAATTGCACTTGGTGAGTACATATTTTTAATTATGTGTTGAAGTAATTAGTTAGTTTTGGATATCGCTGAATATACTAGAGAAACTAAAACCCAGTGTGGTAGCAAATGATGGGTCGTGGCTCGCTTACAAGTATAAAAGTTCAATAAATTCTGACTTCCGTCATTATCCCTAAACGCCAAACTTTGCGTACCCGAAATTATAATATAAATACACATAGTACTACCATAATAAGAAAAAAACAGTTTACCCATTAATGCTTCAGATGTCGCGATGATAGAATATCAACAAAATTTAGAATAATTATATGACATTTAGGCGATTATACATATAAAAATATTTTGATTATTTTAAAACGATATCAGTAGCAATATCTAGCACCAATGGGCTAACATACCATGGTAGTAATATGTGTATTTATATTATTATGCGAAATGCATAACAGAGGTGGATTTTCGAATTATATAAAAGTATAAAAGTAAGGAGATAATGTGTCCCTTTTTTCTATGAATGATTCGTCCCTGATATAACTTATAAAATAAATATTAATATATATATATATATATATATATATATATATATATATATATATATATATATATATATATATATATATATATTCCATAATATAATAGTTTTTTAAGCTACTAATGGATTATACGCTTATATATTTTCCCACCATTTTCATGAATGTATTTTCTAAACGGTAAGCATTTTTTGTTAAAGTCCTAAACCAAAAATCAATAAATTTATAAATTATTATTTACAAATTGACGGATTAGTGTGGTTTAGAATTATTCCAATGTTTTTCATGTCCGATTAGGGAAAACAGGGTGAAGACGATGTAAAAATACCCCCGCATGTAATCCAAACTAGAAATCGGGTCAGTCGTGTTTTAAATCGATTCGAAACTATCGATTTCAACAAACAACTTGCTGTTATATAAATATTTTTTAGTGCTGCTAATTATAAACTACAAAAAATTCTTTAATTTTATATGACGCTTATAAAAACTATTTCATAACTAAATAAGTTATATTACACTTTTGTTATTTAATCTAGATTTTCTATTCTGGTTTTAGAATTTTTTCGATTAATATATATAATACATGTATATGTGTTTGTCTGGTTATGGTATATAAACACTATATATACCCTATATGCACATATGGTTGGATTTTTTATGTTTTCACCTTTAGGGAGCAATAAATTATTATAAAACTACACGTACATCAATATAGAGCTGGTCGATTTAGTAAAAGTTATCAAACATTACATAAAATATTTAATTAGTTCACTTGGTATTATATATAAATAACCTCGCCCTGTTCAGATAATGTAAGTTTCAGTCTCGCGAAGTTATATCGCACCTGTTTTGGTCATTTCCAGAAAATATCGTTACACATTTGGTGTCAAGTTTCTATTAAAACACTCTTCATTTTTAATAGTTTATATAAAATCTAAGTATATTTAACGAGCTTTTTCTCATAAAGCTTAAAAGCACTGGTTATTTGAATCAAATGTCTGATTTGATGGCTTGGTGGTTAGAGAAAAATTATGGAAACATATTTGAAAATACTGGGAAAAACTAGAAAAACATGAAAATGGAATTAAAAATAATCGAAAAAAATTCTCGGAAAATTTTGTTTTTAGACACCCTAAATTAACACTTTATATAAACATTCTAAAAAATATATACATTAAGGCGTTAATGTATTGTGGATTGAGTCTAAGGTAAACGTTGTATTGTAAAATTTAAAAAATAGATATCGCTCGGCATCGGATTGCTTTTAATATTATTTTAAAAATTTAAATTTAGGTATCATAATATATGTTCATTAATAATTAGATAATTGGTAGCTTGGATATTAGCGACGTTAGTGTAGTTTCTGGAGGTATTGGGTTCGATGCCCATCAAAGTCATTTAAAATTTTATTTAACAAAAATAAAATCCGGAAAATTCTTTAAGAACTGAACTAAAGACACCAACTCAAACCTTTAAATTTTTTTAACTAAACACAAATCTTTTATCACACAACAAAAATATTTGAATGTTGTTTTATGATGGATTTTTTTACCAAAAATACATATTTGGTAAATATAGTTGGTAAATTCCAATACCATACTCGCTATTTTATTTACTACTGACCGTAATTTCTGCGATGAATTCGAAAATGAGAAACACAAAAAAAAATTAATTGTGAATAAATTATACCTCCCCGGACGAGGGTCGACTTGCGACCTTACCATCTTATCTTCGACGCCATACTGCATTAACCACCAGTCTTCTTATAAATGGGGAATTCTTTTAGTTAATATGCTGCTTAATTTGCAAAACTGAGACCTCTCAATCATCACTCTTTCACCCCGTTCAGGACTCCAGCCATCCAGTCATTATTTTTTACTAAACAAAAACATCTTAGAAACCCCACCCGATTACCCGATTAAAGGGGCAACGACCGATTTGTGTTGTGCAAAATCATAATTTATTCAAAATGGCAGCCAATGGTCATACCCTCTCCCATCACCCGAACCAATATAACTGGCCAACCCTGCGTAGCGGGCTAACCTAGATATATATTTGTTCATACCATTTAAACCATTTTCCGCTTTGCAATTCTCAATTCACCTGTAAAATTAATAACTGTAAGAGTCCGTACAACACCGCATACCTCCCGCTCGACCCAATTCACAATTGCACGGGGCGATGGAATTTAAGTATTTTTTTTTATGTGTAAACGCACGAAAATAATTTTTTTTTATATTCCAACCAATTATCTTAGCATCTTTATATTCTTAGAATGTCGATCCTTCATACATGGTGCGCGAATAAGGTTTTAGTGCCGTTCATAAATTATACATCGTGTGACAATTTTATATAGGTTTATTTATCATGTTGGGATTTTTAACATTCACAATTTATTCAATTTGTTCAGGTATCTTGCATTTATTCTCCTCGTGAAGCGTTATTAAAATATGAGCCTGTACAAGTCCTCTCGTTTAAAATTCAACAGTGTACACTGAAACAGTACTTCAACTATATACACAATTAACTGTAAGATCATATATCAAAGAGTTCAGCTTTAGTTTGAAAACTAGTGTGACTAAATCCGAACGATCGGAATGTACTTCACCCAATTGTACTTCACTGCCACTTCGAGATGGCAGTGAAAGCTATAAATTTATATAGAGGTTCAAATTGTTCATCCATTGCTTATTTTAGTCTTTCGCGCATGATTCATGGAGATCCTTTAAAATATCACTATAAAATAACAGCAAGAGCAGCTTGCACCACAGCTAAGTCTGTAACATTCGCTACGCTATCTAAAAACCCTTGATAAAGCTCAATTGTAATTTGCTGTGATGGTAACGGATGCAAAATTCCGCATTTTGTAAAACATTTTCGCAATAATACAAAAAGAAAACTAATAGGAATCTCTTTCAAACTCTCTTACATGACAAAACCAATTATCAAGCTCCAATACGTAGTCCAGTGCAATTAGAAGGTTAACTATAGGCAAATATATTGAAAATTTATTAAGTGTTGCTCAGAATATTACTCATATAATCACAGAAAGGAAACAAATCAAAAAGCTACATATTCCGAAGAACAAAAAGCAGATTGGTTTGCGAATCACCTTGAATCACAAAAAATTGCAAAATCAACAATACATACATTACCTTTCGGCATATACCAATAATGATACCGTATGCAAATGCGGCGAAATACTTGAGATGCTAAACTAGGCACTTAGGTGCGGATCGCGATTTATAATCTGTTATATAAACAAATACAATTCTAGAGTTGTAACACACATAATTGTCACAGATGAAAACGTGTCTTGGTAGAAAGAGTAATAAAATTCAAAAATAATAGCAGTCGATAAATTTTTTCAAAAAATTAATTCTAAGTTAAATTCCATCGAAAGTGATGGTAAGACTGAGTTGATGAAAAGCGAACTTTAAGTTTCCAAAATTGTATAGGATTATGATAAATTTAATATATTTATACACCAAACAAAAAATTGACATCCCCCATACCATTTTGTAGGAGTAGTCTGATTAAACGAGCCAGAAATATCCTCCTCGTTTTTATTGAAAATTATTGGGAAAATTGTTTTTTACAGGTGGGTTGGCTTTTTTTTTAACACAAAAAGGGTTAAAATAAAATCATCTCACATTCACCCCAACTCAATTTTTAATCGCATTTTTTAATTAATTATTATATTTTTAATTAAAAAATTAATTTTTTTTTTTTTCGTAATTAAATTTTATTTTGTTTTATAGACTATAGCCCATGAGCCTATGTATATTATAATATGTAAGAGATAATTTATTAAGTGTTAAATTTAATTATTTGTTTATGTTTTAAAATTTTGATTGAAAATGAACCAAAATAATAAATGGAAAATGGAAAATTGCTTGCGCGCAATTTTAGGAAAATATTATGACTAATTATATCATTTATTTAGATTAACACCACAGTTTGATAAGGAAAATTTGAATGGAAATTGTGGTGCGGGTAATATTTTATTGCTTGTACATATATTAAATAGTTAGGTGAAGGGGGTTGGGATTTATATAATAAATTTCGACTTTGGTGGTGGTCTTTAATTCTCTGAACAGTAGGAGAGTTATTTGGTAATAACTTTTGTATTTGTACGGGAAATGTTACGCAATCAAAAACGATATACTTGGATGTTTATCGATTATATAATTATAGACTTAATATATAAGTTATTATTGCGTTTATCTTTATTAAACGATAAATGCAAGCATATGAAGGGTTTCCTATTAGGTGTATTCCTTAAACAAACTTATATTTTAGTCTAATGTTTTCTTATTTAGTTCCCTTTTTAATAATATGATTTATCCACTCTATAAGGCAAACTTAGCAAAATAGTCATTCAACAGTAAATAATTAACTATTAAATGTGTGCACCTCTGCATTGCATTGACATAAGGAAACCCCTATTAAAAGGTTTCAATAGTTTGACAGAATAGTATCCAGTAAATGTTTTACCTTCCACTTGCATTCTGAAAAATTGTGGTCACAACTTGGTGGCCCGATTCGGTCACCTTCTCCGCCTTTTGGCGACAAGGGAAGGGTAATGAACTGTAAATAAATAAAAATAATAATAATACTTTAATCTATTATTTATACAATTTAGTCTATTATTTATGTAGCAAGATAATCTCAATGGCAGAAAGAACTTTATCACAAAAACTTGAACATTTGCGTTTAATTAGATTCTTTTAATATTTTATAGTTACAAACGGAAGTTTAGGCACTCAGGAGTTTATAAATTTTGTTTTATTTTATTTTCCTGTTAAACAAAAGCGGTGACATTTTTGAACTTTTAGCTTAACGAATAGTCCAATGTCGAGTTCCCATATTGGAAAACACTGTACATTTACGTTTAATAAACTCAAGTTACCTTATCTATTCGAATAATTGATTTACGCAAATATATTATCAGTAGGTTTTCAAATATTTCAAAAAAATATAACATATTGACCTAAAACATTGCAGAATTATGAATAAATGCGGGGGTTTATTCCAAAAATTTGATATTCCAAAAGTTATAGATTGGGGTCCGATTATCTCTATCTTTGATATGCAATCCTTACTAAAATGGAGTGGAACGGAATAAAGTCCTATTTTTATTCATAACCGATCGAAATTCTTGATTAAACTATGATAATAAATCGCATTATCCGGTTTGTTCAAATCAAAAGCTCTCCATGTAAGCATAAATAATGCTGCAAAATATTCGTTCATTTTCATAAATCATTTTCGAACATTAAAATCAGGCAAGGGGTTAGCCCACAAAATTAGTAAAATGCATAAATTGTGCAATAAAACACGACATAGTGGTCCGATTTTGATGAGTGATACTTTAATCAAAAGCTCTAGATGTAAGCATAAATAATGCTGCAAAGTATTCGTTCATTTTTATAGATCATTTTTGAACATTAAAATCAGGCAAGGGGTTAGCCCACAAAATTAGTAAAATGCATAAATTGTGCAATAAAACACGACATAGTGGTCCGATTTTGATGAGTGATACTTTAATCAAAAGCTCTAGATGTAAGCATAAATAATACTGCAAAGTATTTGTTCATTTTCATAAATCATTTTCGAACATTAAAATCAGGCAAGGGGTTAGCCCACAAAATTAGTAAAATGCATAAATTGTGCAATAAAACACGACATAGTGGTCCGATTTTGATGAGTGATAACTTAATCTAAAGCTCTAGATGTAAGCATAAATAATGCTGCAAAATATTCGTTAATTTTTATAAATCATTTTCGAACATTAAAATCAGGCAAGGGGTTAGCCCACAAAATTAGTAAAATGCATAAATTGTGCAGTAAAACACGACATAGTGGTCCGATTTTGATGAGTGATAATTAAATGAAAAGCTCTAGATATTAGCATTAATAATGCTGGAAAACATTCGTTCATTTTCATAAATTATTTTTAAACATTAAAATCAGGCAAGGGGTTAGCCCACAAAATTAGTAAAATGCATAAATTGTGCAATAAAACACGACATAGTGGTCCGATTTTGATGAGTGATACTTTAATCAAAAGCTCTAGATGTAAGCATAAATAATGCTGCAAAATATTCGTTCATTTTCATAAATCATTTTCGAGCATTAAAATCAGGCAAGGGGTTAGCCCACAAAATTAGTAAAATGCATAAATTGTGCAATAAAACACGACATAGTGGTCCGATTTTGATGAGTGATACTTTAATCAAAAGCTCTAGATGTAAGCATAAATAATGCTGCAAAGTATTCGTTCATTTTTATAGATTATTTTTGAACATTAAAATCAGGCAAGGGGTTAGCCCACAAAATTAGTAAAATGCATAAATTGTGCAATAAAACACGAAATAGTGGTCCGATTTTGATGAGTGATGCTTTAATCAAAAGCTCTAGGTATTAGCATTACTAATGCTGTAAAATATTCGTTCATTTTCATAAATTATTTTCGATCATTAAAATCAGGCAAGGGGTTAGCCCACAAAATTAGTAAAATGCATAATTTGTACAATAAAACACGACATAGTGGTCCGATTTAGATGAGTGATACTTTAGTCGAAAGCTCTAGATGTAAGCATAAATAATGCTGCAAAATATTCGTTCATTTTCATAAATTATTTTTGAGCATTAAAATCAGGCAAGGGGTTAGCCCACAAAATTAGTAAAATGCATAAATTTGGCAATAAAATACGACATAGTGGTCCGATTTTGATGAGTGATACTTTAATTAAAAGCTCTAGATATTAGCATTAATAATGCTGCAAAATATTTGTTCATTTTCACAAATTGTTATTGAGCATTAAAATCAGGCAAGGGGTTAGCCCACAAAATTAGTAAAATGCATAAATTGTGCAATAAAACACGAAATAGTGGTCCGATTTTGATGAGTGATGCTTTAATAAAAAGCTCTAGGTATTAGCATTAATAATGCTGCAAAACATTCAATCATTTTCATAAATTATTTTTGAACATTAAAATCAGGCAAGGGGTTAGCCCACAAAATTAGTAAAATGCATAAATTGTGCAATAAAATACGACATAGTGGTCCGATTTTGATGAGTGATACTTTAGTCGAAAGCTCTAGATGTAAGCATAAATAATGCTGCAAAATATTCGTTCATTTTCATAAATTAGTTTTGAGCATTAAAATCAGGCAAGGGGTTAGCCCACAAAATTAGTAAAATGCATAAATTTGGCAATAAAATACGACATAGTGGTCCGATTTTGATGAGTGATACTTTAATTAAAAGCTCTAGATATTAGCATTAATAATGCTGCAAAATATTCGTTCATTTTCATAAATTATTTTTGATCATTAAAATCAGGCAAGGGGTTAGCCCACAAAATTAGTAAAATGCTTAAATTTGGCAATAAAATACGACATAGTGGTCCGATTTTGATGAGTGATACTTTAATTAAAAGCTCTAGATATTAGCATTAATAATGCTGCAAAATATTCGTTCATTTTCATAAATTATTTTCGATCATTAAAATCAGGCAAGGGGTTAGCCCACAAAATTAGTAAAATGCATAAATTGTGCAATAAAACACGACATTGTGGTCCGATTTTGATGAGTGATAATTCAATTAAAAGCTCTAGATATTAGCATTAATAATGCTGCAAAATATTCGTTCATTTTCATAAATTATTTTTGAACATTAAAATCAGGCAAGGGGTTAGCCCACAAAATTAGTAAAATGCATAAATTGTGCAATAAAACACGACATAGTGGTCCGATTTAGATGAGTGATACTTTAGTCGAAAGCTCTAGATGTAAGCATAAATAATGATGCAAAATATTCGTTCATTTTCATAAATTATTTTTGATCATTAAAATCAGGCAAGGGGTTAGCCCACAAAATTAGTAAAATGCATAAATTTGGCAATAAAATACGACATAGTGGTCCGATTTTGATGAGTGATACTTTAATTAAAAGCTCTAGATATTAGCATTAATAATGCTGCAAAATATTCGTTCATTTTCATAAATTATTTTTGATCATTAAAATCAGGCAAGGGGTTAGCCCACAAAATTAGTAAAATGCATAAATTGTGCAATAAAACACGACATTGTGGTCCGATTTTGATGAGTGATAATTTAATTAAAAGCTCTAGATATTAGCGTTAATAATGCTGCAAAATATTCGTTCATTTTCATAAATTATTTTTGAACATTAAAATCAGGCAAGGGGTTAGCCCACAAAATTAGTAAAATGCATAAATTGTGCAATAAAACACGAAATAGTGGTCCGATTTTGATGAGTGATGCTTTAATCAAAAGCTCTAGGTATTAGCATTAATAATGCTGCAAAATATTCGTTCATTTTCATAAATTATTTTTGATCATTAAAATCAGGCAAGGGGTTAGCCCACAAAATTAGTAAAATGCATAAATTGTGCAATAAAACACGAAATTGTGGTCCGATTTTGATGAGTGATAATTTAATTAAAAGCTCTAGATATTAGCATTAATAATGCTGCAAAATATTCGTTCATTTTCATAAATTATTTTCGATCATTAAAATCAGGCAAGGGGTTAGCCCACAAAATTAGTAAAATGCATAAATTGTGCAATAAAACACGACATAGTGGTCCGATTTAGATGAGTGATAATACAATTAAAAGCTCTAGATATTAGCATTAATAATGCTGCAAAATATTCGTTCATTTTCATAAATTATTTTTGAACATTAAAATCAGGCAAGGGGTTAGCCCACAAAATTAGTAAAATGCATAAATTGTGCAATAAAACACGAAATAGTGGTCCGATTTTGATGAGTGATGCTTTAATCAAAAGCTCTAGGTATTAGCATTAATAATGCTGCAAAATATTCGTTCATTTTCATAAATTATTTTTGAACATTAAAATCAGGCAAGGGGTTAGCCCACAAAATTAGTAAAATGCATAAATTGTGCAATAAAACACGAAATTGTGGTCCGATTTTGATGAGTGATAATTTAATTAAAAGCTCTAGATGTAAGCGTTAATAATGCTGCAAAACATTCGTTCATTTTCATAAATTATTTTTGAACATTAAAATCAGGCAAGGGGTTAGCCCACAAAATTAGTAAAATGCATAAATTGTGCAATAAAACACGACATAGTGGTCCGATTTAGATGAGTGATACTTTAGTCGAAAGCTCTAGATGTAAGCATAAATAATGATGCAAAATATTCGTTCATTTTCATAAATTATTTTTGATCATTAAAATCAGGCAAGGGGTTAGCCCACAAAATTAGTAAAATGCATAAATTTGGCAATAAAATACGACATAGTGGTCCGATTTTGATGAGTGATACTTTAATTAAAAGCTCTAGATATTAGCATTAATAATGCTGCAAAATATTCGTTCATTTTCATAAATTATTTTTGATCATTAAAATCAGGCAAGGGGTTAGCCCACAAAATTAGTAAAATGCATAAATTGTGCAATAAAACACGACATTGTGGTCCGATTTTGATGAGTGATAATTTAATTAAAAGCTCTAGATATTAGCGTTAATAATGCTGCAAAACATTCGTTCATTTTCATAAATTATTTTTGAACATTAAAATCAGGCAAGGGGTTAGCCCACAAAATTAGTAAAATGCATAATTTGTACAATAAAACACGACATAGTGGTCCGATTTAGATGAGTGATACGTTAGTCGAAAGCTCTAGATGTAAGCATAAATAATGCTGTAAAATATTCGTTCATTTTCATAAATTAGTTTTGAGCATTAAAATCAGGCAAGGGGTTAGCCCACAAAATTAGTAAAATGCATAAATTTGGCAATAAAACACGACATAGTGGTCCGATTTTGATGAGTGATACTTTAATTAAAAGCTCTAGATATTAGCTATAATAATGCTGCAAAATATTCGTTCATTTTCATAAATTATTTTCGATCATTAAAATCAGGCAAGGGGTTAGCCCACAAAATTAGTAAAATGCATAAATTGTGCAATAAAACACGACATTGTGGTCCGATTTTGATGAGTGATAATTCAATTAAAAGCTCTAGATATTAGCATTAATAATGCTGCAAAATATTCGTTCATTTTCATAAATTATTTTTGAACATTAAAATCAGGCAAGGGGTTAGCCCACAAAATTAGTAAAATGCATAAATTGTGCAATAAAACACGACATAGTGGTCCGATTTAGATGAGTGATACTTTAGTCGAAAGCTCTAGATGTAAGCATAAATAATGATGCAAAATATTCGTTCATTTTCATAAATTATTTTTGATCATTAAAATCAGGCAAGGGGTTAGCCCACAAAATTAGTAAAATGCATAAATTTGGCAATAAAATACGACATAGTGGTCCGATTTTGATGAGTGATACTTTAATTAAAAGCTCTAGATATTAGCATTAATAATGCTGCAAAATATTCGTTCATTTTCATAAATTATTTTTGATCATTAAAATCAGGCAAGGGGTTAGCCCACAAAATTAGTAAAATGCATAAATTGTGCAATAAAACACGACATTGTGGTCCGATTTTGATGAGTGATGCTTTAATTAAAAGCTCTAGATATTAGCGTTAATAATGCTGCAAAACATTCGTTCATTTTCATAAATTATTTTTGAACATTAAAATCAGGCAAGGGGTTAGCCCACAAAATTAGTAAAATGCATAAATTGTGCAATAAAACACGAAATAGTGGTCCGATTTTGATGAGTGATGCTTTAATCAAAAGCTCTCGATGTAAGCATAAATAATGCTACAAAATATTCGTTCATTTTCATAAATTATTTTTGATCATTAAAATCAGGCAAGGGGTTAGCCCACAAAATTAGTAAAATGCATAAATTGTGCAATAAAACACGAAATAGTGGTCCGATTTTGATGAGTGATGCTTTAATCAAAAGCTCTAAGTATTAGCATTAATAATGCTGCAAAATATTCGTTCATTTTCATAAATTATTTTCGATCATTAAAATCAGGCAAGGGGTTAGCCCACAAAATTAGTAAAATGCATAAATTGTGCAATAAAACACGACATAGTGGTCCGATTTTGATGAGTGATACTTTAATCAAAAGCTCTAGATGTAAGCATAAATAATGCTGCAAAGTATTCGTTCATTTCTATAGATCATTTTTGAACATTAAAATCAGGCAAGGGGTTAGCCCACAAAATTAGTAAAATGCATAAATTGTGCAATAAAACACGACATAGTGGTCCGATTTTGATGAGTGATACTTTAATCAAAAGCTCTCGATGTAAGCATAAATAATGCTGCAAAATATTCGTTCATTTTCATAAATTATTTTTGATCATTAAAATCAGGCAAGGGGTTAGCCCACAAAATTAGTAAAATGCATAAATTGTGCAATAAAACACGAAATAGTGGTCCGATTTTGATGAGTGATGCTTTAATCAAAAGCTCTAAGTATTAGCATTAATAATGCTGCAAAATATTCGTTCATTTTCATAAATTATTTTCGATCATTAAAATCAGGCAAGGGGTTAGCCCACAAAATTAGTAAAATGCATAAATTGTGCAATAAAACACGACATAGTGGTCCGATTTTGATTAGTGATACTTTAATCAAAAGCTCTAGATGTAAGCATAAATAATGCTGCAAAGTATTCGTTCATTTCTATAGATCATTTTTGAACATTAAAATCAGGCAAGGGGTTAGCCCACAAAATTTGTAAAATGCATAAATTGTGCAATAAAACACGACATAGTGGTCCGATTTTGATGAGTGATACTTTAATCAAAAGCTCTCGATGTAAGCATAAATAATGCTGCAAAATATTCGTTCATTTTCATAAATTATTTTTGATCATTAAAATCAGGCAATGGATTAGCCCACAAAATTAGTAAAATGCATAAATTGTGCAATAAAACACGACATAGTGGTCCGATTTTGATGAGTGATACTTTAATCAAAAGCTCTAGATGTAAGCATAAATAATGCTGCAAAATATTCGTTCATTTTTCATAAACCATTTGCGAGCTTAAATATGAAAGTTTTTTAAATGCTTTTATTTGAACAAGCGTTTCCAATTAGCTGGTATAGTCTTTGTAGAAAATGTCCATTTCGTTTCAACGAAAGTTTTAATCTCTTAAAATGTGGGTAAAATCACATTAAAGTTGTTTTGTTGTTTGGTATACGTAAATATCTGGTCCAACCAGTCGGAATGATTCGATCAGAACAAATTTTTTGTTGAGTTATTTATAAATCCTATTTTTGTTATTTTTTTAAAGTTTTTGTGTTTATTAAATATTCAAAATACGGAAATTAAAATATTTCCATATGATTTTCCATTCTAACAAAATAAAAAAATAAAAAACGTAATCATAGAAAAGAAAAACAGAAAATTCAAATTGCAAAAAAAGTTAAGTTCTATATGAAATTGTTGGAGATGTTGTTGTTGTTTTTAGTATTTTGGCTCAAATATTTTGTTTTTCTGTAATATTACCGGAAATTGTAATCTAATATGTATAAGTTGATTTGAAAAAAAAAATCCAACTTAATCCATAAAGTTTGTGAATACAGCACGGTAAATGTCTTTATAGTCGTGGCTACAAAGTTTGTTGCTTATTACACTGTGGCTAAAGTTAATTCGATTAATGGGCTACCTCTATTTAACTTGATCCAGAATATGAGGTTGGTCTGATTGTCTCAAATGTATAAATATTATACGATGCCGTATAAAGGAGACTTTTACAATTACTGTAACTTGAAACATCATAAACAAAAATACTACAACCTACCAAAACTGTAATTAAAACTGATACTCTGAAAATTTATTTTTTATTTAAGGCTACCCTGTATTTAATAAAGGCCAAAGTTCAATTAATTTGCTTATCATTATATAATGCTATCATATTAGTAGGCTAATGTTCTCAATGACTGGCGAAAATAATATTTGGACATATATTTAATCTTTCAAGGGATCTTTTGTGCCTCAAAGATACACACATTCACACTCACACAAACAAAACAAAACTCACCTCAAAAATGTTTTTACATCACGCAACATCGGTGGTACCTTTAACACATTTCATATATCAACAGTTATATAGATATAGGTATAAATTCACCACTCCAACATAATATATTTTCATCACATTCGTGGAAAATGTATTGTAACTATAAATCAATTTTCATTTTATTATTATTACTATTATGACTGTTATTATTACAACTATTATTCATATTTCATTTATATTGATGATTGGTAATGAAATTTTATTTCATTGCACACACAGGTAATTAATCAGCAAAAGATAATTTTTTTTTTTTTTTTTGAAAATCGGATATCCTCATAAAAATTGATTTAATTTTCTATTGGCGATTTGATCAAATCATTAGGGAACTTCACATGATTCTGGATTTGGCAATTTTCTTATTAAATGTAGTCATCCACTCAGACTGATAGATAAACTCCAAGTAAGGAGGTCGAGACAATAAGAAAAACAGTTGACACATCATTCAACAATAACGTAAAGCAATTATACGCGAAGTGTTTCCTTATTGGCCGCTTGGGAACGAAATAATGATGGAATGAGAATCAACCCTGGAAACTGGCTGTAATAGGCTCAATCGACCAATCATTTGTTAATGACAAAAATAAATGAGAATTAACTGAAACCTTATCGCGTGGAAATACTAAGGCCGCCGTAAAGTCAGATGGAAATATAACTATTCCTACTCTTTGGTAAGAACGACGAACATTAATTAAGTTGAAACGTATTCTTAAATCTTTGATTTTTATAAATTAATTTTTATAAATTAACGCATAGATAAAGCTAGATATGCGTTAACCATATTACATAAAAACTGAAATACCTCTACCAAACAACAGCACAGAAACATGAAGCACTTAAACACTAAGCTTACACTAAGGAAGTCATCGAATGGTATAACAAGAACGACATTGGACAAGAACAATTTGGAAGATCAGCAATGACGTGGATAAGAATTATGCTAGCACAACCGAAAGAACTTACAAATCATGGGAGCGAATAAAAGCAGTAGCCCACAACTGAGTAAGATGATACAGTTTAGTAGGGCGTCTCTTAAATTGCAGTTAAAATATTTTAATCCATATATCAACCAAAGGGTTTCATGATAACGAATCACATAGAGTTTTTTCACCATTTTCCCCACATTTATTTATTTTTTGTTGTTGTTGTCGAAGAAGGTAATGAAAACATAAACTAAAAGCTGAAATGTAAAAAGTTTTTTCGTTGGGTAATTAAAACTCATTTTCATTTACGCTACTGTAGTATTGTTAGTTTTTGTGTACAAATTTCCTTTTATATCGTATACAATGAACGAAACAGCTGTCATAAATTTCTAACACCTAATTTGTCCTTCGGCTAAAATAAAAGTCTATATTCATGTGCCGTTCTGCGGTAACTATATATACATTAAAAGTTTTTAAAAAGTTTTCATTCGAAAAAAGTTTATATATGGCCAAGAAATTAATAAGAAACACACGAGTGGTACAAATTGTTAATTAAATTCTTTTACTTATACTTAACTGTATAACCTTTCACAACAAAGTACGAGATACGCAAAGGGCGATTAGTTTGTAAACTATAAATTAATTCAGATACCATATTTTGACATAAGTGTTTGTGCTGTCCAAAACTTATTTCCTCAATCAATATGGATTGGAAACGACAAGAAAATGGATCGAAAAAAAAACTATCACATTTCAATTGATTGAATCGAACCTCTATTAACCCTAATAAACCCATATATAATTCCTAATTTATTGATATTCCTATCAGTCAGTTTATCGTTCGAATGGAAAATGGTGGATACAATTTTTTTGGAAATAATATCATTACCGAATTACGTCTGGAAAATGTATCTTTAGTACGAGACTATCAAAGGTGAAAGTAGTTGGAAATTAATAGTTTTTCGTAGTTGGTACCACAACATCGTTGGAACTCTTATGCGTTACATATAGCATTATTATTAGTATTGCCTGTGACTACATAAACCCTGCCATCATATTATCAGTTAAAATAAAAGAATCTTAACTGTACATCCCTACCACATTAAAGCTCCGAATTATAAGTAAAAGTCAGGGATGTGTGACGTCAACAAACGTCGACGTCAACAATCATTGCCGACGCATTTTTTGGAGTCAACAATAACAAGTTTTGTCGCCGGGAATTGTTGACGCGTCAACAATCAAAGCTAGTAGTTTTGTTTGTTTTTTTTTATTTTGATTTTGGATATAGGTCCAGTTGGAAAAAATTATTTCTAGTTGTTCGGAACTGGCTGAAATTTTTAAACGTTTTCTGGGCAAACTAGAAATCTCAGGAGCTTTCATGTGGGTCAAATTCCAAAGAACATTTGGGTCTTCAATCTATATTTTTTTTTTAAATATTTAAAAATGTTTCTATTTTCTCTAAAGTCATTCAACTCAATAAGTCCGGCAATTGTAATAATAGAAAATCAGTCAAAATCTATGCTACCTGAGTGTTAGAATATTATCTATCATCTGACAATGTGAATCGACTTTTTTAAGTCACTTAAAACTTAAAAAACTCTGCTACTCTGATAAATTAAAGATGAAAAATGTCCATAATTGGTTGTGGAAAATAATTAAAATTTATTACATTTCTGGCACACAGTGAGTAAAGTCCGTTTCATTATTGATTATATGTCAACATGACAGTATCACCCATAACTTATTACCTATATCTAATTAATCTGTAATTCTATAATCTACCTATAGCTATAAGCCAGTACATATTTCTGAATTTTATGATTAACTCTTTTTTTTGTTATGCTTGATCAAACAAAACGTATCAAACTGTCTGGAAATAGATTTCCACTGTGGTATCCAGTTATCTTTTTTTTTGATGATACTAACATGAATTGAGTTGGTTTGATTAAGCTGGATACTCCATCTATAATACTGGGTGATTGGTATTCAAATAGAGCAAATATCTACGATTCATTGTGTTTATTAAATGATGGAGCACAAAAGTCATTGCATGGTACGGTTAAAATTGGTGATGCAATTGTTCAACGTGCAATGAAAGAAGTATTAGATAAATTTAATCAACTCTGTTTACCACAGCGCATGCGGAATCATAAAAGTTTAACCTCGCAAAAAGAATGACAAACATTTAGGAATTTCAAAACGGAATTATGACCACTACTTCATTCTGATTTCTAGTGCAAATGTGGTGATTCGTTTGAGAATCGAATGTTGTGAGATCGAATCATTGTGGGAGTCCATAAAAAATGACAAGAAAGTTCAATGGGTTAAATTTGCTGCTCGCAAGTACTTTTCTCAGTATAGATGATCAAAAATTGAACGACCTAAAATTATGGCTAAAAGTAAAATATAGCCTATAATTTAGTGTACACATTTTTTTTTAAATATCGTACGTAGTACCTAAATTAGTGATGTTTTTCACGCTCTTGGTAAACTCCCAGGAATGTTTTCAATTGCATTAAAGGAAATACGAAGTCAGTACTAGAAAAATTGCCAATCGATGAGTTAGCGTCGGGTTTAGCAGGAAATGGGTATTTTCAGTTCTTAATCTAAGCTGTGGTTTTTTGCATATATGGAGTTCGAAAAAAAACCTCAGAATTAACAACATTTATGACTCTCTGCGGCAGATACAAATTTAATTTAATTTTGGTTTTAAATGATTCAAATTTTGGAGATTTACGGGAAGTCGTTGTTTATTTTGATAATGTAGCTCCGGGAAAATAAATCGAATGTTTTTGGATACCTATAGCTCATCAGCAAAAGTATATTCTCTCAGCAAAAGTAAACAAATGTAGACCCAAATTGAAAATGAACTTTTGATTGAAGGTTTTGGCATGCCAACAGTTTCATTTCTTTTTAACTGACCGAAATTTACTGTCGAAAATTATGACAAGCCCTTGTCTCAGATTGTCAAGTGTCTATACGACTTGGATTTCCTACAGTCATAAAATGTGGCAATAGTCCATTTTACGGTCGGAGTTTAACAAAATTCACGTCTAACGGAGAAGAGTTTGGCAATTGCGAAAAACATTCTTAGAAAAGGTTTCGAGATGAATGATGTCGATGAATTTCAGTATCGTTTATTGGATTACAACACAAGAAGATCTAAAGAAGATAATTTCTCCATCGAAATTGGTTTTTAGCAGTCTTAGAAAAACCAAGTTGCCGGTATCGGACTCTCTTTTTATCAGGAACAATTTAAAAGAATTGGAAATTCAAGACAGAAATAATAAAAAAAACTAAATATTATTACAGTCGAAAAAAAAATCAACAGCATTACAGGCCAGCATTACAGCGTAATAGCGTATAGCGTATCGACCTGATCTAGCATTACAGGCTAGATCAGGTCGATACGCTTTAAGTTATTACCCTTATTTCTTTATTGCTAAGACTAAAAATAAAGATTCTAATGCTAGTGATGTATTATTTGAAGAAAACATTAAAAATAATCAGAACAATATGCTCAGAATACGCTAAGAGAAATTCAAATTGTGACCACCTCAAATTAAGTGGAATGAAAATAATATTAACGCGGATAACTCAGCAACGGTAGAGATCTTATCTGAAAGTTAAAGGAAAAATATTGTAGTTACAACTACTGATCAAATGAGTCCAGAAAATTCAGCGATTGATATAGTATCAAGTGTAAAGTAATTGATGGTCAAAAATTTACCTCTAATTTACAGTGGAAAATCATGAAAATGTATTACATTTCTAACTCATATAGTATGTGTAAGGCCCCTAAAACATTAAAATCTATTCTCCCTCACAAATTAACAAACGAATATACATAATATATGATAAGCTTTCACAAATTAAAATTAGCTTTTTGTTATATTTTGTTTGTGGACATATGTATGTTCTAGTTTTAAGTAAATAAACATTTTGTTGTTGTTATTTTAGATTAATTATTAATAAAAATAATTTTTTTTTATTTATTTACAGACAAGTTGTCAAACCACGAAAAGCAGAACACCACAACTGCAGCACCATCTTTTGCACACCACCAAAATATAAAATAGAATAAAAATATAAATAAAAAATGTATGTTGATTGATCAATTTGAGAAGTAAAAAGCCTAAAATAACCGAGAGCAGCAGGACAATATAAAAACGATATAGAGTGAAAATGGAAAAATTCGTATAGAAAATTAAAAGTGTTTTTCTTTTGCTTTCTATTATTAATTGTGAAAGTGCGATTCTATAAAAGTATTTTGTTTTTTTTTGGAATTTTCTTTATTTTCCGTTTTTTTTTTGTTTGTTTTGTTTTGTTTTTTTTTTTTATCGTTATGAGTGGTACAACTCGGTTATGAAGAAATGACGGTCGACACGAGTATTATGAGGATGGCAAACGCAATGATTTTAATAAAAAATTTGAAAATGATAATAATAATGGCTTACAATAATAATAAAATAAAATTGTGCTCCTACATTAGTGATAATAGGAAAATTAATAATAGTATTGATAGTAATAATGATGATAGAAATAATAACAATAATAATAAATTATTAATAAAAAATAAAAATGTAATTATAAAAATTCCAAATGTTTTCTGTTTTATATAGTGTTAATTTAAGAGAAATGAATAGAGGTGAGCAAGAAAATTTATTCCGGCAGTCCCATGATATCCGACTGCAACAAGAAGAAGCCAAGCATCATCATCACTATTTGAACACGGCATCAACTACAACAGCAAATAATCATCAACAGCAACAGCAAATATTAGATAGGCAACGACATTATTCATATGGTAATATACATCAAGTTAGTAATTTACAATCACAAGCAATAAATTCACGATCATTTGGCGAAGATCGTCCATTTGGTTTAGCGCATTGTGATGATCTTGTGTTGTCCGTATTAAAATCACCAATTAAAAATAAAAATCCATCAACCATTGTAATACCGACTAATAATAAAACTGCAACATCCTCAGCAACCGTATCACCACAATCGCATACAGCATGCGCGTATACAGCGTTACAAGGTTGTTCCGAAGATGAATTGGTCGATGATGTTGAATCGGCTAAAGATACAATTATGGATTATGAGGATAATGAGAATACGCATAGTAAAATGTCACCGCGTGCATTTAAATTTTTACGACGTTTTCGTCCTGGTCGCCAACCAAAATTTGAACCACATCATCGACGTGTTCCTACACCAATGCGTCGTAAAACACGGCATAGGTCACGTAGTGATGAAATGTTCGATCAAATTAAAACTCATGGTAAGTACCATGCATGCAAAAAAAAAAAAAAAAGCAAACAGAAAAAAATATTGACAACAACAACTACTTACAATCCTTATATAAATGTATATTTTCCAAAT
This sequence comes from Tipula confusa, assembly GCA_963556175.1. Classification (NCBI taxonomy): domain Eukaryota; kingdom Metazoa; phylum Arthropoda; class Insecta; order Diptera; family Tipulidae; genus Tipula; species Tipula confusa. The sequence continues at coordinate 2,771,705 of OY744476.1, forward strand.
TATTATTTTCAAATGGATGCGATCATTTTGTATATACGTTAGAATTTATTGTGTTCTCATGATCATTAAATCACACAAATTGCACAAAAATTATAGTAAAGTCATAAAGTCGAGCTTAATTTTGGTACAAGTCATTTTATGTTTTCCCATTAAAAAATTTTCTTTGCAGAGGAAGTACCCGGCGATGATCCAGATACGGTAAATGAAAGTCCGGTGGTAGCGGGCGTCACAGATCCATATTATCCGATCGAGCTACCGATCGACCAGGCATTCAAAGCGAAATATATTTTCCACCATCGGCGGGGAAAAACATTTCAAGAACGTTTATATGTATTTCTAGAGCATCCATGCGGTTGGATATGTTTTGTATATCATTTTACTGTGTAAGTACTGCAAATTTCATTTTTAATATACACACGCACACATACACATTAAAAGTTAATGTGTGTTAATTAATTTTTGTTGTGTTACTGGAACAATAATTAATTGATAAAAATTAGTGAAGGGAGGACATTATGAAACCCTCGCTCGTTTGGGGAGTTAAAGTGAAATAAAAGGGATAACATCAATTTCTTACGGTTGGATTAGTGTTTTGTTTACCTAATTTTGACTGTCGTATTTTATACCCTTGTACAGGTAACTACAACCAAGGAAAAAAAATTCACAAATATTTTCACCTTCGTGTGGTGTTGTTAGACCAACAATAATTATGTATGAAAATTATGTTCGCATTTTTAGGGTGATAAACAGGTCATTTGGATTAGGAAATGTTGTGACACTGACATGGACATTTTTATGGTGTGATTAATGAAAATAAGTTTAATATTGATCAATGTATTTGATTCAAAAATTTATCAAATTTTAAAATAAATTTAAGGTTTCGTGATCCTTCCTTAAATCTACAATGAAAATTCTCAAACTGCATGTCCTTACAGAGATTCTTGGTTTAAATTTTAACAATTAAATCAGAGACAATAGGTGACTGCTCGAAAAATTCTAATTAAGTTATCATTTAGTTATCGAATTGAGCAAAAAAGGAGGCTTTTGTGGTCAAACCGTAAATAATACTTGAGTAAGTAAGCGACTTACTTCTATTATTTTAATGATAGCTTCAGCAAATAATGCATTTAGAAGATCTTCAGATAGACTATTCACCGAAAATAATGGAACATTTTTTAAACTTGTTGAGTTCTTTTTTTAAATCTCTAGTTATAATCCATAAAAGACACATTACTTCGAAAATAATATCCAGCAAGATAATATTTTATTGTTCACTGAAGCTACAAAGGTTTTGGAAGTCATCAAAAAACCCTGACGAAAACATATTTGCAGGTAGCTAATGTTTTCGGGACTAAAATGTCATTCTACGCATCGTATAGTATATAGGTACAAGTTTTCTGATTGTACTTCGCAGTTGATCAGTTACTGTGTCGTGAGTAGGCAAAAGTTGAGGATTTTCGATTAAGAGTTCTCCAGGAAGCCTAATTGCCTGCTCATAGACGAGCTCTAATTCCAAGTAAAACAATGGGAATCCCAGAGACACTGGAGTGAGAAATGTTGTGCAAGGCGTTGAAAACAGTTCTACGTAACTTTTCGGTTTAGGGTCAATTGACTTCTGAGCTCGTTTCACAGATACCCCCAAAGTAAGTAAATTAAAAAGCTGTAGTTGCATTGCTACACTACGTGGACGTCTGGAACCAGAGACATCGGAATTTTCCTTAAGCAAATTCCGTAGTTTTAAGTCCAATTCTTGGGCTGAGATAATTCGTTTGTAGCCAAATCACATACCACTGCTGCCGTTGCCCCATCGGTAGTACGCGAAAGTGTATCTTGTCCTTGCAGCACATAGCTCCGAGCCAAAATAAAATATCGGAAAAGATTAATAGCAAAATAAATTGCCACCGCCACTATTTCAAATGGTGAGTATTTTACTTCAGTTTCTAAGAGTTTCTTTGAAAAGAAATCCTGCGGTTTCCAACCACCGGTGTTATACTATTTCATGACTGCTCCTATAGATGCATTAGTCGTAATGCTGAACTTACCGTCGTTCCGCGGATGGGCAAACAATGCGACATCCACTAATTCACTTTTGAGCTTTGAAAATGCAAAATCGGATTGCTCATACTTCACGTAAAATTCTTAGTTGTTTTGCTCGCACAACCAAAACCGAGTGACTCGGACCAATAGTTTCAGGAATTATACCGATAAGCTGTTGAATATATTTAATATAAGTAGGTGTTTCAAATTTTCTAATGGCATTAATGCGTTCGTGAGAAGGCAGAATAGCATTAGGAGTAATCGTATGACTGAGGAATTCAAGTGAAGTGGCGTCAAATACACACTTCGATGTTTCAAATGGAGTTTGTCTTGTCCCTTAGTTGCAGATGCCACCAAAATATCGTCAATATAGACAAATAAAAAATCCAAATCAGTCACGACTTGGATAATGAAACGTTTAAAAATATGCGTGGCGTTACGTAAATCAAATCGCATCCGGGTAAACTTATATAATCTGAATGGCATCGTAACCGCCGCTATGGGGATATTTTCAAGATCGATTTTACTAAAAAATATTACAACCTTGTAAATTCATGAAAAAATTCTAAATGAGGAGTATTGGATATCGCGTAGTAAAATAGATTGGTGACATTATCCAAACATCCGAAAATCTAAAAATTAAAATTTCGATTAGGAAGTAATTTCCTTACGAAAAGTCCAAGTTATTACATTTGACCCAAAAAAATGATTTATAAATTTGGTAACCTCGATAAAATAACAAAAGCCGAAACCATAAAATTTTCCTATACCTAATTTCCGTTAGACCAAGCTTTTTCTATTTCTCGCGAGACTATACAAATAAAAATAATTATTCTAATTTCCAATTTATTCGACAATATGGTCTCTTGCACAACACAACGTTCGTCACAAACGATAGAACTATACAAAAGTTCATTATTTTATTGAAAAGCTTATATTTTCGAACAAATAACGGTTATTAATTTTTTTTGACAGGTGACAAAACTATAACACAAATAGGTGCTCCCCTGGCCATTATCATAATTATAATGAAAAATTTGTATTATTGCTGTATATAAATGATTGCCACATACATTGTGGAATATGAATTATAAATTTTCACGATGATAATGTGATGGCGCGACATTGATGAAAAGCATAAAAAGTTCGTTTGTTATAATCGTTGGTCACATCATACTATGTACTAATTTATATGTACGATTTTCAAAAGTTCACTGGTATTTTTTTTCACAAATTGGATTGATTGGATTAAAATGACATAACATTTATAATTCGAGTTGATTAACATAATTATGTAGACAAATTATTATGATTTTATGGTAACATAAATTAATTTTGGCATCGGCTTAGCTAACCATATGCGGAACTTTGAATAAACCTAACGTGACATGAGGTGTGTATTGTATTATGTAAAATATATAGTCCGCAAATTTATAAGATCTTGAATAAATTCTACACGGTTTGTGTATATACATCTAATTTACAGAACACAATTAAGTATTTTCCTCGAGGTGTCATCGCCAATGATATAAGCGTTTCTTTTTACTTCATGAGCTAAATCAAGATTTTAGATCTAAATCCTTACGTGTTGCATAATTCTGCCCTTTTTACTGCTAGTAGAATTACATTTTTATTTACTGGCTACTTTGTTCCGACTCTCGACTGTAAGTGCATCGGTGCACATGTTCAGACATCAAATATAAGCATAATATAGGATTTTAATATGCGATGAAATTTTGACAATATCCATTGCTTTTCGATTAGTTGACTTTCCACCACAACACTGCTTCATCTTTCCTCTAGTTTCAGTTTATTTATTTATTTAAATCAAAATAATTAATTTACACTAACAGATGAACCGTTAATAACTTTTGTTAAAGCATTATGGTCAAGCCAATAGCATTGGCCGACGTTGAGCTACAAATTGTTTAGAAGGCACCAATTAAATAATCTGTTTAAATCCTATTGATGTAGTACGCATTCTTCACGGCAATTAATGTGACATAATATTGTCAGATCATCTGCGTAATGTAAGCACTGTGAGTACTTGAAGCAATCTACCACATCATTTATAAATAGTAAGACAAGGAGTAGCCCTAGCTGACTTCTTTGAGCAGCACTAGAATTTACCAACAAATAATCAGAAATACAATGAATATCTTTGACGAATTGTATATAACAGCACAAATATGACCTTAACCCAATAGTAACAGGCTAGAATGAACACCAATTTTTTGCAACTTAGATAAAAGAATCTCGTGGGAGATTATATCAAATGCTTTTTTATAATCAGTGAAAATCAGTGAGGTTAGTTACAGTTGATCAACCTGGAACGGAGCCCAAACAGTTTCGCAGTTCTAAGGGTTAAGTAAGTTGATTTACTCAATACTAAACATAAATTTAACAGCAATTAGAGTTCCACCCTTGTGAAAATAGCTAGCAATTTTCGTAGCGATAAATAACGATAATCTGAACTAAACAGTTATTATTCAATAAACCAGGTGATAACCACGTCTCCGTTTAAACGATGAAAACAAAATTACATTCAGAGCTTTGCTTTTGACAAATTCGATTCACGGCGTATTTTGATATTATGCATTATTTTTTGATTTAGAATAATTCGATATGAATCGAATTTCACAAAAACGTGACGTCAAAATTCGACTGCTCGGATGGCGAATAGATGGCGAATTCGAAATGTTGTTCAAGATAATGGTCCTGTATTTTTATAATAACTACAAGAAATTTATTTTTTAAAACTTTCATTTTTAATTTGACAATCCATTTATGTTTCAAAATAGGCATATCGCCGCGTATCGAATCTATAAACGAATCCTTAATCAGAAACTGTTTTTTAATGTAAACCTCGAACATTCTGATCGTAAATAGATATGAACTCTTGACTCAATATTTTGAATTGACTAGACATACAATTACCGAGTAATTGGCGCAGTGGTTTGGGTCGAGAGATACCGGGTTTGAACTCCAATGGAAGAGGGTACATCCCTCTTCCATTGGAATTCAAATCCCTTAAAGGAATTTTTAATCGTTTGATTGCAATCGATGAAGTCGTCCATGACAGTACATGATGGCTATAGAGTAATGCCATATGAAGATGTATATTTAAGTAAACATGTAGTCGTGGGTTGTTGGTTTAAGGTTTAAGGATAAAAAATAAAATAAAAATAGCTTAAAATTAAAATTAGTGCAAACATTAGACAAGTAAAACGTAATCTACAGCTGCGTTGCAAGACGTATAAACAATTTTTCAACATGAACCATTGCAATAAATTATATTATCCGACAATACTGTGACACATGTATCAAAAGCCCATCTTTCTACCAACACAAACCATACATTTGATGCATCACTTTATGACATCTCTGCAGCAGTTCACTTAGTAGGATCAGTTCCTTATTTTGTTCAATAAAAAACAAAATAAGGAACTGATTAAAAGATTTCGAGAATGATTTTTTGTAATCTGTTGCATTTATTTGATACTATTCCCGACTATTCTCAATCGTGTCTTTGATTCTTTATAAACTATTTTTTTATCAAGGGTTTGTTCATCGTCCCTTTGGGGTTTGGAACTGCATTGATCATTTAAAACCTCAGTTTCAAGAACAAAGTTTTATTATTACGGAAATTGCTAAAATTGTTTAGCACTATCAACCATTGTTACTAACAATGGTTGATAGTGCTAAACAATTCTTTTCGTGTAATGCGGTAGTATGCCAATAATCAGTTTGTGACTACCTAAATTTGTGATAGAACGACTTGTATTCTATGAATAGTTTGTTTTTCAATTTGACACATGAGGCTTGATCGGCTTGATGGTCTTTTATCAGTTGAATTTTTATTTGTTCTCTAAAAGTTTTGTACGGTGCCTGCTAAGATGAGAATGAATTGACATAAAGCGCCTAAAATTATGCAATTGATATAAGGCTGTGCATTTTTTCGATATGGAATCCTTCACCTAATACAAAGTAGTAAAAATATGAATATTTTGGTTCTTTCTAATATATTTAAGATGCAGTCAAAACGTGGTAATGAATAACTATCCTTTTCAGACGCATTATTCAGCTTGCAATAAGCTACACAAATCGTTGGCGAACCATCCTTCTTTTGAACAAAAATCACTATGGTTAACTTCGAGGACTATAGTTGACTCATGACTTATTACGCTATACTGTACCGAATTCTCCACTCATTTTTGTGGCACAATATCAAGAAACTTAGCAACTTGTGAGATTTTTAATAAAACTTCAAATATAAACCAATTCAAAAAGCAATAGAAGAATTACAGTTAGTTGGACGTGCTAATATCGTTCTCCAAATGGTATCTCTAAATATGCAGCTATGACTTTATTAACTTAGCATCTTAAAGATTGTTGTCCAGCTTATTTTCGCTACTTTAACCTTTTCAATTGTTGATTCATCAAAACGTGATTATCGTTCTTGCCATGTCACCGCATTTTAAAATTTGGTTTTTAATTATGAAAGATCCCTTTAACCACAAACCCGTCACCTTTGACCATATCGCGTGAAAAGGAAATTGAAGCTCTACATTTTTAAGGACAAGGTAATTTGAAATTCTACGGCCTTAACATGAAACTCATAAAATAGCAAAATTCACATCATCCTCCCACCCGCTGTCATAAATTATTCAACATTCGAGCGCTTAATTTCAAAAAATTTTGGCAAATAAAAATGAAAATGCTTTCGGGAAATGTATACATACATATTTATCAGCATTAAATCGTATCGGTGCTGCTCAATTGATTTTCACTGGAAAATTCCCGTACTTAGTATTTTACTCGATTGTTTTAAAAAAAATGTATTTTCCATATATACATAAAAAAAATAAATCGCGATAAACTACCGGACGTCTAAATTTTGTTTTACTTTTCTTTTTGGAAAATTGTGTTTTTATTTTGTAGGTTATAAATAATTGATATTTTCGGAAAAATATGTACGTTAGAAGTGCGATCTAGATGGAAAAAATTGTAATGGTATATAATGGACATAAAACGAAGGGTTCGCGTGACTTTGAATAGTTCCTGACTAATTTGTTTAGTAGTTATTAATAGTTTATCAGAAAATGCTTGATGACGGCGGTGTGTACAGTGTAACTTTGAATTTAACACCACCAACGAATTTTATTAGTTTTGTTGTTGTTTTGCCTGTACACCATTTGAATATATACATAGATATATGGATTTTCGATAAAGCGACTCTGCTGAAAACTGGATACGTCTGATATACATCCAAATTATTATTTCAATATAATAAAATATTAAAATCGCCATCGGCCATAAATGTTTTCATTTTTTTTTTCGAAATGTTATTGTACCTTTGAATTGTTAAATGGCATGGTTCGAGACCTAATCAAAATGCAATATCGATTAAAAATTTACGAAATGGAATGGGAAAACCATATTAGCGCATACATATGAATGTAATTATGTGTGTACAATAGATTGCGCAATTGAATTCGATTCCCCCACGGTACTGAATCAAATTTATCTACTTATACACTCAACAAAAAATTTCGAATTTTCTAAGAATGGAAAAAACGATTTTTCTTTTGTTTTACAATTTAAAAAATAATTCATATATGTTTTCTTTTCGGGGAAATAACATTTTTCTTTCAAATTTAATTTTTTATCTGTCTGCAGATAATTCAACTTGTTTGTGTAACACATCATTTTTCCGCGTAATTTTCTTTCTTTTGTAAATCTAATTTCTTGATTTATTTTAATCCATATCAATAAAATGATGATGAAAATCATCATTTCCTTAGTATTTTCCGTTGTTCAATTGTTTTGTACGCGTACATGTACTCATCTTATGTATATGTAAATAAGAAACCAAAGCAAAAGGAAAATCTCATCCACTAAGTCAGATTTAAATGAGTTATGTGTATTGGATCTTGCTTGACGTATGTTGTAATGATATTACGTTATGTATTAATATTATGTTGTTAGGGTAATAGAGGAAAGCGCCTATCGCGACTCTTACGGCTTATCGTCCAAACAATCATTCGGTTTAAACAATTTTAAATATTCTAAAAAGGAAAAACCCTTTGTTAATTTCGAATATCTAAATGTCTTTATTGCAATGGTCTACATCTGAATGTTACATAGAAGCATACCATCCTTCTTCATTTTAATTTGTCTTTAAACTGCAACGGTTCAAAATACAGTTCGAATAATACACTACATATTAGAAATAAATCAGTAAAAGATTCTACTGGTCAAAGTCACGAGTCAAAGTCCGTAGTCTTCCCAGTGTCAAGACTACGGAGACTAGATCCCATCCGCCATAAAGCGGCTCAGTTTTAATTTGACATATGATCAAATTAGATATTAGTAGATCTTCTTCCTTGCATTTAACTTGCCCTCTTCAAATAGAGAAAAAAAAGAGATCATGACTCATGAAAATATCATGAGACCATGAGGGGTTTACCGAGGCCTGAATACAGTCACTATTCCGGAACATTCATCAATATTTTTAAAATATAAAAAAACACATTTTAGTACGGCCTTGTGGAAAACGTCAACAACTTGATGCTGTTAAAAAACATGTATTCCATACGGACCAATCTAGTACAAAAAAAGAGCAACAAATGGGAAATTAGAAACTGGGGAATTTATTAAAACAATAATTAGGTTATCATAAACGGATGGGTAGAAGACGTAAGATTCTGTTTATCCATTTAAAAATTTACATAAGGACGAATACAATTAATGGAGGACTTGATGATTCGAATGTGTCTTTTTAATTTACGTAAATGCTGAATACATTAGCAACATGACATATAATATGTCTGTGTAGAACAGTAACAGAAGCACGAAGAACACATTTTTAATGTTATTAAGAAGAATCATATTTCAACTGTAGTATAATAAGTAGAGTTTCGTTGTTTGATATGATTATGACAATATTTTATAGCAGTAATAAACACTTTTAATTCCATTGTACGTTTTAACAGGTAACCATTTAATATTAAAAATGGTAATATTTATTTGCTCGTATAAGCACCGTTCTACCATTAAAATTTAATTCAAATTTTAATCGGTACGAAGAGAGTTAAATTTTACACTCGTTGGATAATTAAAAATTTTAGTAATGGTCTATCTTGTATTTAGGAAACAATTTAAACGTAAAAACATGATGATTGGCCCATGAAAACTGACAAAGCTCAGATCAATTTCAATATTTTCAAAATTCAGAAAAACCATGATGGTTGTTAGTCCATTAAAACTGTCAAATTTCTGAACAAATCAAAAATAAACAAAATCCAGTAAAAATATGACAGTTGTTAGCTCATGAAAACTGACAACTTTCTGAACAAATCGAAAATTTTCAAAATCCAGAAAAAACATTATTCCCATGAAAACTGACAAATTTCTAATCAAACCGAAAACTTCCAGAAAAAACATTATGGTCCATCAAATCTGTCAAATTTCTGACCAAATCGAAAATTACCAAAATACAGAAAATATGTGATGGTTAGCCCATGATACCTGTCAAATATCTGAACAAATCGAAAATACCAAAACCCAGAAAATGCATGGCATAATTAAAAAAAATCTGAATACACAGTTTAAAGGTTTACTACTGTACTATAATGCAATATGTTAAACCTTAGCCATCCAAATAGTTTCCAAAAATGTATTCGTATCAATTTTGGAAATTAATTTTTATTAATTTTCAAAATTCCACTTCACAAGAATATTTTAAACATTATTTTGTGCATGAAATTAATTTGGTAACTTTGTTCGCGCCATCTCTGATTTAATAGCTTTACCTTATGTATAAGGTTAGTAAACGTTTCGGTTTTTATTTATCCTAATACTACTCGTATTTATTATATTGCAATTTATTTTTATATTTATCGATGTTAATTCGGATTTTTTATTCGGAAAAATTAGTTTTTTTTGCACTAGCAACCAATACACTGAGAATTAGAGCAGAAGAACTCCAATGTTCACCGCAAGATGCCAAAGTCGGTGCTCATCGATATTTATTTGGGAAATGCACCTGTCAACCGGATCGGGTGACTTTCCGAGATGTTGGTTCTGTCATTGAATTAGCTGGTTTATTTGACGTTTGTTCTGGTACAGTTGGTACTACATTTGTTGCTTCGTTGTTGGCAGGCAAATATGCGGTTTAAGGCGATCGATACGAATATTTGATACGCGATTTGGCAGTCGCAGATGGAAATATTTTGGTGGTCGATCGATCACTTCAAACGGTCCCTTGTATAGATGTGTTAGGCTCGGGCGAACGGAATCATCGTGAAGGGTTACATGCGTAGCTGTTTGCAAAACACTATGAAAGAAAATTTTGGTGTTGCAATGCCACGCCCTCGTTGTAGAACGAATGTCGCGCATATCATTTCATAAATCAACATTCGGTTCCGCTACATACGTATCAGTTCAAGCTTTCAATAAAGCTTAGCTTAAAATTAGAGATCTCATCTAGCTCTTCAATCAATAATTATAACCGTTACGTCATATTCAATGGTTTTTGCCCCGCAGGTATAATTATATTTGACATTTCGCTACCCACATTTATGTTCTCTAATGGAATTTATGAGTAACCATTAATTTCGTCATGTTTGCATAATTATTATTGCTGGCTGAACATTAAACTGGATTTTGTAATATAAATTAAAATTAAATTGATTTCGAAAATTAATTATTTATAAACATGCGAAATAAATGAATAAATATGTTCGCCACTTTATATGGCGGTATATGTGCTAATTTAAAAAAAGCCAACATAAAATATTGAAATTTATTTTTGCTACTTAGCTTTTCGGTGACCGGAAATACACAACCAAAAACCACAACGTAGATTATTCTACTTCGATAAAGAAATAGCATATTAATGTTGTAATATACTTTTGGGCAATATCTACACGGGTGATTAGGTTTATAAATTTCAATAATTAATGTTAATTTTATGTTATGGTTTATTTATCATATACTAACTCAAATATTCAAATTAAGGACATTTATCAATGTTTGATGAAATATAATAACGGTTGCGGTGGTAATACGGCACGTAACAGCCGAGTCAAAGTATATAAATACAACAAATTTATGTTCTATTTATATGCAGTCAGTTGTGCAACTTGATGCAGTTTATTATGTTTAATTAAGATTGGTAGACGGATAGTTTAATTGGTTGGAACCAACATATCCTAGGTACCTATTATACATTTCTGATTTATGTAAATACTTTGGTATAGTCGCATGTTTCATGCAGAATTATAAATTTTTGTTTATGTTATGAATTTAACAATTCTAAAAAAAACTTTATGGAAATATTTCAAATGATTCCAGCTAATTTAAATAAACGCGATATCTACTGTACAAATCGTGCTTTAATTGCTTTTGTACATAAATTTTAAATTATTAATGCTCATGATATTAAATTTAAGGATTTTATTTTTGTTAGAACGGACATTTCGTTATCGATGTACATAAATAGAATGATTTGGATCGAAATTATGATTTATAATTGATGTAAAGTGGTAATTTTAAAGCCAGAGGTGAAATATTACAAATTATTGATCGAGATGATAAGTTGCAACTACTGTAATACGCAACTCAGTGGTGTATAATCCGCCAAGTATTATCCGCCTATTCTTCAATGTCGCAATTTTATACAGCAATATGTTGGTACTAAAGCAGGTCATGGTCATTGTCATCATCATAGGTTTTCTTTATAATGAAAAGTAATACTTGTTTCTGATTACTTTTAGTTTTATCACTTACCTGGATAGCATATTTCATGAACCTGACAAAATTAAAATATAAAATCCATAATGTAACTTGCTCTTCAATCTCCTTGGTCCATCGTCTTATAAAACGAAACATTATAGAATTGGCTTTGGCAATAATTAAATTTATATGTTTGGTAAATGACATGTTGCAAACAATCATTCCATATTCTGTGAAATAACATAACTTTACATTTGTTGATGTTAATATGGAGTTGATTAGATTCAAACCACTGACTAATTCGATCGCTGTCGTCTTGTTGTAAAATTGCATTTTGTGATTTTGCAATGCATCCGAAGAACTTTAGATCATCGGCAAATAGAAGAATAGTTGAGTTGGTGATAACCTCGATGAAAATTAGAAAAATTGAAGGGCCCACATGGGAACCTTGTGGAACTGCCGATGAAGCTTTTATGGTATTTGATTTCCTCTCACGAATTTCTATGAATTGCGACCTAATGGTAAAATATGAGCAAAACCATTTGTCAAAATCGACTGTAAACCCAAATAAATAAAGGCTTTCCAGTAGTTTACAATGGCTGTCTATTTGTTGGTGCTTTCTATGGCCTTAATAACAATGCAAGAAATCTAATTAATTTTGTTTAGTAGACCTTCCCAGAGAACTTAAAAGATGTCGTGGAATTAGACTTCAAAAACTTCGACACATAAACAGCTCGAAAAACTTTAGTGTTACTGATGTAGTTGCGATTTCTGGGCAAGTCCTAATGCAGTGCAAACATTCCTTAATGATTCGCTTAAAGACCTCTTTCATGCCTACAATCCAATATTTTGCTTTGGTTATGGATATCAAGGCCGATGGATCTGGATTAACATGTTTGATGTGCAGGTACTTTAAATCGGAAATGATTGGATGATTCATAGATTTACACTGGATGTTTGAATTATGTAGTCGTCCATATACTGCTAGTATAACGTTTTCGATTAAAAATGGAATCAATGTTATCAACATGCTTCTTCTTATGATCGAGGCGTGTCTCTGTAACTCATGTATTTCGATTTAAAAGCAGTCTTGTTGGACCTTTTCAAAAGCTCAAACTTTTTGTATGAAGATTTCTTGTTACGACAGGCTTTTGTATATCTGATACAATTTGCTAAAACCCTGAAAATTGGCCATTATAAAGAATATTTTTCTACCACATATTTCACTGGAGATATTAAGCTTGTAGAGGAATTTCCAATTTTGGTAAGTAGAATGACTTAATCTTCGTTAACCAGAGAGAATGTAGAGGTTGAAGAGAAATCCATCCTATAGCGGATCAAATATTTTACAGCACTCGGATAATAAATTCCGTTTGGTGAATTAGTTGTAGTTTAGCTCATGTTGTTGAGTAGTTTTTGACTATTGGAACTTCATTGCATTAGTGAGGAGCCTCCTTGTGATGCATTTGTTGACCTCTCGTTATAGAGTTGTATCAGAGATACAATCGTTATAAAGTTGAGTATACAACCCGATGGTGCATGATATTCGTTTTTTTTTTAGATATTAGTTGTTTTAATGAACGAATAGCTAAGTAAGCACGTCAAGATAAAAGTAACAGGTTTTAAATAAATATGTTGCAATTTTCTCTTCGGATGCTACTTCTACATGATTCTTGTAAAGTTCTGAAGATCTGAGGGAACGTGTACTTGTTGATACATCTTTTCTATGTCAGACACAAAAGTTATTTTATGACTGCGAAACCAGCTTAGGCTAGAAAACAGATTATCTTAAATTTTTGGACTTGTTTTTAAAACGCCCTTTAAAGACATTTTTGAGTATACAGAGTCTAAGTACCGCTTTCGATGACTTGCTGTTTATGACAGCTTTCTAAGGCGCCATATCTACGATATAGAAAATCGGAAAAGTTGTCTACACTCGGCATATCTCGGAATGTAGTGCCCATTGTCCTTCTGTTTCGTCATCTAATTTGTTTTTAAAATTATGTGTACTACCTAATGGTTACGGATCTCGCACTTTGGGCCTACGGCTCTTCAACGTCGTACTAGTTCATACGATGTTTCAGTCTATACTACTTTCCGCAGATGCATATTCCATTATTGTGGCACTTATTCTCTTAGGATGCTCGAAGAGCAAAAACATAGAATTCAAGGAACCCTCAAAATACAACCACTAAAATACTATCATTGTTTGTTGCAAAAGTTAACATTGTGTTAGAAAACCATAAACTTAAAAGTCATCAACAATTTAACAAATCAAAAACTAGTACCTACGCCTAACACAATTAAAATAAGTAAAAGGTACAGTCACTTAAAAAAAAGCCTGGAACGTCCGATTTATGGACATACCCACGTCACATTTACCAAAGTGATTATCAATTAACGAAAGATAAGCAACTATCCCAAAAACTGGTGTAAAATTGAAAGTGACTTGGTTTAAACATCTTTTTAGCTTGGATATTTACCAAATACTGTCAAAAGAGATTTTGTCTGTATTTTGGTCTACGTTATAATCTAAACAGGCGCAAATATCACAGATCTTAGATCTTCATTCCAATGCATCACTCATAATGATAGTAAAATTATCATATCAAATAGACAAATCTACAAATTTCTTTAACCACAAATTATGTGAAGCAAACGTTAAACTAACGATAGAAACTACACCACAAATAACTAACAATAATACAACCAATAAAATAAAATTGTTGTGAAAATCGATTTCGCAAACGTAACAAAAGGTGTGGTAATTAAAAGGAATTTTTTTTGTTGTTTTGAAAACTATAAAGTCGACTAAAGGCACATGATAACATTAAAACGACATCGGAAAAATTATATCGTTGAGTTAACCAAAGGGTAGAGTCTCCATCGCCATGTGTTTATATACAGAGTGAGTCACTTAAAGTGTGACAGCAGAATAACCTAAATAATATTGTTGGGTTTAATGGAGTAATTGACGTTTTCAAAGTTAGTTCAAGGTTATACTATATTTTATGAGACAGAGCAAGTAGTGCAGTGGTAAAATATGTGGCGTTTCGATTGAAGTGTATCGGGTTCGGTTTTCAATGCAGGAGGGATGTAAGTAGGTTTTTTCGTCACTTGATATATAAATGGCCTTTAGGTAACCTTTACAAAGTCAAAACTTAACTACCTTTCTGTGAGTATTTAATAAATAAAGTTAGAGTTATTTGATTGTCTCACTTTAAGTGATTCACCCTGTTAAGAGGATATTTATTAGCAAAAAATTAAATAACGATTTTAGCCAAAGTGGTCACACGTGTCCTATAAACAAAAATTTCCCAATCACCAGATGGGATCATTGCTTTTATACAGTTGAATAATTTCAACGACACGTAGATTAGTGTAGCAAATAAAAATATCTTAATTTGTTTTCGAAAAATCAAAATCTACCCAGGCACCTTAATCTCTGCACACAGTGCAATAAAAAGTAGGAAAAGAAACGTAATATAAATGAAAAATTTAACCTTTATACACAAACAACATTTTTGTGCTTTGATTTTCTATAGTTGAGCTGTAAACAGTTAACTATTTTGTTGTTCTTATATGAATTTATAGGTTGGGCGTCCCCATCGCAGGTATATAACGTATATGAAGTCGAAAACGAAAAAGAAAATCTTTATAAAATATTTTCCAATTTATGTATAGTTGAAAAAGTTCGTGTATGTTACTATTTCGTCGGTTTTGAATGGAAATTTTTGATTTATTCTCTGTTCTTATCCAAATTATGAATACGAATGTAATTTAGAAAAAATAAATCTGAGAACAGCCTTAAAGACCCGAGTACATAAGGTAAAGACATATTCCACGATATAATTGTTTTTTGAAGAACATATAAACTGACGTACGTAAATATATGAGGGGCATGTCGGAAACAGATGATATATCATATAATTACTTCCCACAATGCGATGAGAGATTTTAATTAAAACAATTTTCACAACAATGCATATTTTAGTGTTTTGATCTGGAAATCTAGCTGGAATTATGTTTTTTTTATACAGAACGAGAAAATGTCCGTCAACTGTCTTAAAACAGTTCAAAATGTTGGTATTAAAGGGGATTCGTGTTTTGTATGCAAATTGAATATATGCGATTTTTTTTAATTATGTTTATGTTAATTTTTGCATACACATTTGTTGCCTTTGGCATTTAATAATTTGCCAGTCGTGTGCATAACGCCATGTACATGCAAGGATATTTAGGTCGTACATATATTTTAACAGATTTATCATCGTAACTATGGTAAAAAATATCCGCGGTTTAATATAATATTCGGTTTTTATAATATTATTGACTGTAGCGCCTCCTTAAACTGATATAATTTGAGCACAGGATGCAGCCGATATATCCAATATAACCGTGGAGCTAAACGTCATTATTTTCATCGGTGGTCGTATCTCGATACATTATACGCTGCGAATATTTATAGTGACAAAAATTCAGATCATTTTATGTTGGCAACACTTATAATCAAATATGATATGGATGGGAAGCGGTATCAAGTATCAATCGGATATGGATTCTTAAAACAATGAATTGGTACATTCTTTATATGATGCACCACAAAAAAGAGGACCTAGAACATCATGGAAAATGAGCTGACTCTGTCTAAATGTTGATGGAATACAACGCTAAACTGGCCCACTATACTAACCATAGTATTTCTCACTGATGGCGGTTGGTTGTTTCAAATTCGCATCCGACACTTTTAGGATTGGTCTACTAACAACAAACTGCTCTTGAATGTGGACAAATGTAGGATCTTTATTTCTACAATATTTGATTTTTTAACAGAACTCTCTTCGCGGTAGTATGGTAAAACGAATGATTATGCAACTTTTCATCTCTTACGTTCGGCTTACCCTTAAGGCGCGGTTTGTGGCCTGTATGCAACGAAGGATTAAAATAAACTCTTTTATCGGCAATGTCAGCAAACATGGTATGTTTGGCCAAGATATAGCTTACTCTATAGCATCGAGCTTCAAAAACGAGGCATACCTAACACACATACTAGTAAAATTACGAGCAGAGGACAAATTTATAACAGTTCAGCGAATTGATCAGTTTATTTTAACCGAAATTCCATCTGTAACCAATTCACGACTAGATTCGTAAAATAACCAGTCGTTTTCAAATAAACCGGTCTTTTTCAAAGCTTGAAGTTTGGTTCGATTTAAACAATGATAATACGGACGCAAGACGTAAAAAGAGGCAGCGAGGAGGTAACATGATTGTAGCTCGAACGTACACCATTAGTATTAAAGACGTCGAGGCATTTCTATTCATTCAAACAGTGGACGGCATCGTATCGTATGTGAAACCTTCAAAGCAACGCCATTAGCACGCGGGCTATTTAAGTCTGATCAAGAATGAGATTGTTGACTTTCAGACGGTGATACTAATACCTGATGTCAAAACAATTGCGTTAAATGTTTCCATACATATGCTGCTTGTGCCAGCCCGCTCGACTGCTGAACTTATGAGAAGACCAAATCGATAATTTAATACTGGATTATTTACAAAACAATGATGAAGATGTAGCAAAGAACAAAGCCCTTCATAATATTAACGCAATCCTTTACAATGCTCGAAAAAATCGGTGTTAAATTTCACTCTATTCAAAACATTAGTTAAACCTATAGAAATTTTGGGCCATTAAAATTGTACATTGGTCACCTTGGATTTCATATTTTTTACCATTCAAAGTGAAGGAAATATGTACAGTTCAATCCGAATAAAGGACCATACAATTGTAACTCGTATTAGAAAACCTAAACTTCAGAGCTCTGACAACAACGAAACGTGATGGAAACTAAGTCTAGGTTAATGTTATTGACACTTTGATCGATAGTTGAAATATTTGATATGATTCATCTTCATGACAATGGTGTCAAAAAACTATATACTACTAGATTCAGTTGTACAGTGGTTTTTGAGAGGCGAGTTGGAATTTGTTTATATAGAATCAGAGTTAAAGCAAGATTAACATTAAGATAAAGCAAGATTAAACCGTAAAAGCCGTTTATTATTATTTTTATTTTGCAAGGACTATTAATTACATAATCAGTACCAAATCCTGTATTTAGTAGTTATTAAATAACTATTTACGTCTTTCCAAACATCCTTTATCATATTTTAAAAATAGTATGGTCTTAAAAATCAGCCAAACTAAAAAAAGGTGGCAGAATAAACTTTAAGTTTTGTAAAAATTTTGTTTATTTTCCATATAAAAAAGAAAATCATGTTTTCTAATATTAATGATGATAATATCATCGCAGTGAATTCGTTGGTAAACTTTTCCTCAACTTTGTTGTGTAATACTTAGTTTTGTTCTAAATTTCTAATGTATGGTATATGGTCGGAAAATTATTTTTGTTGATGTTTTATGAAGCTCTGGTGACGTTAAACTATGATAATAAACTTAATTGCCGGTTAAACATCATTTTATGGCATATTGCAGTGCACTTGAACAGTTTGTTAATTTTACTTTGATTGCCCCGCACACATTATCTCAAATATGATTTGTAATAAATTTTTTTCTTGTTATGATTCATAAAAACGGAAAAATTCTTAATTCCGCTTTGTTTGCACTATTGTACGGGAAATGAAAGCAACAAAAAATAAAAGAAAATTAATCGAAATGAAAGTTTTCTTTATATTTTCCTCCCCAGAGACTTAACTTCTATTTTCATTTTATATTTTGTTCGAGTAACTACGTAAAGCTAATTTTTGTTGGTGTTTTAAGCTTTTGATTCCAATTTCAGAATATACAATCGGAAAGTTTCATTTTACTAAAAGACAAGTATAAAAACAATTGAATTTGCATTTAAAATTACTTTGTACTCTGACGTAAATTATTACTTGTATTCGTATATAGGCACAAAACCAGAAAGCTTTGATAGTTCAAACGAAATTTAATTTTGAGAATTGTTCCAGTTTCGAAATGTTGGTCATATTTATTCGAACTTATAAAACAAATGAATTTTTAATAAATTTTGAATACAAAAACAATAAAAAATTGAAAATGTAAAGCTCACCACATTGTGTGACTTAGTTTTGTATCGTATCAAAGCTTTATTTTAGTAAAATATTTTTTTATATAAATGTGAGTAGGTATGTGTGCTAGAACTTAATTAATTTTTAAATATTTATAATGGATAACGACTGTGGTGGGAACAAGAAATTTGGTTTTACTGCATTTGTTTTTCATGTCTCTGCTCTAATATTAGTTTGTGCTTTAACGACTTGTCATTAGACAGACAAATTGTTGGTGATGTTTTTTTTATTGAAACATCAATTAGGAGAAGTACAATGGACGATTTAATGGACCAATAAATTATTAATCTGAATATCAAATGATTACAGATACAAATATTGGAACAGGATATACAAACCGAATAAACAACCAAATATTTTGGCTGTTTTTCACGGAAATGAATCGGGAATTAAAACATCAGAACTCTAACAGACCAATGCTAACACAAGTAAAAAAGGAAATGAAACATTATCCCGTAGAAATACTAGGCTACAGTGAATTTTAATGAAAAAAAAAGTAAAGGTGATATAAATACAAGCGCACTAATAATTACGTGATATTGGCATATAACACGTGCATTATATGCATTATATGCATAATAAGTAGCAGTTCCTTACAACCATCATAGGTAAAAATGCGTTAAATTTTGTTTTGTGCGAAAAAATAATGGACGGAAGGCTCGACGACTTCTGCATCACAAATCATCTCGGCTGAACATTGTACTTTTTCTGGTCAAACATCATAACAAACATTAAGCTGCACGGAATCACGAAGCAGTTTGATATTGATACCGAAATAAGGAAATAGCAATGGAGATGGATTGGTCATATAAAGGAAACCACCAAGGAAACTTGGAAGGCCAAGCAATGACTTGGAGGGCAACTGTGCTATAAGAAGCGAAAAACGTGGCAACTCATGGGTTGGAATAAAAGCAATAGTCCTCAATAGAGTCATTTGATCTAGGAAAATAGACGATCTTTTTCACATTTAAAACAAAAAAAAATGTGTTAACGCTATGGAGTTTTTCATTGGAAAATCTGATTCAAAATAACAAAAGAGGTGCGAGTTATTATTTAAAAAATCGACTTCTTAGTATTACAAACAACATAATTACACACCTGAAATTCCATTGCAAAGCAAAACAAAAGTCATTATGAACTCTTATAAAATATTTTCCATTAGAAACCCATTTCACCCAACCCATTTCTGATATTTTGTTCGGTATACAGAATAAAATCAATGACTTCGTCTGTATCGACGGCAAAAATGTGTCGCAGACTCAGAGATTGATAATAAAAAAAAACGGAAAAACAAAAGCAAAGAAGCGATAATCATAAAATTCGATTTAGTTGATTGGAAAATTTTGCTTCAGATTTTCTTTTTTTATGACAATTCAACGATTGATTTATCATTTTGATCTTTATATATGACACTCGCGTGTGTTTGTGAGTGTACATCTGAATATTTTATTACATCTTCATACATTTTTTATGTAAACTTTAATGTGCTCATAACGTCGATTTTTTGAATGGCTAAATATGCTAATTAATAACTCGTTCCAAAACGCGACGACGTGCACACATTGATGAACGCATATAAATCGACGCACATAACTCATATATCATTGAATATTTATGATTTATGCTATAGGAGACGATGTACGAGTATATGAATTTTTCACCCATTAATTTCACCGGTTTTCCTAAAATACGTCAACGCAATTTTTTTTTATACAAATTTATTTGTACATTTATTCTAATGTCAGCTAAACATATTATGATACAACATCATAAATATGTTTCGTAGCACACTAAAATTATGTTGTGTTTTTATTTATTTTCGTACATTTTGTGTGATTTTTATTAAAGTTCACAACAACAAAACAACCTCCATCACCACCCAAATTGAAATAAAATTCAAATATGGTTCGAAGAAATTACGAAATTATGTTCGTCTTGTATGTATGTTATGGCAACATAAAAATTTATCATTTCACTTGTAAATTATGATATTTATATAGAGCTTTGTTAGCGATGAATTTTTTTTTTGGGAATTTATATGGCTTTTACACGACATAATTAGACGACATTAAATTGGATAAATTTTTTTTTTACATTCACACGGTTAACGATCTTCTAGTTCGGAGGGACATAAAAATATTTTTCAATAAAATTGTAAACCAAAATTTGTCGAACGTCATCCTCGGTATTTTCATTGCAGTGGTTACCAAAGTGACACAAACGAGTGTGATTTGGAGAATGTCCCCGTATAGGCAGTGTCAACCTTTATGATGAAACAGCAGCATATGTTTAAATACACAGAATTTAAATATTCAATGGAGTGACCCCATCGCAAATATCAACTTTTTTTATAGTAATAAATTACTGTCAACAGCGTTGAACGCTTTTCTATAATATATCTCAAATATACTGCAGCATTTGTGAGCACCAATAGAGCATCTTCAGTTTTATCACCAAGCTTAAAGCAAACAGATAGAAAAAATTCAAATATATAGAGAAAAAGAAAATGATTTTAGGCAAACAATGCAAATACTACCAGAGTCGATGAAAATATTAAGGAAAATAAATGGTAAAATTTTCCATAGCCAAGAGATTTTCTGAAATTTTATGAATTTTTGATTATTTTAGTCTAAATTTAGTTACTTGATTAGTATCACATCATGTCAATTTAGATTCCCAGTACAAGGGCGAGGGGTGGACAAGCCATCGACTGCAATGCTTTGAGGGTGGATCACTCGGCCTTCGTTGCAGATATACTGACAAGCGACGATAGGCATTTGACCTTGGCCATTGATGCCAGGTAAAGATTAAGCATGAAACTCTTGAGTATAATAACGGGGATCCAGTGACCACTGCAAAAAAGTTTAATGAGAATATAGTTTGATAGCTCAGTCAAAATCCACAAAGAGAATGAGGCTCAGCTCCAGGGAAGAACAAATAGATGTTGTTGTCGAAGGAGGAAACAAATCTGCTGCAGATTTTATTGAGCAGGAGAGGGACGTGCAGCAGAGGTTCCATGTAATACGATGTTAATTCAAATGCAACTGTGGACCAAAGAATATCAGCAGGAGAATCAGGGTACTCAAATAGATGATTGATAGGATTATTTTCCGCCAATTGGAAAAGATAGTGAACACAAAACACAAAGAATCAAATAATTAGAACACCTACAGGGCCACGTCTCTTCTAGTCCTGCTGAGGCAGAAATTCCAAAAAAGAAATAAATGATTGCTCCTAGGTCAGTTGAACCGGAACTGGTTAAAAATAAAAATGAAGGTGAAAATTTAGAAACGATGGGTCATTAATTTAGATATAGAAGCCATCACCTAAAACACCTAAAACTTAGAGACAATGCCCTTTTAATGAAACCAGGAGAGTGCCAGTATTAGACACAAGTGCGGTAGTTGCAATAAGAAAACAGGTTAACCCGGAGGCTTCAAATACGTATATAAAGTACGTACGCCGCACCAGGATAGTTTCAAGTCAGGATATCTTTCAAGTTAAGCTGCTATTTTACCATTCCTAGTTTTACTACTGTTGATGCATTAAGTCTATAACATTTTGTATAACGAAGGATTCCCCCCCCCCTTTGCGCTTTTTATATTTCTGCGGTAGTGACAATTTATTCGGTCAGTCCATCCGGCAGAACCATATGTAGTTAATGCAACCACTTGGCCTAGTGGTTAAATGTAGTGAATAGGAGGCCCAAAATTTATTTACCTAGTTTAAGAGTAAAGGATATTTATTTACATTTTTTTTGCAATTAAATTTTGCACAGAAAATTAAGTTTGCTTCTGAAAATTTCATCATATATCTGCAACATCAATCTTTTTTTTTTTTTGATAGTACTCTGCGCTAATACTTGAATGCTTTGTCTCGAGTTACGGGCAAAGTGCATTCTTATCGTCCGCGACCGCTACTTCTTGAACATTGCATCCATACTACTATTGAAAACAATCTTCTAGAGATGTGGGTCCAATATAGATCATTGCGGGCACGCTTTGGTCATATTCTTTGTAATCACGTCATAACTAGTGACTATATTTGTGGAACGTACTAAAAAATAGTTGTTTATGACTGAATAAAAGTTTGCTGTACAGCTTATCATTCGTAATGCTATAGGCCTAGACAGATTGACTATTTGATGATAGAATCCTTTATAAATCCCCTGAATCCGAACTACTTTACACTATATTTTCCACTTTTCTGGAACAGAACTGTCTGGAAGTTCATTGCTATTACGTGCGCTTTCAAAATTTAAAGTCAAGATTCCCAATTGGATACTTATATTAACAACCCACCATTCAAATCACTATCAACGGGAATGTTTGATTCCCCATTTTTTGCAACACAGGTGCTTGGTTGACCTTCTTTTTTTAAAATAGAGATACATCTTCTTGCTACAAACTCTACAATGAGGAATCGTTGCTCGTTTATTTCCTTGTTATATTCCTTGTTCATCAGACTATAGAAAGTAAATACTGATTAGATAAATGTCACCCAGCGCTGAGTCTACTTCATCACATACACAATATGAATCGCATTGTTGATCCTATGGTCCTATAATTTTGGCATTTTGCATATTGAGTTGGATAATCAGTTTGGACAGTTTATGTCATTGCTCAATCCCTCTTCATAGTCAGATTTTAAGTTCCTACTATTGGACAACAATATCATTGAAATTGGCTGTTCGATTTTTTGTAACATTTTCACCTAATTATTGCTGAAACGAAATTCGTGCCTTGTCAATATATATGTCAGTGTTTAATCCACGCCTAGATATGAACCTTTTAAGTACCGTATAAATGCTTCTGCAGTTTTCTTCAATAAACAAAAATTGCCACTATAAGTTGTTCACCCTCTTCTTTTGGTTGTTCTTATTTGCACCTTTGTCTTAATGGCTATGACCATAATTTACTCCGGTATGTGGAAATTGTCATGATGGCCAAGGTGTGTCTTGCTGAGGGTAGGCTTCTCATTAGTTGATGATTCCCTGGTTGGATTTTGAATCTGTGATATGTAACGCATTTTTTGATTACTGATTTAATCGTGGTTTTGTCTATTATAATCCAATATTTTATGAATGAAAGGGTAAGTTAAATGCCTCCATGCATCATTCCCACAAATGTTCAAAAATATATTAGTTGTAAGCCTTACAATAATAACAGGCCAGACCAAAACTGTTGATGGATATTTTAATTATTTTGCAAATCATCATCATAAAAAATATGTTTTTGTTAAGGATCTAACCTAAAAATGTCCATCACAATTATAGAGCGCCACGTGATATTCGTTACCAGCCATTCAAACGACATAACAAGCCATTCAAACGACATAACAAAATTGAAGTCTCTATGCTATATTTTTTTGGATTGTTTATGGCTGAGCTGGAAAACAGGAAAGAGCATAACCAAAAATATGTTTAAATATGAAATGTGTCGTGTGTCGTATATGATACCGTAATTTTATTACCTCAAAGGTAAATATATAAGTTGGTTGGTTGATTGGTTGTTTGCTTGGTGTTTTTTTTTTTTTTTTGTAACAAAATAGCCATCTGGCCCAAATTCTATTTCTAGAAATATGTCAACGTTAAATATACAAGTAAATCAAATGTATGTGGTGTCCCCTGTTTATATAGACACAGACGGGAAAGTTAAATACATATAGACAAAGAGAGTGATGCCAATTTGATGGTGTTTTGATATATGCACAACCAAAAAATTGATTATAGATTTTGTGACTTCATGTACTCATGTACATATGTTGACTTTGGTGCGAGGGTGTGATTTATGTCTCAAATTTTGTTTGATAAATTTTGTATTTGATATGGTTAACCTGTCAATTATGATTAACGTATCAGTTAATCAATATAACGCATGCAAAAAAGACGCGATAATTTTTTTGTTAGTGGCAACACTATTTGCTGTTTACCTACTCTAAAAATGTGTATTTCTAAAGCTTGACATTTTTTTATATAGTGATGAACTGACACTTATGGAAGTGATAGTTTTTTTTATATGTTCTCTGGTTTTATTACTTGTTCGATTTTCAGAACTTTGTGAATGTTGCCAATTTATCAAAAGCATTGAAACGATAGAATTTTGTTGCTGATAAAAAATTTAATTATTCATTCATTTGTTTTTATATAAACTTCTACATTGTTATGCTCAATATTTTAGCAGCACCAACAACAACGATGGACATAAAATTCCAAAACGACAAAACTCTAAATTTAGAAACAAATTATAAAACAACAAGATGTTTATCGTCTTAATTCCATAAAACTGTCGAGAATTAAAGAAAAATTATATCGAAGAAATGGTTGGGTTTATACGTCCTTCTTATGGTAACCCACTTGTCGTTGAAAAAAATTTAAGAGACATAAGCTCATTATCATTTCAATCCTTGTCTTTCCTTCATTCTAATCCAAAATGGTACACAATTTTATCAATACATTCTTAAGTGTGGATATATGTTGAAGTATTTGCTTATCTGTGTGCGGTTTTCTGTCAATTTGACAGTAAAAAACATAAAACTGAAAAATGGTGTTTACGTACGAAAGATAGCAAGCAAGTACAAACAGAAAAATGTCATTTTAAATATTCCGAAAATCGATAATATATTCCACAGTTGGATTTGGTGGTTCCTCTATATTTAGTTGAAAGAAATGAACAAAATTTTTCTATTTTAGTTATATGACAAAAAAAAATACTTTGAATTTTTTCAAAACCACAGGAGAATTTCCCATTTTTGTTTTCTTATTTTGTTGGCATCTAACATAAAAAAACAGTGATCGAAGAGTTATGTAAGTTTGGTTTAGTAAAACAAAACAGATCCGTTCGCGGAACTAAACCGAGCCAGCGTTCTTGCAATCTTTTTATTTCATGAACGACCTTCCCTGTAATCGTGAGACATATTCCGTGTGCCAAAAATCCACTTGGTTCCTATCTGTGCTGTTTTACTTTTAATAATCGTTTCTCGTTGCTTAGCCTGCCTTTGTAGTTGTTCGTCTCATCCAACGAAGTTTGTGTCACTGAATATTTTGGGTCAAATTCCTCTTCTTGATATAAATCGTAGCGCTGAAATCTAGAGGCACTGCCCAAAATTTTGAACTGAAAATAATCTAGTGGTGCAATATTTACGGGCCTTGGCTCTTTGACTCCGCTTTTTTTCGTATGGAAATAAAAAATAGTAAATTCTTCTGTTTTTAGTTCATGAGCTGCATTCAATTAATTACCAGTCGACTTACGGATGACTTCATTAAGATTTCGTGAAACCTGTAAATTATCTTCAACGTTGATGAAAATCAGTAAAGTAATATTTATGATCATAATGGCTTTTTTTATATCAGTACTACTGTTTAAGTTATACAAAAGTCTGCTGAAATGTAAATCCAACAATTGGTTTATTTACTTGACAATTAAACTTCCGAATATGCTTGGTTGTTCTATCTATAAAGTTTATTCCATACGAGCAAGTGTCATCATTTGGAAGCTGAAATTTTTGTAAATTTGTTCGCCTTCTATCATATTTAAATTGAGCGTATTCGTTAACCGCAGTGTTGTGGGGAATTGAACTCCCCAAATAAGGTGCTATAGTGCGGTGTTGACAGACCTTTTGCTAATCAGATAAGAATATTACCGTTTAGTGCAAACTTTACAAATTTTATAACAAAAAGTGTTAAATCCTGTATACAAAACGTTTTATCGGTCCTTCTATAGATCCCGCATTGTGTTGACGCGATTGCTGCAAACGAACTTCTCTGTCTTCCTTCATTTGTTAGGCTTGATACTCAGCACATATATTTTGGAATATATAATAAGTAAGGGATATACTTTGTTAGGTTTTATTAAAAGCGATGGGTGTGAATTTTGTGATCCACAAAACTTTGAAGATGTACCGAATTTTGAGATTTAAAAGTATCTAAAAACAATTTACGATTCATAAATTGTGACGTCTGCCTAACTTGAATCATGAGTTTGTTCGAGAACCTTACATAAACCGTTTATGAATTTGCAAACTTTGGCAAATAGGCGTGAAATCGCATTACGTGTTAGCGCGTAATATTTTACAGTCGAAAATTGGGCTGCTGGAAAAGTTTTGGGTTTATATTCCTCAACGCGTACTTATAGACCGCACACGGAGTTATTACGTATTCCCATTAGTACTTCCAATTTTACGAGAATGGAACCACTTATCAAAGTTCTTTTGCGTTTAATGATAATTACGAAATTTTTAATTTCAATAATAGGCTAAGGGACTTGATTAAAAAGAAGATTTTACTCCATCCAGTAAAACATTGGCAAATGTTCGAAATCAACCCGAAATTTTGGTAAATTTAATAATTTACCAATACTGTTTGAGTATGCAAGTGTTTTTGTGCTGATACATTGTCTTTGATTGGCGATTAAAAGTTACATGGTTTATATAACTATAAAATATGCATAACGTTTTGTGTTCGACAAGCAGATTATCTGCTTGAACACAAAACGTTAATGACGACTGGTTGTAGTCAATTGGTTTTGTAGTGACCATCGCTACACAATCAAATTATTCAGATATTTCGTGCAAATTACCATAATTCGAAATTACTATGTAAATTAGAAATTACACATAGTACTCGGTCGCCATAGCTTGATGAGATGACCACTAATTTTTAACAAAATTATTACGATTCCTCATCATATCGAAACTGAGCTTTGCTTCGCACACACACTGCCACATCTGAATAATTAAAATAACGACACAACATCCGCCGTCGTTATAGTTTCTTCTGCGGTTGTCTAGAAGACAATGAGCACCTGGTTTGAGTGGAACGTCCGATGGAGTCTGATAAATGATACAATACATGTGGAAATACCGACTGCTACCTTAATTTGTATTACGATTTTTTTTTTTAATTTTAAATAATTATTTGGCCAATTGTAAATTTTTTTCATGTCCTCGCAAATATTTCGATTTTCTGAATATTGAAAATCGATAAATGTAAAAATATTAATCCCGAACCATTCACTAAAAGAACAACTTGACGAAAAAATGTATGTCTGAATAATGTTGATAAAAATATGGATTATGGACCAAAATGATGATGACAATAATAGAATATCGGAACGAAGTGGGCTGAACATTTTTTGTATTTATTTTAATTTTCAACTGAACCATTGACAAGTGGCTCATGTACATTTCTTGATAACAAGTAAAAATTTAAATATACATTAAGATATAAGATAAGGGTTCATTATCATTTTGCTTTTGTACTCCGGTTATTATTTTTATCGTTGTTAAAAATAAAATGAAAACTTTTTTTGGGTGTATTGATTTTTCTTGGCATAAGAGTTTACAACTGGCGATAAGAAAATTGAATGAATTGTCATACAATCGATAATTGTGCGTTATGGTGGTTGATATCAACAGTCGGCTGTAATTTTTATTATTATAATTTCACCGACTATCAAACAACTCTTTAATTGTTGCCAGACAATACAAAGACGTGCAAATTCAAGAAGGGAATCATTTACCAGCTGTTCTATTATCTTCGTTTCTAAGCTGCGTTAAAAATTGGGACGAGTAAAAATTTGTCTTACCAAACTGTTAAATTATAAAGAAACTTATACTCTGGTAAATTGCTTTAGTCACAAACGAATTAAAGTATTCCCATATCCACTTCATCATTTTAATTGAAAAAGCTCAAAATCATTTTTTTTAAATATGTATATCCACATAAACTCGTAGGTAGGAAGGTAAAAGCTTTTAAGTTTTACATCATTTTAATGACTTCGGGGAATAAAAACAAAAAACCAAGTCACAACCCAACACTTTGATACAATTAAAGTCATAATTACGTCAAAAGCTCATATAATTGTTAAACAAATTAGTTTTGAGAACCATAAAACCTATTCACCGTACATACATGGATATGAACTTTAATTGAACGCGTTATCGTCTGGTAGCATGCAAAATTAAATTAAATAGTTTTCGTGTACATTGCCATTTTCAATTCGGGTTATATTGAATACCATAAAATGTTTTCATTTCGCTATAAAAAACGAAATTCGTAAATTGTTATGATTTTATAGCAAAAAGCTTCATTATTTTTTTGGACAAAAGAGTTATCAAATATTTTTCGTATATGTATAATGGCTTATGAAGCAAAACTACGGATTAAAGATTTTATCGCACAGTGATATAATTTTCTTTTTATAGTTTCCCATAACAATAATTTTTCCAATTTTTACTAATTTCATGTTTTTTTTTATGTTCATTTTCAGGTTTATGCTAGTGTTAGTATGTTTAATATTTAGTGTACTGTCGACGATCGATCAATATACAAATTTTGCAAATGAAACGCTTTTTTGGATGGAAATCTGTTTGGTTGTATTTTTTGGTGTCGAATATATCGTGAGGTTATGGTCGGCGGGATGCCGATCGAAATACATGGGATTTTGCGGACGATTACGTTTTATAAGAAAACCAATTTGTATAATAGGTAAGTACCTTGGTTTTATATTAACACAAAAATTAATCAACGATTATGTTTAAGGAAAGTAAATTAAAATTGGTAAGTAGTGTTCGTAAGTCGCAGAGCACAAACCCAACACTTTTTTAAACAAAGTATTGGGATTTATACAGTTCTAGGGTATTTTCTACTTTGTACTTAAAACCAGATTTAATGAAGACTGATATTTTATGAAGTTTTAGGAGTTGTTTTAGGAAGACAGTTTAAGCTAAACGTTGGCCTATAATAGTGACATAATACAAATTGTTAATCATATTTCTTCCATCGAACTTTAATATTAAATGAACATCGAAAGTTTTCCACTCATATTTTTCAAAATATGCAATGCTATAGACTTTAAAACTTTAATATTTCCCCTTAAAATTCACGATGTTTTATTGAAATCCGGCTACCAAAATCCCTTGAAAACGGCACTATGTAACAAAAAAATCAACTCGAAATCCATTATTAACGATGTTTAAAATCCTCGTTAAATTGTTTGAAACTGGAAAATTTTCCTCTCATATTTTACAAATCCAACTTACATACCAAAAAAATAATAAAATTATAATTATAATCAAAACACATAAAATTCTAAAATTGTTCCCCAGGTGCAGGACACTCTCCTTACGCGGAAAGCTCCAAAATTCCTAGGATAATACCGCTGTCATCACCAAAGGAAGATTCCATTTAATATCGAATATATTGGAGGCGGAACTCAAGCACCGTCAAAAATAAAGTGGCAACGAGCAAACCGGCTCTAAGAAGTTTGCCATTGATAACTACTTTGCAATTTAAATAGCCCATCTTATATTTACTTTAGTTTTAGCATGTATAGGAGGTACATAGACAACTTAATTCAGAGTTGCCAATGTATAGGTTTAGTAACAAGGTATTCATTAGAAATTTCTCGGGTTTCTATCCTATCCAATCTAATGGGTGTTAGTAAACTCGGTGGTCAACCCTTTTAAAATCAAATGTAATCCATTATTTTCCTAAATATAATAAAACCCAAAAAACTACTTGTTGATGATCACTAAAATGAATACAGTTTCCAAATTCAGTCGACCAATAGAAAATCGAAATATAAATTGGATAAATTCTAAAACAAAAACTTAATAAATGCAAAATATTGCCCATGCACAATAATTCCTGTATAAAGTAGTTCTGCTTGTGGGCATTTTATTTTGAATACATACAATGAGAGAGTTGGATGTTTACAAATTTAAATTTTCTCGTAATAATAAATATTTTGTTGTTGTTGCATGCATAATTAAAGTTCTACTGACATATGCTATATGGTGTACATGTAGTGATTGAAAAATAACAAATGCTACCTGAATTATGAAATTCAGTAATGAAATGTGGAAAGGATTTATTATAGTTGAGTGTGGTTTGATTCGTCTACTGCAGTCTTGCAACATACTTTGATAAATTCAACACATTCATCATATGCCATCATCTAAACTAAGTTATGTCATTAACGGTAGTTTATAAAATATTTCTGTCAATCTTATGATTATAATATGTATATATCACATCTAATTGGTATCTGTTGTTCCTATTTATAAATGCATCTAATAAATAATTTACGTGAGTTGTCGTTTTAATGGAGTGAGCCAAAATCACCTGGGAGTCTATTCTCATATAAATGCATTTTGGATTGAAACCGAAATTATATTATAAATCAATCAATCAATCAAGACGATATCCATTAAAGTAAAGTGCAATTTAATAGTGACTTTTATATATTAAAATGATTCTATCAGCATATAAGATGAAATTTATTATATGAATGCCAATTTGTATAGATATGCGGCAGTTCATTCCTCCCTATTCATAAGATACAACTTTAAATGGAGCAAAATGAGCGCTACACATATTTCAGTCAAATGTAGACATTACAATGCGTCTCCCGGCCCGCCGCGTATTTTTTTAATAGTCATTAATTAAGAAAACGATGTACCCACCCCATATATTAAGCAAAAATTAATAGCATTCATTTCTTACCGTTGCATGACATCTCCTACATTATATTCACCCAAATTAGTATCAATTTAGTGTTTTGAGGACATAATTTTTGCTTCGTAATCAAAATAAATTATACTTCTGTTTCGTATTTCACATTCGAATGAGATTTTATCGGCAAAAAAAAAAAAAAACCGAAACCAAAACACCAACCATACAAAAATCTCAGTTCATTTTGTCTCGACAAACAATCTGACAGCTTCTGTGATTTTATTTATTTTACAAAACAAACTGAGAAAAAATTTACAACAATTAATCACCTTCATAATGATACCTAATAATGTTGTCGGAGTTCGGCGTGTATACCAATGAATTGTGATGGAAATGGGGGAAAGTTTTTATGAGGATAAAAATATTTTACACAATCCGTAAAATTGATAATGAATCGATTTGTAAAGGGCAACACAATTGCGAAGATATAATTTAAATCTGGCAATGTTTTAGATTCCCTGTGGTCATGATGAATTCGCATGACTGCAATCACTAAAAAAAACACGTGTTTTTGAAATTTTATTACTGCTGGAAAATAAATAAAAGGCGAACGTATTGCCCTCGATGTCATCAATTTAATTGATTATTTAATTATTAAAAATTTAAAAATTAAAAATTTCAAATTTTTGAATTTTTCAAAATCCAGAATATACAATTTATACCACAAATCGAAAATTTCCAAAAACCCATGAACTATCACATAATTAATTGCTTGAAATGGTTCCAGTTAGATTCATAGTTCATAGTTGTAAAGACATATACATAAATACGTTTACACCTTTGTCATGGTATAAAGTGACATCAATAAATAGCGAAAGTAAACATATCTTAAGTAAACATTTTCGAATTGTTCTTTTGTTTAACTTATCTTTAAGTGAACAAATAGCAAAAATCGATACATTATTCATTTTATCTCGTTGTTCGTCCTGAAAATGAAAACGAAAATTAAATGAAACAAATGTTTTTCTTGTGAAAATTGTTTTAACTTAATTTAAAGTTTTCCCGTTGTTTTTATATTTATTTTTCAATATTTTTTCCAGCGTGGAGGGTAGAAATAAGATTCAGCAGATTGTTTATAATTTACTTAGAATTTTTGGTGTGCGGTTTCAATAAAATATACAATGGATTTGACCGAATATAATGAATTATCCTTAAAGCTAATTAATCTTTTGTACAAGATAATTATAAAAACGAAAATTACCGCAGTTTTAATTATGTATTCAAAACAAAAAAAAAATCATAAAATAGGTTGATTACATAATTTCATGCATGCTATTACCATTACCATATAGTTATGTATACCACAACATATTCTTATCTGCGAAACAAAATCAGATGGCTATAATCGCAATGGCAAAAACACAAGTCTTATTTCTTGCCATTGTGAATATGTCTCAATATGTATACGACGTAAAAGAAAAAAATAGAAAAATGTTATTAAAAACATATTAAATTTCACACGCTACCTTTATATCCGGCCTACAGTATGTGGAAAAACTTATAACGTCGTAATTATTTTCGACATGTGACCCAAATTTTTTCTTTATACATCGTTCAACATAAATCTCCTTGGTAATGTCCAAGTACACTACAATTTCGCAACTTTTAACCGTCCGGAAGCTGATAGCACAAAAATGGAATAAATGCATTGCATGAAATTGAACAAATTCCATTTTCATATTTTATTTTTATCCTTGTCACTCTGTTTAATGGTACCTCTAGTCTACCACAATATTAACATAAAACAAAAGAAAGTTGCTTTAAATTTCTTTTATCACTTATAACCAATAGTTTTCCGGATGACCATTGATTATTTTTTATTGTTAACTGAGTGATAAAAAGAGTTCAATTAACCAAATAACTTTAGTTTCTCCTTTTCCTGTAACATGTAACTGTGCCCAAAATTGTACCTAACTATTACAAAAGATGGCAGTAATAAACAATAATTTTCTTCTGACGTTTATTCTGAGCATTGTTCGTTATACATTTTAGTGAATTTTACTGATCTTCTAAAATTCACATTTTTGCAAAAAAAAAATCGTTAGCTGTTACAGATAAAATTATTTATTAGATACATCTAGAAATAAAAATAAATTACCACCTCTATGACAGTGACATCTAATAGAATATTTTAGAACAAAAGCTTTGGCTTCAAAAATCTCTCAATCGAAAAATTCATCAGGTTGGCATCTAGTAAAAGCCACACCCGGTAATAAATTTCTTATATCATTTTTTTTAATGGAATTTGTGCGATGATGCTGAGTGTTGTTGTAACTCCAAGGTCTGGATTCAAAGTGCCTATACATACCAAAAGTATTAACGCTATTTTTGTAATATTTACATGGCACACATTTAGGTATATTTTGACACTTCGTTTATAACCACTGGCAGTCCAGACCATGACAAATGCTAGGGCTTGTTTTTTAACGGTGAAAACATTCTCATAAATTATGGGTAAGTTTCAGTCTGCCGTTGTTGCTTTTGTGATGTTATTAAAACGGACGATACGTTTAAATGGTTTAGATGATGGCTAAATTTAAAAAATTACAGTAATGTAAATATTGTTAAAATGTTAAAGGAAGTTAAGCTCGAATGCCTATTGTTTTTTGTGAAGGAAATCAATGTGAAAGGCTGCATTTACGTACTAAGGTACATCTCTGAAAATTCTGCTCAGCCATGGGAGTGAAACGTTCTTTGTATGGACTGCTAAATATTTAGAGGGCGATATAATGTATTGTGACGTCTTTCGCTTGTGACGGTTTCCTGTTGGACCAGACTTTGTTACTGATCTAGTGTCTCTTGTTGGTTGTGTTTTGGGTTTAATTTTTCAGCAGGCAACGACCGAGTGTCAAAATGATGCACTTCAGTCAGCTTTTATATATTTTCTGGGTTTGAAAATTTTCGAATGGCAGCTAGAATTTCACAGTTTTGATAAGCTTTTGGAAATTTTCGATTTATGGCCAGAATTTCATAGCTTTCATGGGCTAACCATCATGTGTTTTCTGAGATTTGGAAATTTTCAATTATAACCAGTATTTTACAGTTTTGATGAACTAACTATCATGTATTTTCTGGATGTTAGAAATGTTCAATTAATGGCCAGAATTTCTCAGTTTTGATGGGCTAGGCCTAAATTAATTGGGCATCAAGTTTTGATGCATTTTCTGGGTCTGAGAAATTTTCAATTTGTGGCCAGAATTTCACAGATTTGATTGGTTAGCAATTATGTATTATTTAAGTTTAGGAAATTTTTCATTTGTAACCGGAATCCTTCAGTTTTGATGGGCTAGCCATCGTGTATTTTCTAGATTTTAGAAATTTTCGAATTCTTGATTTGTTAAGGGTGCGTTAGTGATCCTGGTTATCAATGCATGCTTTGCCAGTGTAAAAAGCAAAAGTTAAAGGTATGATAACAAAAAAATGTTGAGTGCTAATAAGTTTAGCTCTAGCTGTAGTGGCTTAGAAGATGGCTTGACCCATAGATCCAATAGGAGAACTTAGTTTAGTTCATCATTAACAACGATCAAAATCACGTGATGAAAAATCGCTTCTGCATTACACTGCACATAATTTCGTTGCAAGTTGTCGCTTAAGAAAATGATTTTTATGTAGCTACATCAAAAAGTTCTTTTCAACTTAATGCAACAAAAGACATTTCCACTGTTAATGCATAAACCTTGGCGATATACGTTAAAATATATGAATCTAGATTAAAGTTAATCTCATTAAACGAATTATAGTGAATTTATTATGATGTATCTCTTATCTACTCTCAAAAACGGTGCATAATCTTTTATGTTTTCCCATTTCCTCATAAAAATTTGTCAGTTTTTTAATCGTTCGAAAATTCGGATTTCGTTTGATAAAATTTTATTTCTATTTCTCAAAAGGATGACACAAAAAAGCTTTGTCTGTAAAGCTTAAAAGTTTAATCACTGTAGCATATTTAATTATTTTATATATATACATATCTCTTAAAGTCGTTGTCGTGCAAAAGTCAAAGATGTGACCAACAATAGTGGAGAGTTCCTCCTCTTATTGCACCGACTAACACAAATCGAGTAATTTTAGATACTTAAATAACTCAGAAAAAGCTTCATCGATTTTAGCAACCAAATTTTGAACATAAATTCGACGAAAAAACTAATTGGGACTTTACCGGCTCTGGAAAAATATTTTTTTTTTTTAGAATAATTTATTAAACCCTCCCATCAACATACATCGAGCATAAAAAACATCGGTATACGAGGAAGTTGAGGCACTGTAGAAAAAAATCGATTTTAATTTACTTTCGTCGTATGCTGCAAAGAAAACAGCAGTAGAAAAAGCTGATGAGAACATAGTACGTGGCATAATGTTCATCAACTTGAAAATATTAATTTTTTTTTTATGATCTTATTTTACTAAATTAATTACAATTTTAATTAAAAAATAAAATTATTTTTTTAATCATTCTGCTCGTCTCTTCTAATTTAACAGATTTAATAGTTGTAGTTGCATCAATTGTTGTACTAACAGTTGGATCAAATGGACAAGTATTTGCTACGAGTGCAATACGAGGTATTCGATTTTTACAAATACTACGTATGCTTCATGTCGATCGTCAAGGTGGTACATGGCGTTTACTTGGCTCCGTCGTATTCATTCATCGACAAGTAAGTAACGATAAGAGATTGGCGATAAGAAATTGCATTTTAATTCTATTTTAACTACATATAGGAACTGATAACAACGTTGTACATCGGGTTTCTTGGCCTAATATTTAGTTCGTATTTTGTATATTTAGCGGAAAAAAGTGAAGAAGGACAAAATGCGTTCGGTAGCTATGCCGATGCATTGTGGTGGGGTGTCATTACGGTGACAACAATAGGATACGGAGATGCTGTACCACAAACATGGCTAGGAAAAATCGTTGCATCGTGTTTTAGTGTTTTCGCCATATCATTTTTTGCTCTTCCAGCTGTAAATAAATCTTTCAAACTATTTTCAAATTATATAAAACTTTTTGCAATTTTATTTCTCACCCAAATCAACCAAATCAGGGCATATTAGGTTCTGGATTCGCATTAAAAGTTCAACAAAAACAACGCCAAAAGCATTTCAATCGACAAATACCGGCGGCCGCTTCACTAATACAATGCCTATGGCGATGTTATGCGGCCGATAAAAGTTTTCATAGCGAAGCAACATGGCTGTTGCATGTAAAACAAAATTCGGAAAATTCAGGATCGACAAGTGGTGTATCAACGGCATTACCATCACAATTGGGAAAGGTATTTATATGATAAATTGTAAATAGGTATATCTAAAAAAAGGCCAACAACAACAAACTAAGTTTTGAAATAAACTTACAAAACTATTGGACCCGCCTCCTATATGTTTGTGCTTTTTGTCTGTTTCTATATACACGCATCCGTATGTACATAATATAAAACCGAGAAAATCGAAAAATCACAACCCAAAAACTATTATCAAAAGTCGATTGAGATTACATTCTTTCGACAATATGGGTCTATATATGCATATATACATGAATAGTGCTACGATAGAGATAAGTTTTAAGTGAATTCAATATACACAAAGCATATTATTCACCTGTAACAAATTTACGATAAAGGTGATAAGTTTTACGGTAAATATAAAATGACTTTTTGTTATTCTATCTCGACGTCTCTGTTCTCTTGTTTTGAGATAACTTCTGAGATAATACAAACGATAACGAATACGAGATGTATAAACGAACGACGTAGTTCAGTATGTTAATGATGTGGAAAGGAAATTTTGCCTAAGGCCTTAAGGAAATTTAATTAAATTTAGAGATGTATACGGTAAAAACTTTAACCGAACAGATTTCTTAAAGAAAACTATATACACCAAAACTTCTCGAAGCTTTCAGTTTTTGTATGAGATTTCAAAATATTTTTTTTAAGTAGCAAATTGTGCACCTCAACATTTTAACGAGTGACAATAAAATATGGAACCTTTCTTAAAGCGATTTAGCAATGTTATCATAATTTTTTTATTTAATACACGAAACTTAATTGAACAAAACAGTTATTTATGTTACAAGGGCCGGTAAATGATTTTCTACAATACGAGTTTAATGTTTATGGACGAGGTGACGAAGGAGCCTAGGCGAGAATTTCAAAACGACTACAGTGAATTTTATTTATCGGACGGATACAATTATATTACTTATATTTATAATAACAAACACAACGTATCTCAATTAATTTAAAGAAGAAATAAAGCAGGCGATTAAGAATACCAGGTTACCCAGATTTATTTTGTTTTTAATTTAGTTTGTCTTGTCATTACAAAATATTAAAAAATATTTTTTTCTGTGTCAAATCCTCAAATCAGGCCGGTAAAGTTGTTTATTATTGTACCGTATAATTTGACTTTCCGAACTAAAATTAGTCACGTAATCATTGAAATACGATGTAGTATGAAATAAAGGTTAATTTTGGCCTGCTTGCACTGCTTCGTCAATTGATCAGTCCGCAAAATTGGAAAACACTATTTGTTGATCTAAAAATTTAATTTTTAGCCATTAATGCTATCTGTTTGACAAACGAAAAATCTCTACAATTTTTGTGATTTATAAATTATATTTGGATTAAGGACGCTTCTGTATGGATCATGCCGTGTTAACGATTAGTTTCATCGCATTCCACTGCGAATCTTTTACTTATCGTAAACCTCGACTAAGCTGGTAAATCGAAAGGCTGACATTCTTCAAAGGTAGATGTGGGGATAAACAGGAGAATTTGAAGAAACTTGAAATAATTTTATGTTGAACTGCTTTAAAGGCCATAAATAATAATTTACAGCAATTTAAAGGATTTGACGGAATCCAGACCAGCGCATGAAACCTAAATATTGATTGGTGGTTTTATTGCTAAAACTGACAAAAAAAAGACCGTCTTAGGGAAAACGTAAGTTAGAACTCAACCCGCGAACTTCCGACCGAATAATAAAGAAGGAGTGATGACCTAGGTCTGCTCTACTTTTTTACAAAATTAGATTCAAGAAAAAATTCTACTAGTAGTACACCGCTGAAATATTATAAATGTGCGCCTGGAATGTTATTGACTTGGAAACATGCGGGTTGGTTTTAAAATTTAAGTCTCAATTGAATTTAATCAGAATTTCACGTCAACCAAATAATTTATTTTCTTCCATTAAATTTGAAATCTCAATGTATCTCATTATTTATATTTTGACTGTTGGAAAACTTTTGCTGGAAGATCATGTCGATGGGATGCAATCTTTGATTTCAGTGAAAGTGATGAAAAGTTTGTAACATATGTCAGAGCATCCTGAGCATATTTCTTGGACTTCCAGTATACGAACTCGGGAGTATAACCGTTTCTCGTATGACAGCAAGTGCCCCATAATTCGCAATTGTATCTCGCATTTAAATATACTCTTCGACTCGAAGCTTCGATTGATTGTAACCTAGGTAATTGAGTCGTTCGCTTTCGACCTTAGCGTACATTTTAACGATAAATTGTTGCAAAAGATGACTACACTTCAGGATATGATTAGATTGGTGGTCTCGAATCATGATACGATATGCATAAAAATTCATACAACTAAAGCTTTTTGTTGTCACAGCACCTGTGACGGGATGAGTTTGATGTAATTCGAGATAGTTTCCGTCTTCTTCTCGCGGAAGCTGAATTGGATACTTAAGTGCATTGTACGATCGTTGGGTTTTAGTAACACGTTGCTTGGTTTAATCTAATCTGCTGATAACAGTATCTTGCCGTCATTTTGTCTCATCTGATTGTGGCTTTAAGTCATCCGCCCTTATATTCTATAATGCTGATTTGAAATCTCGAACCAAAAGTTGTTCTTGTGAAATAATGCTCGTTATTCAGCAATAATTTTCCGTTCTGTTGCTACACTAAGTAGTGCATCGTCTATCAATATCTTCCTCCGCATTGTCAATCAAATATATTTTCAAAAACTGTAGATTTTCTAGTTCTGGAAGAAATAAACCAATCTGATGATATACTTCCCCTTTTTTCTTTTTAAAACTTCAAAGCATGACAATAAAACCGTAATGCATTCTGTATTCGTACTCATGATCATAATTAAACGCCGCTTTGTTGATATCAATTCTCGTTCTGTCGTGAGGGTTTATCTGCCCATCTTGTATCGCGCTCTTCAGGTGTTGCAGCAATTTTTGAAGAAGAAGCTCGTACTCGCAGGTTTTCAACTCGTGCGTCCGTTGAGATGTTTCAGTAGCTCTTTAAATAGAGCCTTTGATCATTTTTCCAGCGTGCACTACTGGCAAAAAGTTGCCACTCGTGTTTGAATTTCTAGGTGGTATTTCAAATAATTTCCAATACTTAAAAATAAATTTACACTAAACAAAATATTCAAAATATGCAATGTTTATGCGCATAATATAAAATTTTCACTGATAGTAAAAAATTAAAACAAAACTAACGAAACATATTTTGAAAATGTTACTTTGATTTTTATTTTATAGTGCAGTGCACTAAAAATTAACTGTCGAATATTTGGCTAACTTCATACTTATGCATTCATGCAAATTAGCTTAAAGTTACAGTAGGATTATTTTGCCAAATAACTCGTTGGAATAGAGCATCGACTTGATGCATACAAATTTGACGAAACATTTGCTGCAGATCTGCAGTGAAGTTGACTGAATGAAATCGCAGTTTGTAATGACTAATGCTAAATCGTTGTGCAATAAGGGACCAGGAACCATGTGAAGTGTTACGTGAAGCATTGAACACAACTCTTAGTTGTGTGGTATGAGTGTACCTTTTCATCTCGGCATGATTAGGTAAAATGCTACTCTTGACTTAAATGTTGCCGTGTTTCAATGACGTATAGTCTCCTTCTGATTAATTAGTTGATATTTGTCTAGTTGATATGTTTTATTAAAGAAATCTTCGCACCATTTTTACCAACCTCCGAAAATCTTTGAACGACCAATTTCAATTTTTGCCATCATCGTTTTGATTTTAAAATTAGACTGAACCGTTCATATCAATTGCACCTATCGGAATCCATCCTTACTCTGCGTTTTGGTCGTTAGAAATGTATCCTTAAATAATTCTTTGATGTTATGCATGTAATGCATTGAATTGGTATCGGTTCTCCAAAGCAATTTTAGGACTTCATGACATACTAATGAATACCAACAAACAATAATGTGATGTATAATAGCGATGAACCAGTTAAAAAATGAGACCAAAGCCAGCAAAATTCTATTTGACCGGTTTTACTATTAATTTCTTGGTCACAAATTTTAAATTCAAATACGAAGCAACAGTGTACAATTTTTAATTTCCCAGGTCGCCTCTGCCCAGAACCGATAGCAATTATTTAATTATAAGCTTATCTATATATTTAAACTAGAACGACCAATTTTATGACATCATAAAATTAACAAAATTTCACTTAACCCATACACTGACACAACTATGTTGACACAACTATTCCCATTCATAAATATTCGAAACGTTAATTTAAATGTTCTATAGAAAAAATTAATAAAATGGCTCTCCTCACCTTTTCAAAAACGTACATAAATATTTTGTTGCTCAATTAAAAGTGTTAATTAAAACAAAAATCGACAATTTTAAATTGTTTTTGTTTGTAATGTTAATTTTATCGTCATCGGCAGCACCACTCACCATTCCGTCGATGTTGAATTATACCTATATATAGAAGAGTCAAAATATTTTGTATATAAAGAACAATTTCCTATTATTGCTGGCTGAGTACTGATTTTTGTTGTTGTTACCGAACAAGTTAAATTTTTTGCTCGCAACTATATTTAAAGTTTTTCTTGCATTTTCGCAGTAAATTTTACGGTTTTCATTTTTTTGATTGCATAAAATTTCATACGACATAACCAATTTAAATTTTTTAGTTCCCGCAGTGTTTACGAACGAAAAAAGTTATGTAGTTTAATGTTAAGGAACCTCAGCACATAATAAAACTTTTCCCCAGCACATAATAAAACTTTGAACAAAACATTGTGTGCCATTATAGTGAAAATGAAAGTTTTTTATTCTGGTGCTTGTGTTTTTTCGGGCTATAGAAACTTTTAACGATAATATTGAGATAATCAGTGCACTTTAATCAAAGCATTTTTTGTCCTAGAAATTTACCAGGATCGTTTGCCCCAAAAGCTTTTTTAATTCAACATCTGAATGGTATTAACACAGAAAATAATGTATGCATTATTTTCTGTGAACTGAATTCAAATGACTGTGACTATGGCCGAAATTACTAGAGCTTTTCGGAAAATAATTTATTTGGATCATTTTTCATTGGCCTTAACAACCCAATCATTTTCAAGTTGTTACTGTATCGGAGACACATAGTTTGATCAACATACTCTTTTTCGTTCGAATATATCTGGCCAGCCTAATCATATCACTTAGATAAACCTAATTTCCAAATCAATACAATGATCAAAACGTAATGCAAATAAAAAGTCATCGGTAAATTTGAAAGGAGTTCCCACTTCCTACTTCCCAATATCTACTTAAATTATTGATTGTGTATAAATTACAATCGTTCATACTGTCGATTGATTTACTGTATACATGTTTACTCAATTACACTAACAACTACGGTAACGAACTAAATAAATGCTTGGAGAAAATGAATTTAATTGTAAATTGGATAATTTAAACAAACGAAACGATTTTCCATGTGATTTTTCGATTTTTCCGTATTAAATACGTTGGGCTGTACACAAAATGATTCTGTTTATATTGTTAATTTGTAAATATTTGTTGAATTGATGAAATCGGAAAGCTTTTCGAACATGTATATTCAGAAATACTCGTGGAGAGCTATTGTATGCATATTAATTCGATCGAATTAAATTGAACACAATGGATCATTGACCACTGAGTGTATTCGGGTGATTTTCTTTTAGATAATTTGGCATGACCATATATAGTAACGTATGTATCGAAGAGCTTTTTGTGGTTTAACATTAGATTTGTGAAGCTTTTAATATGCATGAAATTTTCATACAACAACTCATTTAAGTATCAAGATTTTTGTTTTTAGTTTTTCTCATCTTAACTATTGGTTTGACAGTTTTTTATTTTATTTTTGTACAAGACAAATTTTGTTCGGTTATTTTTTTGTTGTTTTTGTACGTCAAAATTCATCATTTTATTGTTCGTATCGCTCGATGTTCAATGTATTTCTATTGAAACATTCGGGATCAGATCCTAATGGTTCAGGTCGCCAAGCGAGGTGCATCAGTCTTAAAACGGAGGAAATCCCGGAATCGGATGGAATCGAACACGGGCACACCATCAACACCCCAACAAGAAATGCCGATTCGTAGCGAATCGGAAGGTGATGTTGTATTTTATACAGAAGAACCAAAAGCGGGTAAGTTTATCGCCGCATCTGTTAAATATTTTCATTATATCTCTATATAAAATAGGCACACCGAGTCGACAACGACGTGGAGAATCTGCAAATATTACTCGTGGCATGTTCATTAGTCAAAGTAGTTCGGTTACCGAAGCGGCCAGCGATGAGGCCGAACAAGAACAAGAAAATGATGAGGATGCTGAACCTGTTCGAGTGACAAAACTAACCGAACCACATCGTAATGCAATACGAGCAATTCGTAAAATTAAATATTTTGTGGCTCGACGAAAATTTCAACAGGCCCGAAAGCCATACGATGTTCGTGATGTAATTGAACAATACTCCCAAGGTCATTTAAATATGATGGTACGAATAAAAGAGTTACAACGAAGACTTGACCAAACACTTGGTAAACCGGGTAGTTATTATGCCGGTATGGATCGAGCCGGTAATGGTAAACCAATGACGGTGGGTGCTCGCTTATATCGTGTCGAACAGCAGCTATCGATGTTGGATAAAAAAATGGATCAAATTATGTACGCTCTAAATGGTATATCACTCCAGAAAGCTGTATTACCGGTAACAACCTCACAAACACCGTTAATTTTTCCATCTGGTTCCAAACAGTCGTTTATCCAGTCAACATCGCACCTAGAGGATGATGTGTGATTCTAGTTGAAATCGAATAGGAACGGTAAATATTCTACTACATATAATTCCAAACAACACAAACATATCAATACAAGAGTTAAAATAATAACAAACCAATTAAAA
The DNA here is from genome assembly GCA_963556175.1 of Tipula confusa. Classification (NCBI taxonomy): domain Eukaryota; kingdom Metazoa; phylum Arthropoda; class Insecta; order Diptera; family Tipulidae; genus Tipula; species Tipula confusa. Next base: position 2,815,257 of record OY744476.1, read on the forward strand.
ATCGCGAGTCATCTCAAAATATAGAAAAGTAAATTAAATTTTCTATTTATCTAAAAGTAAAAAATTGTAAATTAAATTAGAAATTAAATTAGAAATTAAATTAATTAAAAGCTATAAATAAAATTGTAAAACACACAAACTCGGTTATAAATACGGGTCCAAGACAACAAAAAAACCGCAACCACTTGCAAATCACGCAATGGATTTGAAAAATCATAAAATTAAATCGGGCCAATTAAAATCGATTCTAAATCGTATAATTCGTCCGAACTTTTTATTTTTTTAGTTTTGTAAATAATAAGAAAATTGCGCGTATAACATAATGTAGTTTGTAGAGACGCGACCATTTGGCCGTTTAAAATGCTGAACTATCTATCTTCTATTTTTTTTATTTTTACTTTAGTAAAGTTCTGCAAAGCAAAGTTAAAAAATAGTTTTAGAGCATTAAATCGTGGAACTAAAAAAAACTTCCTATGTATCCTTCTAAAAACTTCTCCATTTCAAAACGGGATTGCTTTCGTTAATACTATTACGAAATTTGAAAAAGAATTGAAATCTAAATTTTACAACATTTTCTCAGGTTTTGTTAGCTACAGGCGGTATTAAAACAGTACTGCTTGGAATTGCCCAAAGCGATTTTTTTTAAATATATACATTAATACGATTTAATAGTCCAAAACCTAATTAACATAATTCTTTGCAGGCAAAAATAATGATTCAGTAACTAAACCTATAAAATATGTTAACTTAATGCTGTGCCTATTAGATAAAACTAATACTTGATCTCAATAAACATGAATTTAACAAAAAAAATAAAAATTACAGGCCTAATATTATACAAAACAGGGACGGTCAAGAATTCAACTGCTGCGTAATTTGATAATTTTTATCTCTAATTTTATTTAGTGAACGAACGGAAATTGCAGCGCTTATTGAACTGAATAAAAGTGAAATAAAATCGTAAACGTCACCTCACTTTTTTAAACTTGGGGCCCTTCTGTTGAAATCGATCGTCAAACTCGTAATATTCGTTTCGATGATGGTGGATACTGAACGACTGTTGTCTATATTTAGGAACCACCATTTTCCGATTGTTTATTTTGTATGATTGTTTATGAAGGTTGTCGATTTGAATAGTAAGGGCCCAGGATAGAAGAAAGTCCTGGTTTTAAAACGACCAAAGGATTTTGTTGATATCAGCATTTTGTCATCCTAATTATTTTGCCCTTCTTACGAATTTGACTGTATCCGTTTTTTGACAATCTGATTTGATGCTTTATATGCATGGAAGTTTCTTTCAGTGAAACCTTAAAAAACAATCTTTTTGTGGATTCCAATATATTCCTAAGTAGTGCTTTTACATATGACACTCAGGATCCAGATCCAGATTTTTAGCTCCTGTTCTTCTAGCGGTATTGAATTTACAAATATATGAATTGGACAATTGTGACGATTTAGTCACATTTAACAAGTAGTTATCCTTTAACTTCTGCTGTGGTGATCCTTCTTCATGAATTACCACTTATCTATATATTTTTTCTACGTCTGCCGTAAATGCGATTTAGTATAGACGAAACCTTTGAATAATTCAAACCAAACTATCTTGTATGATGGGACCTACCATCAAACAGTCATTCAAACTGTTTTCGGAACGTGGTATGGCGGATGCATCGAATACCGTTAATTTTGAGGTGGTACGATTTTGTTTTAAAACACCATGGTGTGGCAGTTAAAATTTGAAAATTTGACGCTGTTTATTTGAATCCACCTTTGGAATGACTACCATTGCTAACATTCGTTACACGGCTAAGTGTCAGAAAGAACTAATAGTAACATTCGCTTATTTAAATGGCAACTTCACCTGGAATCTTCCATTTCTGGTTTTGGTGATATTTAAACTGAAATGTTTCTCGCATGCCGCTTCTTCTCCTCTGTATATTCCGTTTTGCACGAGGAATTTCTTTAACTTCCCGGATTTATTTTAGTAAGATATCGGGATCAAACTGTGCTAGAAAACTCAAGACTCTCATGCATGACTTATTCAAGTTAAATTCTGCATTGAAAGCTTGTTAAATTGACCAACTTAGACCCAACCGAAAATGGTATCTTGGGCATGAATGACTCCTTGACTATTTATTACACGTTCTGGTCTTAGTATGTTGAAGTACTGATCAGATCCAATAAAAATGCCGATATTTCCTGGAATGTGAAGTTTAGCAAATTTTAACATATCCAGATGATCCAATTCAGAAATATCAATTTCGGTCATTCGCTTTTAAACACCCATACCGCGTTTATTACCCATAACTTGGTCACCGGAGCAAGATGGAATTATTTAATTTCAATTTATATATTTTTGGCCAATATCGAGTACGGAACTCGGAACCGAGTTCATGGTAAGCAAGTGGTAATTTTTTTGAGTAAAGTTATTTAAAGAACTTTAGAAACAACTTGAGATCGGAAATAAATGTTGATGATTGATGAAGCAACAATATGATAGATGCGTGAAAATTTATTAAGAAAAAATGGGAGATTTTTTTGCTTTGAAAGGTTGGATTTTTTAATTTAGAATCTAGTACATTTTAAATTTGGTTACGAATTTTGAGGTTATGATTAAGGTTGAAACTTGTTTTAATATTTATTGGAGGGCAATCAACTTAGTCTTATTTGACTGAATAAAAAACTCATCCTTGATAATATTCCTATTTTTAATAATTGTTTGCACACATACCAACATGATGGATGGTGCTCCCAGTCACTACAGTATAATTGGTAAGAATTAGTTAAACGAAAATTTTCCAAATAACTGGATAGGCAGAAATCGTTATATTCAATGGCCTGCAAAATCCTGCAAATTGAAACAAAAGAGGCCTTTATTCTAAAGTTCTTGTAACCAATAAAATATTTAAAAATAAATTGGTAAATTTTTTTATCAATAAACGAGTTTCGAGCTATACTTTACGTTAGGAGATTATATCAAGGCGAATTAAAATTAAATAAAAAACAAATTTTATAAAACAGATTATGCTTTTTACTTTAAATGATCATAGCTCTCAAATGGGTGCAGATGCTAGACAACCACTTAGATCTTAAATATAGACTTTACTACAAAAAAATTCTAGATTTTGATCAATAACAAGAAGAAGAGGAGACCAGCAGCGGATACCATAAATATTGCCTTCTCTGGAATAAACCGTTTCGGTGGCAGCCCCTCCGAGCTGCCGAAAAACGCCCAAGTAGTTTAGAGTCCGTCGACAAGAAAAAACCATTAAACTAACGATTTAAAAAAACGGAATATGCATATACATATTATACCTAAGTACTTAAAAGCAAAATAAAAGATAAAGCGCATATTTGCAAAAGCTTCAATGCAGCTTCTATAATGATTCTACACAGATCGATAAAAAAAGGTTTAATTAGGCGAGTTCAAATTAGACTACTTAGATCTTACATTAATAATAAAATGGTTACTTGTTCTTTGTGACGATACTTATCAAAGATCATGATCATCTCAAAATTTCAGAAACTAATGAATTGCAAGGTCATACAAGTTCACTGTTAAACGTCTTCTTTGACACTCAATGATTTTGCTTATTAATATTTTTTCCCTATTTAAAAATAATGCAAAAACTAACTTTAAGTCATCCATCATGAATTGACAAGATAAGTTTATAAAACGTACAATGGAAGCTGTGAATCGGCTGAATTCTTGATCGCTCCTAAAGTAATCGAATTGATTACTTTGATTCCAATCGAATTTCTTCAATTAGCGTATACTTGATTTTTACTTAACACATATTCTATTTAACGTCTCATAAGAATATAATTATTTATAATTTTTTTTTATTAATTATTTATAATTTGCATACCTATAATAATTAAATTAAAAAAATGAAATGCTCTTAAAATTGACAATCAAAATTATTTTAATATTTTTAAAATGTTTTTAATTTTATTTAATTTAAAAACTAAATTATTTTTAGAATGGTGCTATGTACGTTTAATTTAAATTAATTATACTATTTCTATAAATATATTTTATTATAATTTAATGCTTTGTTTCTGTGATATATGTAATTATTTATTAAGAAAAATATTTATATAATTAATATTCTTATGAGAATTTAAAAAAAAAAAATTAAATGACAGCAATTGATACCATTAAAAACCTCTATAAATTAATAAAATATTTATATAATATATTGCAATATTTTCTATATTTCTTAAATATATATACATACTATATTAAAATATATAAAACAAAAAGCAATATACTTTTATTTTGTATGTACAAAAATAAATAATTTTTACAATTTAGCCTAAATTTAATTAATAAAATTTAACAAAAATATATCGAATTTCCATTTATATATAAATCTGTATAAAAAAAATATATTTATATTATTTATAAATATAAAATACTAAAAAATAAAATATTATAAATAATAAAAATTATATTCAAGTGACTTAAATTGCCTAATATTTCAAGTTCAAAATTATTGAAAGAAAACCCCGTTAAATAATTCTTTTTTTATGTTTTATTTTATTTAACAAAATTAATTAATTTAACATTTAATAATATGATTATTTATTTTATTAGGCAAAATATTTGCTAAATTATTTTTCTGAAAAATTAAAATAATTTTTTTGTTTTTATAAGATGTGACAAAAAATATTTAAATATTAAAGATCTATCGTTACTAAAAAATTTTATTATTTACATAACTGTATGCAACCAAAACTGCTCCCAAAAGACAAATTTCAGTTGTTGAAATTGAATTATATTAATATTTAGATCAATTTTATCTCCACTACAAAATTGTTTTTATATAAATTCTAGTACGCACGACATGCCAAGACTAATAAAATAAAAAACCTTACTAGTATAGTGATTTTTTGCTCCAACTAAATTTTTTACACTATCGCTATACAGGTTGATATTAAGTGCAGGTATTTCCAAGATTTCATTTATTTCAGATGATATGACCACGTAGGCATTCGCGGATCAGGCATAATAACTTTATATTGATTCAATGGCGATATGGGGTTTTATACACATAAAATAAATCATTCAACGAGCAACTCGAATTATAGTAACTTCTCAATAATGTTAGACATAGAGAACTGTATCATAATTATAAATGTCCTCATGATAATTGTATCTGTCTTTAACATTTGATGAACTTTGTACTTTAAAGGATATTGTCTCTGTTCTGCACGTTCAACATTATTCAACAGTTGTCTCTATACCCAGTGTTCAATCTAATAAAGTTCTCTAAAGTAGCTAAATTAAAGGATATTTAATTTACAGGGCTGATTACTTTATCTAAATGTTAAAGAATAATAATAAAAACAAAATCATTAACAAGTCACACTAAAAATACTCTGAAAAATATTTTATTTTAAATTTTAAAATTCCAAATTTATTTTATTTATTTTTTAATATTTTGTTAAAAACTGTGATCACGAATAACATATATATATATATAAATATATAAATAATTACTCTTTAATTTTAATTAAAGTACTCGATAAAAACCAATTTAGTAGAAAGTAGAAATTAAATAAGTGATAAAATCAAATTATTTATTGTAAATAAATATAAATATTATATATATATATATATATATATATATATATATATATATATATATATATATATATATATTTATATCTATATATATATATATATATATATATATATATATATATATATATATATATATATATATATATATATATATATATATATATATATATGTATTTAATTTAAATAGTAATAACAAAAAAAAGACAAAAGTCTATTAACAAATATCATAAATAGATTTAGTTTTAAAAATTATTGTAAATATATAAATAAAAAATAATTTAATTAAGTAAATTAATTAAATACAAGTAGGACCAATTCTCTGCCTAAATATTAACTTATTTTATTTATTGTTTTATTTATTTTGTCTCTAGCATCGGTTTCATATAGCTATTTCGAATATAATTAATTTAATTAATTATAACACATATTTGAATTAAATACAAATTCTCTTAATTTAAATAAAAATAATTAATATCTATATTAATTTTAAAATAATTAAAAAGGCAATAAAATTATGAATAAAAATAAAAATCTTTAAATAAATAATATAGCAATTTTCATATCTATTTAAAATTAAATATTAATTATAAGATAATAAAATATTTAAAAAGAAAAATTAAAAATAAAAACTTATTAATTTAATTTTTTGATTTAAAATTTTAATTTTCATTATTACTAAAAAGTGTCCTTTTCCAAAACATATAAATTTATTAAATTATTAATTTTTATTTAAAAACATGTAAATATACAATTCAATTTAATTAAAAATAATATTATTAAATACATACGCATTTAATTAAATTTTTAAATTTTTATTTTCTCGCACAAACAATAAATTATTTTTTTTTTGTCTCATAAAACTTTATAAAAAAAAAAGTTATTAAATTTTATTATTATAAATTAAAAAATTAGAAAGAAATTATATTTAATTATTATAAAAAAAATCATTTAAAATTTAAAATATTAAAATAAATAATTATTATTATTTATTGCGATTATAAATTAAATAGTTAATTTAAAAAAAAAATGAAACAAAAAACTAAAATAATTACAAATAAACCAGAAAAACCTTCTTTTTTTCTGAAAACAAATGAAGTTTTATTTTTCACAAATATACAAAAAGTGATATTAAAAATATCACTCATTGGTTTTCTATGCTATCTAGTTTTTGAGAAAAGCTCACCCCACTTTTCCGCAGTTCCTTTAAAACGTTGTGTAGCAACGGTCCTTTAAAAGCACATTAACGTGTAAAGTTCAACAAGGCAAATTTTAAATTGTATAACTTTACCGCCAAAACTTCAACACTAACTTTATATCAATGCCCAAAAGAATGCCTAAATGTCTCTTAATCATTCAGTGTGGAGTTGACTCCAACAAAATGCGTGCCTTTGTCGGGGTAGATAAATCGATAACAACCTCTTCTTGACACAAAACGTCTCAAAGCACCGAAAAATGCAGCTAAAGTTAGGTCACCAACTAACTCCATGGGAATGGCCTTTACGCAGAAACATACAAAACGCCGACATAAGCCTTGATTGGAACTCTTCCTCAAATCAATACTTCTCGTATCGAATGGTGAGGATGACTGAATTCTTCTTGCTGGCAGATTACCCAATTTCTGAGGTAGAATCTCTGGTTGGGCATTGAAACTGAAAAATAGACGCCTTTCATTGATTGGTCAAAATTGTTCAAGTGTTGCCGCAAGAAGTGTCTGAAGGCCAGCATGAAGGTACCTGCAGTGATGAGAAAACAAAACTGTTAGTGTAAAGCTATGATTTTTTGGGATTAGAATAGAATACTTCGTCGTTTATGGAAGTGTTGATTGCTGCAACTGGCCACTCGCACAATCCCATATTGATCCCAAAATAATGATAGCGATTTAAACGGATTTTCAAAATTGGTTTTTCCTTTCGTAGTAGTTGAAGTTCATCATGAAACTGTTTTGTACCATGCGGATAATTGTCAGTATTCCCGTCTCTAGTTCGGATGGGCTCAGCATTCCAAATTTTCGTAGATTGACAACGGTGCCCATCAGCTTGGCATTCGGGATAAACCGACAGACACATGCCATAACTCATTGCAGTCGACCATACAATTTGTGAAATTGTATTGATTTGATGAGGTCAAATTTTTCAATCGATGAAGACGCCATGCAGATATTCTCTTTTCTTTCCGGGGAATTAGCCAACGATTCCTTAGCTTTAATTACAGGCCAATCATTGTTCGTCATTGATATGAATGTTGGACCATGGGCCCATATTTCTGAATAAAGTAATTGTATTGGAAATAAACCACTCGATATAATATCTCCCGAGCTATTTTTAGAATCAAAGTGCATCCATGAAGAAACCTTGGTCCGCTCTTGAATAACTGTTACTCTATTGGCTACGAATGTCTTCAAGGTAGACGATAAAGATCGGATCCAATGTAGCCTTATTGTGTAATCTGACCAGCATTTATTGACGCTCTAGTATTCTTCATCAATTAAGCAACGAGTATGGTAGACTAATGGTAGACTAATTTAACTTAGCAGGGCAACACGAGATTTGGCATAAAGTAAAACAGAATAGAATTTGTTATTATAGATAAGCAGCATCTTGTATATATAACAGCTCCGTATGCCTGTTCGCTCGCATCCGCGAAGTCATGAAATTAAATATTTCATGGTGAATCACCTTGAATGGATATCGTGAAATGTGAAATTATTTTAAATTTGACAAATCATTACGAAACTTTATCCACTGTTTAATGAGTTTTGCTGGTAACCAATCGTCCCATCATAGCTTCAAATTTCACAACTTTTGCATAAATAATTTTGCCACAGTGATGACTAGTGCCGAGATTCAAAGAGGATCAAACACATGAGTGATGTCGGATATCACTGGTCGTTTTGTTATTCATGAGTGTTTGGGAAGATTGACTGTTATATAGAACTCATCGCTATAAGGTTGCTAATAAACACTAACGTTTTTACGAAATCTTCTTCATCTAATCGTAGTAAAGTTTTCTGATCTTGAAGTGGCACATCTTGAAGCACCTCTATAGTATTGCAGTACCATTTTCGAAGTTCCATACCTGCTGACTGCAATAATTTGATCGTTTCCGATTTTATTCTGAGAAGTTGTTGAATTGGATTAGAACCAGTTAAAATATCATCCGCACGTAGATGTTATCCTTCACCACAGCTGACACGAATGGATATGAAGTTTGTGAAGTTATTGCTAACTTTTTGAGGAAACAAGTAGGAAAAAACGGTGAAGTTGTCATACCATATGTAATTATATTGAGCCGAAACAACTATAGGTCATCGTTTAGAGTATCACGTCACAAAATTAGCTGAAAGTTCGTGTCAGCTGAATGAACATCAATTTGTCGATACATCTTTGATATGTCTGCACTAAAGACGTATCGATTGGTTTTGAAATGGAGTAAAACTGTAAACAAATCGTTTTGAACGACCATTAAAATTGCATTCAATGACTTAAATGCACTTGTCCACCTTGCAGAAAATTCAAATACTACACGTAGTTTTGTGGTTGAAGTATCAGGCTTCAAGACACATCGATGTAGAAAAATATAGTTATGAAGTGGTGCTTTATCTAAAGGAATTGACGTCATATGGCCCAGCCATACTCACTGATGAATTGGATTACGTTCTAGTCGTTTCTCCAAATTAATTAATCGATGTTGGACTTTGCAAAATACTTCAGCTCACGACAATAAGAAGATATGCTGTGGTTCGTTAAACTTGACATCAGCCAACTAATTTAGGATTGCAGATTCCATTTCGTACCGAAATTACTGGTTGAAGTTGTGAAATCTCTGGAAACGCTTGGACATCAATTGGAGCACAGTAGTCTGATATGGTTGACAAAAGTATCAATGATAATAACCTTCAAACGGCAGAGTTAAAGGTGAGTGTACAGTTAAAACGAGTACGAACATGTTTTCAATTTAGGTTGAACGAAAACTTTTTCATTTGAATGATTTGAAGTTGTTTTAGGACGTACATCTATATGCCAATTGATTCTTGAAAGATCCGTGATCATATTTTGGCGGGTCGAACATCCGCTTGTGATATCGAATGAAATGTTGTGATAACGGCTTTTCGAAGTTTCATTGGAATGTACGGACAAATGTACGTCTCAAAAACGTTGCAATAAATTAGTGCCCTTGAAAATGATCAATATTTCTCGGACGTAGGTGTTTTAACTTGATCCTGCTGATGACAATTTCTACGCTCAAAAGCCTAAGTGGCTGTAAGGTTTCCACCACTTGTGTGTAAAACTGCCTAAAATGATGGGTCAAAAGCGTTGATGGATAATGAAAGTAGTGCACGGGTGACGGGTGAGCCAATAACCCAGCGTTTACTATAATTAAACTGTGCAACATGGAAATGCTTGAAGAGTTTCTTCAGTCCAAATTACCTCTGTAATATCATTTTTCTTGTCTCCGATAATTAGTGTCTCGAAGTTTATCTGGCTGTCAACAGCACTTGATATAAATCGACGGTAAAAATTGATTGACAATATAAAATATTTTAATTGGCCATTTTGGGTAAGGCAAACTCTTTAATAATTTAAACTTTTTCACGATGAGCTTCTATTCCATTTGTTGAAACTTGATGGCCAAGAAAATTTAATTCAACCTTGCCGTACTGACATTGGATAAATTTGGATTGAAAGATTTAATACTTTTAGGTGCTTTTTACAGCAAACTTTGCATGGTACCAACACACTCTGTTGTTTCACCATCCTTTTTTATTTGTTTTGATTTTGAACAGCTACGAGGATGACCACGTGAATGTATTTTGCTGAACATTTTTTGACACTCTTTCATTGTTGTTTCCAAAGGTTCTTGTTTCAAGGTCGGGGTAGAGTTGCGAGACAGCAGTGACATCACTAACCCCACCGATTCACCATATTGATCGGCTACCCTAGCTAATTTTTCTAAATCACCTTCCACTGTTTATAAAAATTTTCTGATGCGTTTGGGTTAACAGTTTAACCACAAAGATTGTTAAAATTTGTCGAGAACCTTAATGATTGCATATGTTTTCGCATTTCAGTCAACAATTTTGTTGATGTTCTGTCATCAAATTCGATCTTTGGCAGTAACGATTTGGACAATTTTAATTGTAGAGTACGTGGTGAAAGAGATAAACATTTCTCTTTCAAATTTTTGATTTAAATTTTTTAAAGCGAGATCAGATGGATTTTCCATTTTTATATTAGGTTTACATTATTTTAATCCGGTTTTAACTCATTCGTTGGCTCTATATCGGCAGCCTTTTTGTATTAATTTGCAAAAAAAAAATTAAAATAGGATCTTAAAAATAGGATTAAAAAAAAGTTCTCTGAAGAAAATCAAGTGCGATCAAATTTAAAGACATATCTCAGATAAATTTATGAATAACTTCAGAAAAGAATTTAAAAAGATTGGAAAAGTGGCACTGTTTAAGGTACAAGCAAAAATGGACAAGCTTGCAGCCGACAACAACAAAAATTTGACATAAATTGGTACGAAATTTCGATTGTTTTTTTATGACTTTCTTGAAATTTGTTTTCTTTGAGTTAGGAGAACTCCAAATTTGTAGACCTAAGGGCGTCACATGATCCACGTGATCAAAATAGTGCCATTTCGACAAATAAAAGGATACCAATGATTGCTTGTTAAGATAAACTGATTGAAGTTTTCTTCGAAACTATAATAAAATTTAACAAGCAATATATGTACCTGTTCAGACGTTTTATGTAAAACATGGCAAGGTATAACATATAATACACATCAAATATTTAATCTATGAAAAACATGTAGTAGCTCACAAAATGCTAATTTACACAAATATTTGACAGTGCAGTTTCTGACATAGGCGGTTGCCTATGTTTTGTGAAAATATAATTTTTTAAATATGTTCTATTAAATTTTATCGCTCTTATCACCAAATTTCGAAATTCAAACCCACAGTTCATATTTTGTTTTTCCTTTAAATTAATAATAAAATTTTTAATCAATTTATATTTATATACAAATTATTTAACAAAAATAAATAAAATATTCACATAAAAAATTAATTAATTAATTATTTATACTAAGAGAAGCTTAAAAATCTTAATTTTATATAACTTAACAAAAGACTAGAATTTTCACATCGTTTTTTTTACAAATTAAATTTTAAAAATTTAACTTAAAAAAATTTAAAAAAAAAAACAATAAAATCACAAAACAAAAACAAAAAAAATTATTAATTATTAATTAAATTAATTCTTTGGTAAAATTAAAATTAGCAATTTCAGTTCAGTGTTTTGTTATCACAAGAAATGCAATATGGACATACGATTGATTGGCTAGATGGGATTCTGTTCCGCCTGTTGGATATCACCGGGTAAATAATCTTTCCAACTTCGGAACAGGTACCTTGTGAAACGACGCAATTGTCGAAATTTGCAATAAGTTGCACCTTCGGCCGATTCCAACTGTTGCGTTTGAATTAGAAATCCTTTTTCTTTGAAGGTTTTTTCTAATTTCTCGCGTTGAATCGATCGACGTGATTTTCGTTTTTTACGATCGATCGTTGAAGCAGCTGATCCCGTTGCTGGTGGCTGTTGTACCGCTGCACCGGATGTAGATGATGTCGCTGCTGTTGAGGTACCGGGTAGATTATGATGATTTTGTGCTCGTTTTATTGCATTAGGTGATCTTTGTGTGGTGGATTGATGATGTGTGACCGCTGGTGATGGCACTAATGTGGTTGAACTGATTTGTGACGTTTGGCCTGGAGGTGAAAATGTTGGAATTTGTAAAACGTCATTGGTTAGGTCCAGTGAAGGAAAAGGATCATCAGGAATTACAATTTTTTCACCTGGTGTATTTAAAAATATTCCGGATGGTGACGCACCGTTTGTCATAAGACTACTTTGATGAAGACTTTCGCGCGGGAAAAACTCATAGCCGCGCATCGATTTATCTCCAGTACCGCTGTAATATCGAAAATTACCACCTGAATCGACCGATAACATTTTCTTTTCTTGAAGACTTGGTTTGGCACCACCAGTAAATTTAAATTTACAAATGCTTACTTCAGTGGTCGGATTCGATGTACTGTCGGTCGGCATCGGTGGTATAAATATGGCTGAACGTTTACGTTTTTGAGTCGGGGTACTTGGTGAGGATAATATCACAGACTTTAATGAAGATGACCTTGTTGTTCCGGTCAGTACGGTTGAATTGGAAACGTGCGATGATGCAGACGATTCGTTTGATTTAATCGAATTTGGTGTTGTGGATGGAGTAGGTATCGGTGTTGAATTTGATGATTTTAAATTTTCACGTTTCATAATCAAATCGGATATATTTTTTGCGACGAGTTTTGAATTACCGGTGACCGGTGGTGTCGACGATGGTGACACACTACATGGTGGCACCGCTGTTAACGTGGACGGAGTCTTATTTAAATCGATCATTTTTTGATAGTACATCGCCATGGGGTGCAAAAACACATTCGAATTTTTCCAATATGTCAAATCCGAAGGCTGTTTAACCTCGTCGATCGTCGAGTCATTATCATCGGAATTTATTTCACTCTTAAACTTAATAGCTTTTAACAATTTCGTACTTAACATATTTTTTTCGACGTCATCATCGTCGTTATCATTTTTAATTTGGACATCATCGATCGCCAATATTGGATCATTTTTTATATCGAGCGATTGGTTAAGATCAAAATTAAGAGACGATTCGATATCAAGCTCATTATGATTAATGATCGAGGATTGTGACGATAGTATCGATGATGCCGAACTTGACGATGATAGTGCAGGTGAAATAGGTGATCGTGGAGTTCGTGTATCACGCAAACATAAATTAAGAGGTTGTTCAACAGGAATCTTTCCACTCGTCTTTTTTATATGTTTACTATTATTCTTATTACTAGTACCACTAGCGCTATTAGTGTTTGTCAAACGCTTTTCGAGCAATGACGTCAACATTTTATTTTGAATTTCTATTCGACTGCTGCTACTGTTACTAATTTTGTCATTGCCACTATTTTTATCTTTATTATTGGTAGTATTATTACTATTATTGTTACTATTATTTACATTACTGCTATTATTATTATTACTAGCGTTTAGGTTGCTTGGGGTACCAGGAAATATTTGACCATAATTTTTATAAATTAGATGACATATGTCAGCTTTTTTAGGTTTCCGACCACGTCTCGGTTTAGAGTTCTCCAATGTCATTTCGCCCATATACGGTAGATCACTATAATTACAAATCCGAGACGATGATCCTTGACTTGGTCTCACATTGATATTACTGTTATTATTATTATTATTATTATTATTATTATTATTATTATTATTATTATTATTATTATTATTAATATTATTATTTACATTATTTATATGCGGTTCATCCGGCTCATTGGCATCGGTTAACTTATTTAACCAATTTCGTACCGAAATTGCATTTTGCTCTTCGTTATGTTGCTGTTCCTTGTCTTTTAATAAATTTTGGCTTGCCTCATAATGTTCTAAATATTCTTGGGGTAAAGCTTGATGATGGAAACGTAATTTGACGGCACCTTTTCGTCGAACCCGATTTGCTTTTCGTTTTGTTGGTGGGGTTTGGACCGTGGATATTTGTGGTGTGCTTGCAATTTTTATATTAGGTGATGGTGACTCTCGCGTAACATTTCGTTTAGATTCCTTTTTTGGTATGGCAATGGTTGTGCCACCCGATATTAATGGATCATCAGAATTCCGTCTGTTAAAAAAAATTATAAGATTCGAGGATTATCTTCTTTTTTTGTTGTTCTAATTATTCTGTATATACTTACAATAAGTTACACAACGTTGTTGTTGTATCACCCCAATTTTCAACATCTTCCAGTTTTATAGAAATTCCAGAATCATTGCCCGTTTTTAGTATCGAGCCATGGTGTAGATCAGAACTATCGCATCGACTACTGTTTAGTATGCTGAATTCGTCTCGAGATATATCTTGCATGACTGAAATTAAAATTAAAAATTTATTCTAAATTTAATTTGCCTTTTATTGATCTACAGTGTGTGATCGTAAGATCAACGCAACGATTTTTTTTTATCTTGTAACACAAATATGATTTTAAAAATATATTTAAAAATTATTTTCAATTTGTAATAATTATATAATTTAGAGAAATATGAGAAGTAATTTTAAAATCGATCCATTTATGTATTATGGATGTGTATTTTGTGTGGGCCAAATTTAGATTTTATTTTTATTAAGAATTTTTATTTTATATGTATATTAAATTCCATATTCGTAACAATAATATACAGTGAGTGCGGTGATTTGGTATTACCTACATGTGGGTGATATGACCTACAAATTTAATTACAAAATACAAACGTGGAAAAATAGTATGTAACACTGCATTATCTGACGGTCGAACATATGTACGATTAATTTGTACATCACATAAATTTACGGTGATGTATGTGCGATCGCACAGTGTTGATTAGTCAGAGCGGGCGATTTGCCACAAAATTAATTATTCAAAATGATTGATGGCACTGCGGGACCAATAAATTTGTTTCGTGTGGCAGAACGATTATATGGAATATTACTCACTAAGTTAATTTAGCTCAAACTTATTTTGTTTCCAGGAAAAAGGTCGTTCGGCAAAAATAAATATTTTAAGCCTTGATTCAACTAAAGTACTGTACACATCATAAATAATTATAAACAATCACAAATGTTTTGCTATATGGAGGTTACCAAAATACATTTTATATCATATATTGCAACATATTACAGCTCTTGAAATTTTATTTTTATAGGCCATAATAAAAATATTATTATAGCATCTTTAGTTACGCTCTACATCATCAAAAATGTTTTTGATCTATCACAATTCAAAATAAATAGTTGCATCACATATATTATAGTAAATAAAATTGACAATATGCGCACACGTTTTAAATACTGACACAATTTCCAGACATCGTTTTTAATTGTGAGAGTCCTCGTAAATAATCCATATACGTTCGTAAATCACAAAATTTGAATCGGTAATTTAAGATTTCTTCCTATACACAAACCATTAATCTACTCTAACGATTATTTCAGTCTATCATAGCGTATATCAAATTACAACAAACACCAAAAATAAAAACTTTACACATCCAAAAAAAAAATTATTAATCGTTCATAAATCAAAATGACTTAAATTAAATAAACAAAACAAAAATAATTTTTTTTTATTTTATATTTTGTCATTTTTCACCGAATTTCCACATCATATAGCCGAAAAATATTTTTTTTAAAGATATTTTCTATGTACGCACGCGAAATTGTAATACACAAAATACCGAAAATATTTACACAAAATTTTCCACCCGATGATGATCATATTACTCTTTAGCGTCTCAGTATATACGATAGACTGAACGACTTTTATGGCAAACATATTTAAAATTTAAAAACTAATTCACAATATTCACTTTACCTGGAAATAATAATTCAGGCAACATTTCACTAATTATATTGTAACAATATTTTATTAATTCGTAACCACCGGTTTATTGTAATTCGCTAATTAAATTATTTTATTAATTACATTTTCAAAAAAAAAAAAAATCACAATAATTAATTAATATTCACAAAATAAATAATTTAATTTAATTAATTAAATTTGGCCTAGATTTATGGTCAATTTAATTATGCCGCGCCAACCGCTTAACTCGGACAAAACTAAACTACTAAACAAAAAATGAATTTTTTTTTGTTTTTTCACTCAAGGAAAGCCAAAAAATTTTCATCGTATCAACACGAAAAACAAAAGTTGTACACCATCGTCTCAAATTCTAAGTCTGTTTAGGGACTTATAATTATAATCGATGCTCACTTTGATCAAGCCAGCGAGACGAAAATAATGATTACGATTTAATACCAAAACTACTAACCTACTACGATTAGTAGTAGAGTAGATAAATGAATTTTCTTTTATTTTTCTCTTAACCTCTACTGCTCTACTCGTGCTAATACTACTTTAAGACTAATACAAACACTACGGTAGAGTAAAAATTAAATTTTTCATTTTTTTGAAATTTAAAACTGAAAATTCTAATTTTGTAAAATTTTATTTTTAAATTAAATAAAAAGAAAATTAAATTTTTTATTTTTCAATTTTTGGTAGTCTAAAAAATCATCATCATCATGATCATGATCACCATAAATATATTTATATATATATATATATATATATATATATATATATATATAAAGCATTGCGTGAGTATTAATATGTGGGGTCATCAATATGTCTTTTCATTTACTACTACTATAAATTTTCCATTTTCATTACGCGCAGCATTTTGTGAAAAACTGCTCATTGTTTTTAACCATTTTTGGTGTGAAATTTGAATAGAATTCAAAAATAAAACGAAATTGAGATATTTTCACAAAAAAAAAATTTTCGTATTTTTTTTTTATTGTTTATTTTGGGATCTGAGAAAATTATTTGTAAATGTATGTGTGTGTTTTATGGCGATTTTTTTTAATGCTTATAATAATATGTACAAATATATATTTTATTATTATTATTTTATGTGTACAATTTTCAATTATAAATATACATGCGGTGATAATTTTTCGTTGTAGCAGATGATTGCAACCTGCTGAATTGTGTGATCTTTACAATGATCAAAACCGGGCTCGGGCATTTTCATTCTTAAATTTTACTATAGATTTGAATTATCCTAGATCTTTTATAGATCATCTAGTAATAGGACTATCTATCTTATGGTCATGTTTGCAGAGATATAATCCACTAGTAATTCTTTAAATTTTTTGAATTTTAATATTAGATTTCTATAAGTACAACCCGAAAGCTGGATACTGTAAGTCCATAAACAGCCTTTAAAACTTGTTTGTATAATAGGAACTGATTATATATGTACAGCTCTAAATATCTTCCAATAAGCCAATAAACTTTTCTTTATTTGAAGTTCAATTGTTTTCTTTTGTAAAGCTCTTTCTCTTTCAACTTAGAATCTGGTGTAGTAAGATAATATGAGTTGATTTTTAATCATTTTTTATCATTAAGGATCTTATTTGGCATCGGTATCATAATTATTTTATCCTCTTGAATTTTTCGTACTGGAGGTATGATTAATTTCATCTTTTAACTCCCGTAGTGGTACAGGTATTATTTTTCTATAACCCTCCTTTTATATTATTTTCCCCTAATTGTCTTAAGTGTTGTTAAAATATCTCTTCAACGTATAAGATGCAAAAAGTTCGATTTTCTTTTTAGCATTTGATACCCAATTTCCCCCGTCATTTTAGTGCGTTTTTATAGCTTTTCACAAAGAATACTTGGTATCTTTATCGCCAATAAGATTACATAGATATCGGCTAACCGATTAGTTTTTAAGTTTTAAAATTCTCCGCCTAACCTTATTGCAAAGGTAATTAAAATTTATTTTGTTTTGTGATGGCCTGTTTCTTTGCCATGGTTTTCTGGCTTAGTGCTTTTCATTACCTAACTGTTTGACCTCAACTGAATAAATAAAATTGTTGTGCCCCTTCGTTAATTATTGGAGTATTATCGCATAATGCTTGTTGAATATTCTTAATTAATAAATCCATTTAGTTGTATAAATACCAGTTTTTTTCCGATAGATGGCGCTGAAATCTTTTTATTTAATGCATATTATATTATTAGAGGCATTATGCAGTTTAATTTCGGAAAAGGCAACAATGCTCTCTGGTTAGATTTCATGAAGATGCACGCCATACAGGTTAAGCCACTATCTTAATTGTTCGTCCGATATAAGCCACTGTTATTGCTAGTCTTCACTTTTCAACTCAATTTCGGCATTCACGTCAAAAAAGTTAAAATCGACGTATGTTGGTGGGAGTATCAACTATTGATTCAGAAAATACAGTGAACTAGCTAATGGAATCCATCGAAAAGAAACTTCCCACTATTGAATGTTAGACCTCATATTACCTAGAAAATTTTAGATTATAGTAGCAGAGTTTTCCTGTGCTAACCATCATGTATTTTCTGTATTTTTAGAGTTTTGTGCGATCGCAAAGTACGTATTTTTGAAAGTTGGCAGTTGTCAGCAGAAAGATAATTTCGGAAGCGTAAAATTCTACTTTCATAATATAGATTGGCCTTAATATTTACTAGCTGTAGCATCAAAGTTAGCAATCAGTCTGGATGGTCTAGATGGTACAGATAGACTAAGTGGTCTGAAAGGTCTAGTTGCTTGAGCGGCGTTTCGGATGCTCTGGATATACTGGATATTATGGATGTTCCAATGTTCTGAATATTTGGACTTTCTTATGGATGTTCTGGATTTTTTATGCGGATGCTCGGGATGCTTTGAATGCACTGGGTAATCCGGACGTTCAAATAATGTTTGGTTTAGTATCTGAACCAGTCATAATTAAAGTTTTACATACCTAGATAGTCTATTACTAGAGAGACTTACTTAAAATTAAATGAGCATTTGGCGACCTCCGTATCATCTTTAACCTACTGACTTAAAGTAACAATTAAGAAACAAAATTAAAAAATTTCCTTTAACTTAAAATAGGCTGTGGTCTTCGCATCTCTGGAAGATGTAACTATCTTACTAATCAAGGGCGAGTATTGAAGTTGGGCTCACTGCGTGTTATGCTAATATTTTAATCATCGACATACGACCGGTAATACAACTTCGATTCAACTTTGACTCTAATTTTTCTCTCATTACGAGTATTTCATGGGTAATAACAGCTATCACTGGGCTACAAGAGCTCATTAGCCACTTAATCGTTCACATCAGAAGAGAATTTGAAATAGAAGTTAAGCAAAACTAAATGTTCTTCAGTTCCAGAATAGATATAGCACAGAGCAAATAAAATAACAATAGATAGCACAGGATAGTCAGGTAGACACGTCAACAGCATTTAATAATTTCTTAAACGCAGCTTAAGCCATTTAAGTAAACGCACACAATTGCTTAATTAAAAGTAAGTAAAGTTGTAAGTAAAACCCGCCCAATCATATAGGTTATTTTTAGCTTAGTATATAGATTTGCAAAATTAAATTAGAAACAAATCAATTAATTATATCAGAAGTTCAAACAAATTAGTGGAATAAAATTTAAGGTATGCCAGTATACTTTGCCCAGTAGGCTCGGAAAATTGGTACAGTACAATAAATCTTATTGCAGTAAGATTGCAAGTTCGCTTTAAAGTGAGGGAAGATATCGAGCCCAATGACTTCGTCATTGGTCCATTCAATTACCAAAATTTTCCTACGCAGAACACTTCAGGTTTGCTTAGTGCCTAAGTTGATCCAATCATACCCCAGTATCAAGATCATCATTTAAACCATTCAACCATTCTAATACCACGTGCCAAATGCAAACAATTAAACTGCAATCACTTACACACTTCAATATTTTATCATAGTTAATGTAGTGTTCGAGATAAAGGGGAAACATCTTTCGCCTTGAGATCCTAGACAATAATCACGACATCGCATTATCATTGGGAAAACATGGTATATCGTCTGATTACGTCTTCCAAAAGACGAAAAGGAGTAGAAGGGTCCTGATTGTGGTTAAGTGATATTTTGAATGAGAGGCCAGAAGAATTAGTAAACATTGAGGAATTTAGTCTTTCTGACTTGATTTGGTATGACAAGGACGTTTGCAATTTGCTTAAATTATTTTCTGCCTCTAGCTTATTTCCAGTTATTTCAGGTGTACTCAAAGGGGCCATATTGTCTAATTTGATTTTTTTTTTAAATGTTTATACCCTTAAAGATAAGTAAATGCAAATCAATAACCTTCAATAACCTTTTAAATCTACATTCTAATACTTTTCAATAATCTGGTTGACAGGATGAACTTTATACGTAATTTTGGTGTCATTTTCACTCTGAACCTTAAGTACATTTAGGCAGATTTGGATTTTATTATTGCAAAGAACTATTCAATCACTATTAAATCAGTATATGTTTCATAATATGTTCTTTCGGTTTTAGTAATATGCCAGTCAGTGCTATTTCGACAAAAGCAATTCAAAGGCAATTTATTCCGTTTGCACTGCGTTTTTACCTTCATAGTAAACCATAAATGTTGTACTTTTTTCGTATCTTGACTGCTGTAATTTTTTTGAAGTTGCTGCAATCATCAATTACATTAACATTAAAAAAATTAGTACGTGCAAGTTTCGGGAGGAAAATAGTGCCTTCAAAGTCTACAATTCACCGGATTATTAAATAGTTTTAAGAAAGAGGGACTGTGGCAAATAATCCAAAGTGTGTGCCCAACACCGTATAGTCAGAACTTAAGAAAATATTGCTGCTGTACGTGATATGGCGAAGCTCATTTCCATTTAAGTCGACCTTTAAGTGGGAAAGAGCCGGTTATAGACAGTATATAGAATCCATAAGTATAATACATCAATCAACATTGCATCCCTTGAAAGTGACGGTAAGGTGTGCAGTTTGCCCTTGACGGGTATTTGGACCATATTTTTACAAACATCTGGATGGTTCAGTTATTACAGTCACTACCATACTACTAGGGAAACCTTGTTACGAGAAATGTTTCCACAACAGTTAATTTTGATGTCTGGTTATGTGGAATGGACTCTACGGTCCAATAAATTGCTCCCGACAGTTTTATGGGGTTATTTTAAAAGTAAGGATTATGCAAATAAACCAGATTATATTGAACAACTTTAAAGGAACATTAGAGAAGAAATTAACATGATACAGTCTGAAATCTGTGAAAAGTGATGAAAAATGTAATCAAAATAGACCGAAGCGGTGTAAGGTCAATGAAGCGGACATGTTCAAAAATGTTTTTCATACATAATTCCAAACATTGGATAAACGAACTGTAAACGTTAAATCTATTCTCTTTTATTTAAAAAAATTATACTGGGAAAAATGTAGTAAACATTTCGAATGGACTCTCTGTACATATCCGATTAAAGTGATATGCTCCTCAACAATATTTACGCCAATTGCGTAAATCTACTGGACCAGTAACACCAACCTGACCACTATTATAAGCAAACATGCGTTAACAATGATAATCGAATTCTATAGCGGCAGGAGGCTCCTAAGTAAGAAGATGCATAAGAAGTTGTTTACATCATTACAAGATGTCCACACAAAAGAGTTCAAGTGCAGCGTTTACAATGATCACGAACAACTGCTAGAGAATACCCAAAATCTTGAAAAATAAACAGATATGAGATTTGCCCAATGAGTTGCCCTATGCACCTAAATTGGAAATCAGGATCTTAAAACAAAATCAACAATACGGTCTATCGTATTACCTCATCAATCAGCTAGTGTGACTGGCATTTTATCGTGGAGATCATTTAAATAAAACAACCAAATAATCTGAGAAACTGGTCGTTTAAAATAAATAAGAAAATTTAAGAAAAAACAAATAAATTTTCATTTCATCATTTTCCAAATTTTGTTTTTTAGGGAAATAAAATTATAATTAAAAACGAAACGATCAGTACACAAATGAAAATGTATGTACTGAACACGAACAAATGAAATACACAATTTTCTCAATTCCTTTAATACTTGATGTGTGGCGTGCGGGTGATCTGTTTTTGTAAAAAAAAAAAATCGCGCACCCATACCACTTTACATCGTGTATGTGAACGATCGTGTATTTTTATTTATTGATCATCATTGATTATGATCGTGGACGATGATCATCACAGTACACGATGATGTGATCATCGCGAGAAAAACAAACGAAAATGAATTTTTTATTATTTTTTTTTTTTTATTTGTGTGTTGAGAAATAGTCTTAATTTGGAACAGATGAGAAATATGAGATAAGTACCAAATTTGGTACACTGCTTTTTCGAATGTCTACTAGATTTTCAACTCTTCTATATTTAATCTACTACAAGGAGTTAATTTTGTAAATACATCGAATATTTGTATATTTTTTTTCGAATATAGCGATTATACATTTTTATATAATATTTATGTACATACATATACATATATCATGTACATATGTATATAAATAAAATAAATAAATAAAACCGAATAACACGCGATTTATTATTTATATTTGACTGCGCGGTTGAGTATATCATTATATGTACGCCGATTACTGCTGCCAGTGTAAGGAAGTTATGATCTTTTCTATTTATTCGATTATTTATTTATGATATGAAAAATTTTATGAATGAACTCAAAACATCATTTTCGCTTTATTTTTATTAGAATTTAGATCAATTACATGAAATTAGATCGATTGTGTACGTTTATTTCGTTTGTATAGTATTTTTTTTTTTTTATTATTTGGCTTCGTCAAAAGAAAATGCATACCACGTGGAAATATTCGTTGATTTTGCGGTACAGGTGGTAAAAATATAATTTTATTTACGTTTTAAATGTGTGCGGATAATGACTAAGTAATTATTCTATGTAATTGTCTGTCATAATTATAAAGTGATGTTTGTACAGGATGAAGAATTAAGGATTTTCTATTAAATAATTGATAGGCGAGCGAGCATCTCTTTAGAAAAATGTCCTGTAAAAGTATTTCAAGGTGAAAATAACATCGTTATCTATTTTACAATTATTACAATTTTTCAAGATCACTTTATTCAAAGTTTTTATTTTGAGTTTCCATCTTAAAGCAAGAATCATTTAAATTTGTATGGTTGATTTGGTTTAACAAAGTTTAAGCACTGTGGGTCGATCCTTGGTTTAGGAAATATTCAATATTTAAAATGGCGATATAACCAGGGTTTACTGGGTAATACTTGAAACATAAGAAATGATAGATCTCTGAAATGGATACCTTTTTGCTAAAACGGATGTATTTTTTCTAATCTCTTATGGTTTTATACATTGCATTTGAAACGAAGTGCGAATACTTTTAAAACAAGTGTGGAATCGTTAATTTTCAAAATTTAAAAGAAGACGAAAGGATTTTAACTTTTCAATCTTAGTGGATAAAGATTTTCTAGTGTGCCGTAGTTTTTTTAATTTATTAAAAAAAAAGTTACCCAGCCTCTAAAATAGTCTAGAATATAAAATACGGCAGAATGGAGGAATAGACATAGGAATACAATGAACTTAATTTTGTTTGCTTTTCTTAAGAGTAACCTGAAATATCGGCTCTTAAATTATTTTAATTTGCTAGTATCGTACGACATTGTTCTCATCACTATAACTAAACTTCGTTGGTCTACATCCTCAAATAGAAGCACAATCAAATTTAATATCTGATGACCTTTAAGGTCGTTTATTTGCATTAATTTTACTGGCAATTGTGACTTATCGAGTGTTGTTGTATATAGCAATCGAAAAGCTAAAAATTCTCTAAATTTTAGAGAAAACTTTTGATTAGTTCTTATTGTAAATTCAAGGAATTACTATCTTCCTCTGTGTGTCTTTTTGAACTAGTTTGGAGAGATTATTTGTACAGATCTTTGTCGATATTAGGGTTTAAAAGTTTTGCTGAAATAACTGAACAAATATGGTAAGACTGAAGTTTGTAGGTCAGCTAAATCAAAACATGAGTAAGATACAAGCATTTGGACGAACTGTCTATGGTGCTACCGCCAAAAACAGCGGCTTACACTTGAACAATTAGCATGCCCCATTCCATGCATAATCAACTGGTTGAACATTGTAACGATTAAAAATTTCTCAATGCAATGCAATCCAGGCTTCTCTCGAAATGTAGTACTAGGACAGCACTCATTAAAATAACTGGTGATATGTACGATGAAATGGATAAAGGTTTTACTGCTGTATTTTAGTACTTCTGGACTTATCTAAAGCTTTTGATATGGTAGATTATAATCTATTAATACAAAAACTTAGTTCGATCAGTATGCAAGCTAAGTAGTTCTGCCATAAAATACATGAAGTGCTACCTCACACATCGGCAGGAAGTTCATCAGATAATGGTATTTCTTCATCTGTTACTAATGTTTTGAGAAGTGTGGGAAGTGTAATTGAGAATACTGGGACCATTATTATTTTCACTTTTTATTAATAACATTTTGCGGATGATGTTTTAGTATATGGTAGTTACAACTTACAAGCCTAGTAATCTATTCAGCTCAATCTTATATTTAAGTTTAGATGTAAAACATACAATGGCATGGGCCTGCAACATCCATTTAATATTAGATCCCAATAATTAGATTCTGGCTTCTTTAATCAATCCTTACATGGGATGACTAAGTCAGTGAAATCTAAAATTAATGTTCACGTTTTGTTTTATATAATTATAATATTTTTAATAAAATTTTTAATTTTATTCGTAAATTTGTCATTATATGTTTTGTGCTAAAAATAAAAGACCATGGAGTCTATAAGCACATTAAATTAAATAAATTAATTAATAAAAAAAAGTTATTATTTTACTATACATATTATAGGTTGTGAAGAGAACTGCAAAAGTAACAAAAAGAGTAAAAGTCGGATCAAATAAAAGTTAAAAATGTACACATAACTGCAAGAAATGGCAAAAAACTATGATGTGCTTGAAATTTTGTGCACAAAAAGAAAAGACCTTTTAAGACCTATTGAAGTAAATAATTGTCCCTGTCGACAGAAACATACGCAGTAGTTTTATGAATGTCAAGAAAGTAGTTTTATGAATGTCAAGTATTTATTCAGATACCAGCATGAAACGAAAGCAAGAGACAGCATAGAAAATACTGCAGAAATAAAGGAAAAAACAACTAAAAAACAAAGTAAAAAGTAAAAAACGGTAAACATTTGAAGACTTCACAATCTTAACCAAGTGAAATGTAAAAATCACTACACACCAAGTAATATGCCAGAAAATAATGTGCTTAGAGCTTGTTAGATGACCCCGCTAAAACGGCAGTATGTGAAAAATACGAAAGATTCAACTACAAAGCTAAATACATGATAGTTAGCCCATTCTTGAAAAGGGCTAACCATCATCAATTTTCTGAATTTAGCAAAATTTACAATTTCTATCATAAGTTTCATAGTTTTAATAAGTTAAAAATCATTTAATTCGATATAGTAAATTTCGTTAAAAGTCTCGAGCACATTCATCTAAATTCTTAAGCAATTCTTTTAGTATACACAGTTCTTATTAACATCTGTAATATTTTCTAGGGATTTAGAGTTTGCCCACCACATTGCTAATTTGTAAGCAAATTGTCTTGATCTAGCTAAAGTATTTGAAAAAACGGCAATAACACGATCCATCCTTGTGTCCGTTTGAACTTATGAATCATGACTCCGCAAAGCTACGAACACACATTTTGAAGGAGCTCCAAACCGAAAGTAAGTAACAACAAAACTATTTAACAACCACAAAAGTAATAAAAGATTTATACAAGTAGAATTATAAAATTAAAAAATTCTTGGACCTTGGCCAAAGTGCCTTAATATAATATATTTCTGATAATAAATAAATTTTGTGTTTGTGTCTTGTACTATCTTAAATCTTAAATAGATTCATTTAAACATTTGAAATAAAAGGAACGAAAATGTGTTTTCATTTTTCTTTTATTTTGAAAAAATTTTATTACGTTTTTTTTTTTATAATTTCGTGGAAAGGCAACACTCCACGCCTTTTATGTACATAATGCAAACACACGTGTGTTGTGTGTAAGACATATTGTGTGTAAGTAGATCGATATTATACGAATTGTTTTGTGGCCAAATATTTTTTCAAGTGGTTTGAACCGCAATCTTGCATAATCGATGATGCATACGGGCCTATTAAATATAAGTCTTTGATATATCTTTACTAAAGTCATGTGGTTGCTTACAGTTTTTGAATGTTTAGACATTTCGAATTAAATAACATAAATTAATTTAGAACGCGTTTTTATGAATCATAATAAACATTTTAGAACACACAATTTTATTTCTTGGTACTGTGCCATCATATTTATGGATGGTCGAATTTTTTGTTGGCTTCGACTGATGGAGCTTTGAAAAATACAAGAATATATGTATTGCGGCATACTTATGGGTGGATGAATATTAATCGCATGTCTTGTTGTTTACTATTCCATTTGTATTAAGTGCACGCGTATTAGGGTCAATGTTAGATAGTATAATAACATCACTATATAGATTACGACACCATCATCAAACGGTTTACTTGTTCAAATCACCCACCTGTTTTGCATTTTCGCTAACTGCTACATCGAATTAAGTGTAGAAAAGTTTAAAAGTCATATCATAGTCCTACGTACTACACGTGATTGCCTTGGCTAGTATGGGGCTTATTAACCTGTAAATCGATTGAGATACGCTATATATGCTATTATAAGGGTTTGATTACAATTAATCTAGGACTTCAAAACGACAATCAATTATAAATGACTAGACGTTGTCAATATTACTGCATAATTGAATCAAGATGGAATTTTCCTGGATTTTATAATCTTATTCATCCGTCATAGTTTTGAAGGAGCACAGCTTTAAAAACCATTACGATACATAGATTTACAATATATTTGGCATGTGAATAAAGGTGGCTGGATTATAACAATCCAGTGTCGGTCAATACTTCCCCATAAAATATGAGGTAAAGATGTACATTTATGACAATCTCTTTAGATGGATGAACATGCTGTATAGGTTGTATAGTCATTTTTGCATTGATGGTCTATAAACCATAAATAGCAACCCAGATAAGAATGTGAGCCAGATTAGAATGTATGTATAGTACAGTTACTGTATATAAAAACTTATTTCTTATACGTTTTGTTAAGCCTTCTGGTTTTACAACATGGCCATTGTTCCAAATTCTACCTGTGTTGATTACAGTGAGAGTAACTTCGGAAATAGATTTTTTGTTTTTTATAAGTTTTACTGTTATAATGGAATATATCATTTTTAAATTCTATAATTCTATACAGGGTGGGCCGCCAATTAGTTCTTTTTTTATTTGTAAATAAAACACACATTTTGGATGAAAAGTCAAAATTTTTTATTGATAGTGAAACGTGGTTCTATAGGGCTGCATTCGAACATCAAAATTTTCGATGATTTTTTCCAATAAAAGCAGATCAATTACCGAAATTTCAGCTTGAATGTTGTTTTTAAGTTGTTGAATTGTTTGTGGATGATTAGCATAAGCCTTATCTTTCAAATAACCCCACTAAAAATAACCAAGTGCTGTTAAATCCGGACTTTTTGATGGCCAATGAACTTAACAATTTTCTGATGAAAAACTTTTTTCGCTCAACATCCAATTAACCAAATGACGACGATTAAATGGTCTGGTGGAAACTCTCACGTAATTTAAGAAATGTTTTTTTTAACGATTATTTTCATAATAAATTTGACCAATCAAAATGCCTGGTTGTATTGTTATGATAATAAATGGCATATTTTTGACTTTTCATATGTCAAAGAATTTTTTAGAACAAATAACATTAAGTACTAATATTCATTGTATGCAAAAAGGACCAGCAGATGGCCTACCCTGTATAACTTATCTTCGTAATTAGCCGTTTAAGCTCTGTGCCGCTGGCATTTTTGCTGTAACTTCTACTGTTACGCTATTATTACCAGGGTGTATAGTTTAATGATTCGCTCAAAACATCAACTAGAGTGTAAAAGATTGTTGTTGCTAATAAAGACGATAACATGTATTTTTAACTAAGGTTGTTTGAGTTTCTACTCAGCCCTCCTTTAAAGACTTTCTTGGTAGTCGATTGAAGAACGCTAAAAAGTAGTTACGTTTCTCTTCAGTGATTTTGGTTTAAGTGCTGCGATTGAATGAATCTTACCAAAAAAGACCTAGTGGTCTAGCATTCTCTCTTTTCAACATAACGATATACATATCGTAGACGCGCATGAGTTTACTTTAAGCTAAAGATTTCTAATTTAGTATAACATGAGGACAACATAAGAACTTTATAACACAAAGCACTGGCCTTAAAACACTTGACACAAACATGCCAGAGCAACCTTCAAATCCATGGAAATAGAAAAACATTTTAAAATTGCATGGGTATAATTTAATACATGACGTGCTCCAGTTGTTTGTCAGATTGTATCAGTAATTTAAACAATGACAACTATAGGATAGTTGATATATAGATATTCATCTTTCACAAAATAAGAGCTGGAATGCACAAAAATATCATAACGTTAAAACGTCATCATAAAAGTCATTATTACAATATCGTCATTATTCCTTCACAATATCGTCATTATTTCTTTTAACAATAAGCTGTATGGTATGTTAATCCACGGGGTTACTCACGAAAGGTGTTAAAGTGGATTTAATTTACTTCAAAAACTTTTGTCGAAACTTAAGATTTTGTTAAACTCCATTAAAACACTACATATAGTCTTGGAGACCTTCTGTTAGTTAAGCCACCTATTTATAATACACACCTGATATACACCAAAAAAATATTGACATTATCTTTACGAAACCATATCAAAAACTTCAAAAATCTTGGAAGCCTAACAGAGTAAGATGACCCAAACCTATAGATATTATAATAGACACTAGGCGACTTATTTTCTAAAGAAGAAAACTGACATCATTTCAGTTTAATTTTTCCAAAATGATTGACTTCCTTTTCGCTTATAAAATCACATCTGAAATCAACCGTTGATGTGAGTCAATTGTGAAATTTGTTTTCGTTTATTACTTTGGCACAATTTTTCATTTTCCGATCGAAATACTTGACTTAAACTAAAATTTTGAATATATTGCACATAAATTCATGTTTTTCGACGAAATCATTTTTTTTTTGATCTATTTCGAATGTCATAATACAAAAAATATATAGAAGTCAATTGTCACCTACCTCCTCAAAATTCAATTTGTGTCAATGTTCAAACAATAACATATTGTTGTATTACAAGTAATTACTCATACGCTTACCAATAGTTATTATTCATATTTTAAAATTACTTTCAAGTGAGACTGTCGGTAATTTTTTGGTAAGTGGCGAGTTTGATTATCAGTTTTAAGCTTCAGGGAAGTTATTAAAAGACATTTTTTCTGTGCTAGATGCACCAATCTCTCGATATCTGCTGCATATCTTTTAATAATTCCCCATTCTTTTGATAACGGCCTTTTAGCTCTATTCTGTAGAGTTCTCGCTCATAATCACCTCCATATTACGCATGTGACTAGCCAACTTGTCCATCATTTGTGCTCATGCGCCAACTGATGTAAGCCAATCCAAAGATAAAGAATCATTTTACAACAATATCGATGATCTGATGGGATCCATACTCGAGCAAGACGTCAGAATAGTGATTGGTGACTTTATTGCTCGAGCTGGGAAAAATCAAACTAACTATATGTGAAAACCGATAATAAGCAAAGAATGATGCACATTGTGGTCGCGCATGACCTAATTGAAAGTATCCACTTGGAAACATGGACAAGTGCATCTTCGTAAGTTGTCCCGAAGTTAAATTGAGCACGTGATTATTTTGTAACGGGAGCCATAGTAAGCTCCTATTACAACAAATAAACTCATTTCAATTCAATGCCAAAAATTTAAATTGTCAGTTGGCATATAAAAAAAATAACTAACATAATGTTATATGCATTTATGATCATGTGCGTTATATTTCTGCTTGTGTTTTAATATGTGGTTCGATCATTTGATCTTTGTTTTTTTAAACCTACAGGAAAAGGAATGAGGAAGAGGTTTCTTTATTTCTAAGCCGCGGTAGTATCGCTGTGGACAAATTTCTATGTAACGTATTATGTGTAAAGGTAGATTTTATATTCATTGGTTACTAAAACAATCTGTTACAATTACTAAGGGAAGGTCTCGGGTCATCCAAGATGTGATGCCTTATCGCTCGGCTGCCAAATTTGTAGGTAGTGATAATCAATTGGTCACTGCAAAGCTAAGATGGCAGTTTTCATATAAGTTAGGCATCACAAGAAAACTTAACTTACGTTTCAACTGTGAAGGTCTGATAAACGAAAATGAATAAGCACGATATCAGAATCTTGTTAGCAGTAGCATTATGGAAACCAACCCCCATTGGGGCCCAAGCGACTCTAGGTATGGTAAAAATCAAACCCAAAAATGATTGGTTTGATGAGGAGTGTTGTCTTGTTCTCGACCAACAGAATATTGTCTAAAATTAAGCGCGAATACATTTTACAATCACACGGATGAACAAAGCGGTTCTTGCTAGGAGAAACGCCAAGCGAATTTGTAGACGGAAAAAGCGTGGAAGGGTTAAATCTTAAGAGTACCGGACTACACCATACTTTCAGACCTAGGTCTATCACCATTCGGGACCAGGATAGAAACCTCCGTGTTAACATCAATTCAGTGCTCGACACATGGAAAGGGCATATCTCTGATTTACTGAATGATCAACAAGGTTCAAATGCTGTATTTGAAAATTGTCAAATACAGACTGCGGAGATGTGCATAGAGGACCCATCATACGGGGAATTCTCACTGGCCATGCAGAGACTTAAAAGAAACCGTTCTCCTGAGGTTGATTGTATTAATTCTGAGCTCTTGATATTCGGCGAGGACACTTTGGGGAACCATCTTTTCGAACTTGTTCGATTAGTATGGCAAAGTAGAATTCAACTTTCAAAAAAGTGAAATACCTCAGGATAACATCTTCTTGTACCGTCAGTTCAACCAGGTTCTAGCATATGCAGATGATATCTATGTAATTGAACTGAATGACAACGGTGTCAAAGAACTACTTGATCTACCTGAATGATTTTCAGCTTACGTTGGTCTCAAAATCAATGAGTCTAAAACAAAATATATGATCACTGGTTTTAGAGACCAAGACGCAATGGGATTTAGTTGTGGTGGCCAGACATTTAAAGGAGGTGCAAGTTCATGACAACTCTGTGGTGGAGGGAGGAAGATATTAAAGTACGTTTTGTCGTTGCCAACCGTGCTTTGATGCCTTACGTCCACTGCTAAAGTCAAAATACAGTGCAAATGCCGACAAGCTGAAGTTTTTCAGACCCGTTGTTATGTATGGGTGTGAGAGTTGGACCCTGACCGATGAGTATGAGAGATGGTTTATGACATTCGAGAGAAGAATTATGCGCTTGATTTATGGCCCCAAACGCGACGAATACGACACTTACCGAGTTTTATTCAACCACGAGATCAGGAATTTAATGAAAATTCGACCTAATCTCGTTCATGAAATAACAGAACAGCGAGTACGCTGGCTCGGTCACGTTCTGCAAACCGATCCTAAACAAATAGTTCAGCGTGGTAGAGAACGACTTCATCGGGTTGTATAGAACAATATGAAAATCCAACACCTTTCTGGTGGCTACTCTTTCAAATTGTAGCTTGATTATGCCAAACGATGTTGTTCCATCAAAGGTTGGAGGCTTTAATTTAATTGTTCTCACATTTTAGGCTTCTTGCGATGTTGTTCAGTTTCCTTTGGCGTTAAGTAACTTTGTTCAATTTTGGCTTGAAACTTTTAATCAACTAGCTGTTGAACTTCTACCTATTGAACATATGTATTAACTTCCTAAAGCTCATTTCTAAATCTTCTTGTAATTTCTTTATTTCAATTTGGATAGTCGTAGATAATTCAATAAGTTTTGTATTCATTAGTTTTGGCCAATATGTTTCCGGATTGTTAGTTTTTCTGCATTATCGTTTTTTTCATTGCAGCCAGCTGTTACCTGAGCCATATCAAAAACTTGTATTGGAGCGACTGTTTCATATCTCAATGTATTCTGCTCACCAGCATCAGCCTTCTCTATCTTTGTCAAATGCTTTGCAAACTCCTTAATCGTAAAATAACGATGAAGCTAATGAGTTCTAAGAGAAAAACAGCCTTCTGATGTCTGTTTTAAAAACCATATGTAATAGTAAAGTATTATCATGAGGTCATTGACCATTTGTTTGGTATACGATTTAAAGATTATTTAAGACATTTACAGTCATAAATAAGAATCCTTGTTTATATAATACGATTTATATGAATGAAAATATTAATCGTTGTGGGCCGATCGATGCTTGATCCCACAACGTAAAACTAATTAAATTAAAACAAACATTTTTATGATAAATACTATAAACATCTCGATCGTGTAGCTATCGTAATAAAAATCTATCAATGAAATTAAATTTTTTTTTTTATTTGCAAAACAATTCGGAAGATATTCAAATTTTTTGTAGATCATAAATTTGTCAGTTTTTTGGGCAAAAATAAAAAATTCAACACGTATATGGATAATTTTTATGCAATTTTACCACGTATATTGACCAAAACTACTTTTTGGCCAATGGATAATATAGTGAATGAAGTTTTAAACTGCCACCTCTTCTATAGAGATACGATGCAATTAGCCCCAAATTTGAGTTTTAACATTTAAAATCTTTTTATTTAAGTGGATAGTGAAATATTTGATATATTTTTAACTAAAATAAAGACGAAAACTAAAGAATTATTCTTAATTGAACAAGAAAACCGGTTGGAGGACCACCAGTCAAAATTTAACATCTCATTTGTCCATGTGTTATAGTGAAATAAAAGTCATTGAAAACCACAAAATAATTAAGACACGAAAGGTAGATTTCCTGCGATTCGGAAGAAGTCAATGATTTTTCGTTAAATCTGGAAAACGTATATAGTGACATCAAAAATAATCGATTAATATTGGAATCTATACCAAAACAATTTGATCTAATTATGTCTGTGTATTTGTACACAAATTCGCCTCAGCAGCTAAAAAATAATAGGATCCTATAGTCGTTTCACACCATAAATAAAGACAATATATAAGATGTTGAACGTAATCAATATAGATAAGCAAATCATTAGAACAGAAGATCATTTGAAACTATCAGAGGGATTTATAAATTGGTAAAACCGCGGTTCGATTAGAGTACATTTATGGGTTTGCTTTAAAGATTTTAGTAAAATCATTGTCAGCTTCAACGGCAATATCCCAATCACTATCTTTAACGTCGGTACTTCTTTATCTATAAATAATTGTAATAAATCATTTTGAGATCTCTTAACCAACATCGACTAAACGAAGTGTTCTATTGGAAAACCAGAAATAAAATTATTAAGTAGAAATTTAATTATAATCAAATTATAAAGTAGAATTAATGACATTAAAGGTCATTTGGATAGCCAAATCATGAACAATTTCAGAAAATAGAACATCCGTATTCAAAAATTTTTATAAGGGCGTCATAATACTTAAGCTTCAACTTAAGTATTAAATAAATTTAGTTGGGAAGTAAAATCACTTTGTAGTCACTAAAAATGGGATATCCGTTTTGCGAAATTTTATTTCCGATTTTTAATTATAAATTGTACACTGAACTTTCACAACCTGTAACTAATAAGAGTTACTCATACCTCGAAGGAGTATTATAATAATTTAACATTTTTTGCAAAAAATACTAGGACCCCTCAAAATTTTTACTTGGGCCCGTGGAGAAGTTTTTTTTACCAATTTAATTGACAACTGAACTATTATTCCAAATAAATATTATCGAGCTATATACACTCACACTTACCAGTAGGCAATAAATTAAATTTTTATCCATTATTCTAATTAATAATTCATTTTATTAAAACTTTATATTTATTTACAAACATATAAAAATTTATATAATCACACATTTGATTTTTTTTTTATTTTTTTAACTTGTTTTATTTTTTATATTGTGTCAAATAAATTAAGTCACCATAATTAAATTTAGAAAAATTGATTGAATAATTTTTTGTGATCACTTAATTTAAAATATAAACACTTTATTCCAATCGATTTAATAAATTCAATATACTTAAAAATCTTGATTAACTTTTAACAACTTATTCCACGACACAAGTTTATTAATGTAATTCTGCGGCTTAGAACTCTCGTCGATGTTAAAATAATATTTAAAAAAAAAAAATTATTAAAATAAATAGTGCGTTGGTGTTTTTAAAAACTAAAAAATACCTTACCTACAATTTTTTTATTTTTTATTTCGTTTGTTTATGTATTTACTTATTTATTTATTTTTTATACATAACTATAAAGCCGGTATTTGTTTTATTTTATTTAGCTTGCAACTCTCATAGATATAGATTTTAGATGAAGGTACATTGATGAAATGTCAGTAATAAAAATTTATTTATTGCAACGGTACATTGATAAAATCTGTCGGAACTTAATAATATAGGGTCTTTCAATAGGGGCCTAAATTTGATAGGTTATATCAGCCATGTTGTTAGAGATCTGTCAAATCCCGAATACGTGCCACCAAACCAAGCCACGGCGGACATTTAAACGATGTTTTGACTGTAGTGTATGCCAAAATAACTTGTTCCAATTATTGAGGGGGTACCTCACTCACACCTTTTTTTATTTACATTTAAAAGTAGAGCGTCTTTACTGGAAGTCCCTATGTTTTATCAAAATTTGACGGGGGTCTTATTATAATTTGACTTATAGTTGATTATAGTTATAGTTAGATATGTAATTCAAAGCACGTAGTTTTTATATAATCAAGATTTAAGAGCTTTTTAAATCAAGGTTTTCTAAAATTACAACAATTAAAAAATTAGTATGTTCTGTGTAATTTGTTTATCTGCGGGTCACGGAATTGATTCAACCCTTAAGGTAGGTGTCCGTTTGACAGGAAACCCCTAAAAGAAAAACTGCAGTGAATACTGAGATTGCTTTCCAAGATGAACTGCCAATAACTTTCGAAAGACGGTAACTCGGAAATGAACAAAAAAAAATCTCAGAGGGTGATTTACACAATTCCGACGCGGTTCATATTGCTGAGAATGCTCGCAAGTAGCGGTATATAAATGGAAGATAAATATACAAATAAAATATTCGCAAGTTGTAACAACCAATACACACTGTAGAACACTCCGTCAGTATATACGGTTTTAAGTGTTTCAACTTTTAATTACTCAGAAGATAGCTGAAGTCTGAATTTAGCTTTTTAAAGCCAGTACGACATGTTGTCAGTGAATATATCCTGACATTTCGATAGCTAGTAGCTTTGCTGTTGAACCATCGTGATTTACTGATGTTAATCTTAAACTAAACAAACTGCAAATTTAACTTGCAGAGCTACGTCTGTAGTCCAACTAATGTGATTATGGGCAAAAGTCAAACAGTTTTTTCGATGGGCTAGGAGTAATTCTGGCGCTGCATTAGCCTTCCTGGATATTACATACATGTGCCGATCGACCAGCGGTCGATTCTAGCTGTTTGGACACGATCTCGCAATACCATTGATATAATATCACAGAACGTCTTGCTCGTTTGTTGCTCGTTTACGACCTGATCTAACACTTTGCTGATACTGACCAGTTTCAAAATCTTATTTAATTGCAGCAATATCATGCACGCTACGGCTATCCTCGCTCAAGGCGATTACTTTTGCGTCATTTGTTGGTCTCATAAATATAATTGTAGCTAAAAATAATAGCACTGTTAACGTAAACTGTAATAATAATAATCCAAGGTGGCGTCTCGTGTGGTCAATGTACGATAAATCAGACATTCGTGAGTGTTTATGGAGTATAACCTTGATATAATCCATAGACACTCATTGAATATATTTTCGCTTTTCATTTTTAAGTTGTACTTAAAAATGCACACAACACAAAGTTTGGACGTAAAATCATAATGATGCCATTTTGAAAATAAAGAAATATCATAATTTTGTATACCATCGCTTACTATAAAATCATACCTAGATAGTAGTTGCTTTCTAAACGACCATCGCATATACTTATATAAGTGCTTTAATTCGGCGAAAAGAGCTTAAAGTCATGGCGTTTCTGTGACATATATTTAAGTCAGTATTGTCAGATGCAATAAATGATAAATTACGAGGCACTGATATCTAAATTAGGATTGGTATTCCACACAACTTTTGTTTCAGCTGAAATCTCGTTTTCACATCTTTCTATAGCTCTAGCAATAAAATACCACGTGGTGCTGTCAAAACAATCTAACTGATTGTTTTGGCAGCACCACATGGTATGCGGCATATCATCAATACGAGAATTAGCTGAAGGACTAATAATACAATCCTACAGTAGCTTCCAGTGTTTCGCAGGTAATAACATGTCTATTATTGTTTCTTACGATACCTGTTTCTGTCGCAACAGCGAAACGACGTTTTCTAAATTGAATATAATAAAAAATTTGTTGCGCAACTCGATTCGTGCAGATCGTTTAAGCGACACCACTTTACAAATTTCGTATTTACAAACACCTAGAAAGACGACATGCATACTATCAACAGAATAATTTTCTATTACATGATATTTGTCTAAACCATTTAAAAGGCTACCTTTACAGTTTTAAAGGCTTATAGCTTTTTTTTGTCACGAAGAAACAAAACTTCTTCAATTGATGCAGAATGTGTTCTGGATTTTAGCATTTAAAAAACGACAAAAGAAGTTTGAATTGAACAACTTGCTAGAGCCAATGAATATAACAATGAATTTAATTCTAAATTATCTCCAATTATTAAACCAAGTTTAAAACGAACTTGGATTTAACCAGCACAGCTTAAAATATGTTCTTTAAAGGGAATGCACAATAAGTTGGTGGACCTATTGGCGAAAATATAGTAAACTGCAGAAATAAATAGCATATTCGCCAGAGTTCGAACCTATACGGCATCATCAACTTGAAAATCATTATTTTGTATAAAAAACAGTATCCTACATTCTTAGTTACAATATTTGTAACCACGTTTTACCATTAATAGAATTACAGAGGTCATTTTCAGAACCTAGTTGAAAAGCTATTGGCATGAGAACACCTTTTGGATTCTTGCAATCAATTTCAGCAACACCGCTAAATATGGTATACAAGACTCATTTCATTATTAATTAAAAATGATTTTGGATAATAATTGTTTTTGCTCTAAATATTTAATAAGTTTATGTTCTATAAATATCATTAATTTAAAATATTTAAATGTCTAAATAATTGTTTATCGTGACAAGCATATTTGCAGTGATACATTCTTCCATGTAATTTAAAAGGCTCGTTAAAAGTAATTTAGTAAAATTATTTCTTGAACTTGTGATCTTGATAAAAATGGTTTTAAGCATGTAAATAACGTCACTGTTGATTAATGGATTAAAATTAATGTCCCTTTCTGTATTATTAGACGTTTTAATTGGTATTCCCTAACGTAATACTTCAGCCGCTTGGGATAATTCTTCTTTAGGTTTTGAATTTAAATTATTAAGTAATCTGCTTAATTCAGAAGTTTGTTCAACTTGTAAAGAAAAAGAATCATTAATTGGTGAAACAATCTAGTTATCTAGGCCTCGTTCTTATTGGTCAAGTTACTTGAATTTAATCGATATATTCCAGTATATTCATATACAGATATATTCATTTTATATAAATGTCAATACATATATATAAAAAGGCAATATATACAATATATATAAAAAGGCCAAAACAAATTTTGGTTTACATGATCCTCATTACACCCTTTTGGAAGAGTTGTCCTATAGTCCCAGTATCCAGTCGACGTTGGTTAGATATTAGGGTCCAATTACCATTACCGTAAATCTGACCTACGCAAGGAAGAAGAAATATAGAAAGAAATGGGAGGCCCATTATCCGGACAATCACTAATGAATTAACTCAACTTGCAGATCTTTGTCTAGTTGGGATTGCTAAAGTTTCTAATAAAGCAAGTTTCCCTGCTGCCTTTTTTATGCAACTCATGGAAGATGCACAATTATTAAAACATATTCGAGGATCCCACATAGGTCTAGTTACCATTGAAGTGCAAGTCTCCCAGAGTGCATCAGCATAATCGAATTCTATCGTCAGGGATGTTATGAGTTCTGGCGACATGTGCAAAACTTAAACTATAGAACTAAAGCAAGAGATTAACACAAACAAGCAGCCAAAGAGGTATTATTTCATTCCTGTTGGGGGACACAGAAAGGTGATTTAGGACTCTTCAAGACCTAATGACGGGGATTGATTTCATGACTCAGAAGGCCATTGGCATCTCTCTCAATGCAGTAAAAGGAGGAGTTTAAGTTGACGTAGAGACAACTCATTCCTTGGATACGTGTCCGCAGACTTTCAAATGTGGCTCAAACTAGACTCTGCCAGGCGGGGAGGGGTCAAATTTCAAGATAAGCTACATTATTTGTCCGTGGTTATCAAAGAGTAATAGAGGACGATGAGCTTTTCAAGCTCTTTCACAATGATTTCCAAGCTACAACTAGTTATTTGCAAGGCGTAACTTCGACAGTAGATACCATCACGCGGATCAAACACAAAATTGCCAATGAAATAAGGAATAACCATCGTCACAGAAATTTATAGTGTCACTCACAATAGTAGCGCTGAGAATTACGGGGACCCATATATGAAACAAATCCACTGGATTTGACTTCATCACTGGAAAGCACTTTTATTCTTTTCAGCAGTATCTTTAAATCATTTTTAGAATTTTATATTATAAATGTATATTAGTGTTTTAATTAATTTAATTGACGTAGTCATTCCACAACCCAAGATATTAAAATGTTGCTTTCATTCAGACCAAAATTTGCACTTTATCCAGTAAATAAATTTGCACTTTATCCTGTGCACTTTATCCAGTACTGAGTGATAATTTGCCAACTAAAAAAAGAGATATTTTAGTTTCTACTATCCAGAAATTCATAGAACCAAAATACAATAATGATCCATACATTAATTTTATAAATAGAAAGTACATAGAAATTAAAATTTTTTCAATAAAAATAATAATCATCTACTCGAAAGTGATAAAAGTAAAAAGACTGTTGTAATGACAAAAAATGAATATGAAACCAAATTGAACTAACTTCTTAGTGACACAGAGAGGTGTATGGACAAATAAATGCTGATCAAAACTTAATATTAGTGGTTTAATCTCAAAAATTACCTCGAAATATACAACGTAAAAATATACCTTTTGACGTCGTGTCGTTATTCACTAATATCCCAACTAAATAAGCTATTAAATAAGTTAGTACAAAATGGGAAGAAATAAAGTTCATGTCGGAGCTTGATCATGATACGTTCATTAGCAAATCTTGTACTAGAAAAACTATTTGCAAAATATGTGGCTAGATTAGAACGACAACCAACTTTTATCACAAAGTATGTAGACGATATCATTTTATCCTTACCTAAAAATCATAATGAGAAAACATTAGAAATTTTTAACTCTAATAGCCACGTTAAATTTACAATAGAAAATGCAATAATAGTGGTATTTTATTTGCCAAATTACACTAACAATGCTATATATCCAATTCCAATTTGGAATTTAACCAATTCCAAATGATTTGCTGGTATTGAAATTCAATTAAAATTTTTTAGTTCCAGTATTCGTTCCTAGATGTCACATAATTAGTAATTTTTGTTCTAAATGTTGTCAAATTCCAAATTTAAATAACTTTTATTAACTTTATTAACTTTTATTTTTTAATTTAAAATTGAGCTTGAATTAAAATAAATTAGTTCAATTTTAAATACACTACCAAACATTTTAGATTACAGAAAAATGGTTGCAGATTGGAGTTGCTGATGAGAGATTGCAGAATTCAAAGCAGTTTATTATAAATATGATTGTCTTGTGCTTATAGTAGTTTGAATATTGGCTACTGGGAAACCGGACCAATTTTGTCATTACTGACTTACCACAAAAAAGAAACTAACTATTGGCAGCTACGGTGTCTGTAACCGGGTCGACCCCAATAATATATCTAACTATCCTGCCTTATACCTCAAATAATATGTAAACCCGGGTGTATGGTGGACCTGGCGTATTCCGGGATAACCTGCTTAATGTTTGGTCCTGCATTCTAAATTAATCAAAATAACAGTTCGTGATGGTAGGCCTAATCAAATTGAAAAATATATGCCACACATCGCCAACAACATTCAAATTTCCAACATTCAGATAATATATGATAGGACCGGAACAGCGATCGATCTCTTAGCGGATCAGTAAGATTTATATTTTATTTGGAAGTCAATTGAAATTTTGTTCACTTACGTTACACACTCAAATGTTTAATCATAGTGATCGTCATAAGCTTAACTGTACATAGGGATCGTAGGCGCGCAAATACATTTTAATTGTGTGTATATTATACATCTACATATTTATTATTTATTTACTTTTTTTTCGTGTTGTATATAACACATAACGACATTTTGATTTATGTTTCTTTTGATTTAAAAATTTTTTTATAGCGAACTGAGATCACATCACACGATCGTGAAATCAAAAATCAACAGCGCTTCATCATATTATTTAGAATAATTATAAATAATTACCGATATTAAAATGATTTAATTTGTTGATATTGAATAACGAAAATATAAATATTGTTTGTGTATTATAAATAAATAAGAAAAGCAGTAGCAAGTATCATAAGATGAAGAAAATTTATTTTGTTTCGTTAAAATAATGGACATACCCACCTGTTATCAATTTTATAGGCGAGCTATCGTCAGTTGTATTTCTTTTTTGTTAATGAAAGGCAAATGTTGATATGTTACGTGTTGATGATGATCTTAATGTTTTTGTCTTCGTCTATTGCATTATTATTCTTGGAATTTAAAAAGAGGCGAGCCAACCGGAAATATAAATAAAAAAAACTATCACTTTGTAAGCTTTATTGATCGATGATTAAATAGGTCAGACACCAAAAGTTTCGAACACATAAAATTCCATTGATTCATGCACGAATGTTGTTTTTTATTCTGCGCACTAAGTGTTAAACTGTGAATGTATAAATCAAAACAGCGGTGGGCGATGCTCATTGAAAGACAATATTTCCAGCTATAGTAGATATATAATGTATTTTTTCCGTTACAGGGAATATTTTATCTAAAGCAAGAATTATATATGACAAAATCATTTATCATATTTTAAGTTACAACAACAATATAACATCACCGCACAGAGTATATACGAGTGGAATGAATCAACCAGTAAATGTTCCCGTTTAACTTCATTTTCGATTGTAGTTCAAACGTTTCTCTGCCGTAAATTCATTTTTCAATCCAGGTAAATTCTTTCGAAAGTCTCGTCTATAAAATCCAGCTTTGCATTTTTCTTCAATTTCAAGCTCCTTAATAATTGTTTCCAACAAAATAGGCAAATTGGCTCCGGAAATGCAATTTATGATTCTATTGTGCTACAGGATAAAATATTTTGTTATTGTAATATACAATTTCATAATTATCCGACGCAAACTTACCGAGGCGAATAGCCACGTGGGTTCACTTGTATCACGAAAATTTTCTAAACGTTTAATATTATCTGATTTACACTTGGCTAAATGTAAATTATCACCACCAATTTCTAATTTTAATTTTTCCAAGCTACTCGACATACTTATACACGGACCACACCATTCCGAGTAAACATCCATGACGAGTAAACCTTTACGATTTAGAAAATTTTCAAAAT
Organism: Tipula confusa; assembly: GCA_963556175.1. NCBI lineage: Eukaryota > Metazoa > Arthropoda > Insecta > Diptera > Tipulidae > Tipula > Tipula confusa. The sequence continues at coordinate 2,857,321 of OY744476.1, forward strand.
CTTCATCACTTTCAATTTCGGTTTGAAGTTTTTTAACTTCTTCAATTTTTGTTTCCATTTTGTGGCTTAAAATATTGTTGAAATTTGGAAAAAAAAATTTCTGTTAAATTCGAAAATTAATTTTCAGTTTTGTGCCAAATTGTTCGCCCTATTGCAAATTTTGTCAATCGAAAATAAATAAAAGGTGGTTTCAAAACGATTACTACTTGTGGCTACTTAAATCTGAATTTTATAAATCACATAATAATTTCACTTTGCTGTAATATCGGTCAAGATGGATGCTCCTTTCAAAGCATTGGAAATTGCAGGAAATAGCCATCAAAGCTATTTGTAATCGCAACAACTTCCATCGTAATGTGGCCGCATAAATAAAATTAAAATTTTCTCAAAAATTATCTATCGTGTCTCGGACTCATCGACCGATAAATTGAATGATTTTGATGTGTCATCGGAGGATCAAATTATAATGGTCCAAGTAACTCCCGAATTCATTGTTGATTTAGTAACTGATTATGACTTTCCCCAGAAATTTGTTTTTAGTCTTTTGTGGATGTAAGATGGATGTTTAAGATGGATATAAGCTCTGGTGGAACCTTGACTAACCTTGTGTACAATAACAGTTTATTACCTAATGAAACTCTAAAGAAAGTGTTAATTTTATAGTTGTTTGCGCTTTGCTGCAATATGTTGTTTCCATGTCAACCTTCTTTCCAAACCTAGGTATTTTACCTTGGTTTGTTGAGGAATATTAACACCGTTTAATTCCACTGGTGGGCACGTGCATTTATTTAGTATGACTGTAACGTGAGCTGATTTTTTTGTGTTAACTCTTTATTCACCACGTCTTTAGCCAATCTTCGATTTTGCTCAAATGAATTTGTAGTACCATTGACGCAGTTTGGGGGTTTTTATGTGACTACAGGATAGCAGTATCATCAGCAAATGTTGTTATTATTACTTTGCCAGTACCAAATAAATTGGCGGTAAACAATAAGTAAAAATTGGTCCTAGATCAGTCCATAATGCCAAACTTTGTAAAAAAGCTTGTGCAATTTCTAAGAATACTGCAGAGGAATATTGCTTTTCTACGAAGTGCATTTCTGCTAATACTGGTTCCAGTTTTGTTAATATTTCCTTTTCAAACAGCTTTGAAGTCGTTGGAAGCATGCTTATTGGATGGTATAAGAACAAACCCGTTTTTCATTTTTCCCCATAGGTTCATGAATCATATTGATAAGAGGTATCTTTAATTTTAGTTCGCATGATCGCATTGAAAATGAATGTTATTAGTTTTATGCATTTACCTGGTAATTTCCTTATCATTTTTCCAAAAATAAGGTCATATCCTGATGCCTTTTTTGGGTTTATGCACATTTTGGTAGTATTCTTAACTTCCTTCCAATTAAACTTTATGTTTTTCTATCCATTTGACTACCTGACCCGTCTGCTCAGGTAACACAAAATTGATTGGGTTTTTCTTTATAGCTTCTTGCCCAGTTTCCAGTTGGTAGTCTTATTGGCGGGTAAATACTTGTTAAGTATTTTGTTGTTTTCCACAAAGAATAATATGTCACTTAAATAGCTCTAGACCCTCTGGTTTTCTTCTTCCCGCAACGCAAATCTTAGAGTCCTATAACAGCTCAGTTTAGTTTCTATTTCAACAATGGTGGTTATAGCGAGTGTAGCCTTTTTAGCTGATAATTTCAGTATATGTGTGAGATTTGCTGCTGTTGCATCAATATTTGCTGGTGTATTAATATAGGAAAATCCAAAGTTAACCGTTTTGTTCAACTATAGTGTAATATTACCGGTGAATGGCTATAGATGACAGATCATAACAATCAGTGCCATTAGCATAAGTACGTGCAATTATGCCCTTGTTTACACAGAAGTAAACTAAATTAGAATTTTTTTTATCGGTAACTATCTGCATCGGCGTGTTTGCCTTCTGCATCATTGGGGCCATGGTCCTTTCATCATTGTCAAGAAAGTTCATACCAGTTAACATATTTAATTTGCTGTCTTCTGGCATTTTCCCCTCCATCTGGAAAACTGCTAACGTACATCCTGTGCCAAAAAAGGGAAGCAAATCGGACCATTCAAAGTATCGCCCAGTCGCTATCGTCTCGGTGCTTTCCGAAGTACTTGAGCCTATAATCAATTTCTCGTTAATGAAATATTTGGAAGATAACCATCTCATTTTCGATCGTCAGTATAGTTTTCTCAGAGGGCGTTCAGCAGGGACCTTAATTAATTTTGTCACTGAACAATGGAATAGAAGCATCCATCATTCTGGTGAATCACAAATCATTACGCTTTCACGGTTCGTTAATTTTATGGATTCATAATTTGCTTCTATGCCGCAAAATCCACGTGGTGGTTTTCGTTCGACATTTCTTAAAAGCTATTGTCTCTCAGGGGTCAGGTCTTTCTCCGAACCTTTTTGAAATTTTGATCAATGATCTTCTATCTGCACCTTTTTTACTGTTTACCTTCTTCATCATTGCAAAACGAAAGTAGCAATTGGCGTAGCCTGATTTACGACAAAGTAATTTTTACTTTACTCCATCAGAAAGATAGGAATAGATAATTTTTGTGAATGTGGGGGTTAGCCAAGCTTTTTAACCGTTATCTTATTACTGTACCCATTGTGATGGTTGATTGTTAGGCACGTGTTTATTTAGGAACACGTAAGAACTGCACTATGATACAATGTAAAAATAGTATCTTAAGAAATGATTTCCAACCTTCGTATAAATATTAAAATAATAAATAAACAAACAAAATAAATAAATTAAATAAGACAACTGTTCATAATATGTAGATCCCATATACGGGTTTAAAACCAAAACTCCATCGTAACGTAATTTTTGTATTAATTGTTTCACTCTTAAACAGAATTATTATTATTACTTTAAGGTGAATTGAGGCGTTTTATAATTTTATTTCATATTTTTCGTTTTAATATATATTTTTTTTTAAAATCCTACACAAAATTGTTTGTAATCATATACACAATATATTAGTGCCAGTTATGGAATGAAATTTTTTTTTTTTGCTTGTTACTTGAGTCAAGGTGATAAATTTGTAACGGATATTATTGTTTTGTATGTAGGCTGTAGTTAACATACATTTCCAATAGATGGCACAATATATTTAGCAAATCTATATTATCGATTTGCGACGTTGTTTTAGTCAAATGTCAAAAAATTTGTAATTAAAACTAACTTCACCACTATCAAATGTAGACATTTATTTGCTTAAAATTGTCTGCCATTTATTTTTCTCATTCATTTGCAATCATTTGTGTGAAACAATTGTGAATATCGAACCATAAAGAGTATTACAATAAAAATTTAAAAAAGAAAATTAGTAAATTACTTATTCTTTTTTTTTTCTCACATTCCGTTTAATCATAAAATTTAACCAAATTACATACTAATTAATCATTAATTTAAATTAACTATAAAGTGCGCTTGTATTCCAAAATGCCCTCAGCATCAAACATTAAATTGGAAACTAAGCCATCGCCAGTAGTCGAAATTAATCATCAACCATTAAACCAACCAGCAGTTGCGTTGATAACGGCCCCTCATCAACAGCACCAACCTGAACCACCAATTCGACAAGTATTAGTTCTTATAGAACATAAAATTCGTAATTTGGAAAAGCGTAAGGTAAGTACGACAGATTTTTTAGTGTAGCCCATTTTGTTCTCGACGTCTTTTGTTTCGTCAAAGGTTTTCCATCATATGTATCTGGCAGCCGCCATACTTGTGTTTTTTTATTTACACTAAAATGTTTTTATCGTATTTAATTTTAATGCAACAAATTTTATCTAAAATTCGCTAGGTATTATTATGTTTTTGTCAATAATTGCACTGCGGATACTGCATTAAATTATTTAATGTATTGATTTCTTGGGAATGTTTAAAACATGAAAGAAAAAATTGAGCAATTTCGTTGTAATGTCAATGTACCAACACCTTGAACGTGCACTCACCCGGTTTGTGTGCTTTTCCTTTGTGTGTGCGCTAAGTCAGTCTCAGCTCTTATGAATAATTAAAAGCATACTGGCTCAATTTTTGTAACTGATAACCTTAAAATATTTACCGGTCTCCAATTAGAATTTTTTAGTTAATGGTATCCATTTTATTATTATATTTTAGGGAAAACTAGATTCTTATAAAGATTCGCAAAAATCAGGTAAAGATTTGACGTCGGATCAATTAATTGCCGTCTCAAAATACGATGAAGTAACACATCTGCTAGAATTTGCCCGCGAGTTTGTTAAGCAAATTAACAGTGTATTAGCCGCATCAGAAAAGGAACAAAAAAAGATAGCACGCAGAGTAAGATATTTAAAGTAGTATTTAGACTTTGCTTAATCATAATTTTTTTTTTGTAGGAGGCCGCCCATCGGACACAACAAGACATTGGAAAAGTTCGTGAAGTATTTATCTATCAAAACATTTTAGAGCAATTGAAAATCATTGAAATTCGTCAAGATTTTATTAATGGTACAAACGGGGCGGTCAAACTCGATGATCAAGATTTTGAGCTTCTCGATAAACTTTTGGTGGATGTAACTCCGATTCGTGGTGAAAACGATGATGCGAAAAAGTTTGCGGCAACCGCACAAAAATCGGCAGAAATTATGTTTCATGTAGTCGATGGCCGAACGAAACCGTATCATGGTGAAATCACATATGAAAAAGTACGTACGCTCATCCAATCTATTATATCGAGCGAATATTTTGACCAACAACTAGAGATCGTGGAAGAAGAAAAATCCGTAAATGGAATCGAATCAGACGCGAATACAAATGATACCGGTGTGGAATCATTGAGTGTGGAAGAACAAAATGGACAGGAAAAATATGATGGACCTGATGATTTAATGAAAGACGATAGTGTTAAAGAATCTCTTTTAAATTCGAGTGATGCAACTATTTCGGAAGCACCAGCACCCGCATCGGTACCCGTACCATCATTTCCAAGCACGGTTATTCCACTCGAACAAGCGCAAGCTCTTTCAACACAAGCCCACGTGCCTATTCAACAAATAGTCGCGACTCCAATGTCTGGCGTAATTCCAGTGCAAGCCAACCAAATTCAGCCACACATAGGACCAACAACGGTGAGGGCTATCGAACAGGCCTATTTTAAACAAAGCCAATATATAATTCGACCTATTTCCGAAGTAATTGGGGCTGGAAATTTTTATTTTTTACAAGACTCCGAATTGGATTCACCCGAACCAATTATCAATAATACAACTGGGCCACAGCAAGCACAAATGTCACCTCCGCAACCATCACCACAACAGCAACAACCGGTTCAAGTAACACAGCAACAACAATCCGTACCACCAAATCAAATTCCAAATAAAACACAACCGCCTCAACAACAACAACAACAACTAATCAATGCTAGTATACAAACGCAAACATTTACAAATCAAAATTTCAAAACGATTGTGCCCACGCAACAGCCCGCTGTAGTACCTTACGGTCAAATTAAGCCATCTGATATAAATCCTGCCCATATTCCCGGTTTCGCCACAGTTAATAATCAAATACCTGTCGCACTAGCTCCCGCTCCACATTTGCTTCAAAATCATCAACAAAATCCGGTGCACATAATAGCACCTGCCCCTGCAGCGGTACCAATTCCTGGTTTTGTAAGTCCTCAACAATTTGTTGTGCCGAGTAATATTACGCAACAAATATTAAACCACCCGCAACAGCAAATTCAATCCCCCCAACAACCAAAAGATGTTCAACAACCGCAAATTGTAGGCGAAACAAAAAAAAATGTTGAAGAGACGCCACCACCAAAAATTGAGAATTGGAATCCGAACGATGCTAATCCTCAAAACGATACAAGCAACGAATGGCAAGAAGTATCGAAAAGTGATCGACGTGAAGACAAAGATTCATCGTGGAACGAACAGAATCAAGATAATTCTGGGTATAATAATCGGAATATGTCACGAAATGTTCGAAGTAGTGGTGGAAACATGCAATCGAGACAAAGTGGTCCTCGTGGCCCTCCATCGAATAATCCAAATGGAAATTATCATCCGCGATCACAAAACACCTTCCAACCGGGGCAAACTCAAAATACTGGCCGGCCGAATAACAATAATAACGGTAACACGTATTTTAGAAATAACGATAATTACTATCCAGTACAAAATGGTGGAGGTGGTGGTGGAAGTAACGGAAATTTTTTAAATAGCAGACAAGATAATGGATATAATAATGGCCAATATAAACCCCGACCTCATATGGGAGGCGGTGCTGGTGGAAATATGCGAGGAAATGGAAATCCGGCTACTGGTGGTGGCCAAATGCGTAGTAATACGGGAGGCAGCATGATGGATCGTAATAATCCTCAACATGTTCCGAGAACAAATGCGCAAAATCCTGGCGGTAATTTAAATGCCAATAGAGGCGGTAATCCAGGAGGTCCGAATATGCGACCATCGCAACGAGGTGGTGGTGGCCCTAATGGAAATTATGGTGGAAATACACGAAGTGGTCCACCTCCAAATACAAACCAAAACCCACGTGCGTCACAAGGTATTAATGTGTAAATTCATCAACGAATCAATGAAAATTCATCCAATCAATTTTAATTACACTACTACTACTACTATCTACTCTACAATTATATAAAACTATAATTTTTTTATTTAAATGATTAAAATGCATTTTATTTTTATTATTCCGTTTATAAACGTCATATAAATATAAACAAGTACCATAATAAGTAATTAGTAAATATATTTGCTACATACTACGGATAAACAAAACCTTACAAATGATAATAAATAATTTCTATTATAAATGAATACTATTTTAGGACATATAATTTAATTATAGTTTTTTATTTTACTTTTATTGTCTTTAATGCTAAAATGCCGACTATTTTTATGTTTATAATAATTTTTGTGAATTACTACCATTTTCGGTTCTGAAATGAATAAAACTACAATACACACCTATGTACTATACATAAGAAACTAAAACAAGTATTTTTAAACAAAAAACAGAAAAAAATGATAAATAAATTTAAATTATTTAATTTTAATTATTTTTAATTACGATTATCAGTGTACGAACAATGAATGAACAAAATTTTAAATCGAGTGGAGAACTCGTCGTGTTTTTGCCAGAGGTAAGTTTTCCTAAGCAGTGGACTAAAGGACTTGTGACGAGTCGCTGTTTATAGATTATCTATTTTGTACTAAATTAGGCATAACGCTACAATCGTTTTGCGGTAATGATTAGTTTTTTGATGACTCATATGGGCTAATCAAAAATATTTTAAGGTCACGATAAAATTGGAGATAAGTACGAGATAAATTTATCTTTGGGTCTTGTAGGGCAAAATATATTCTAGTGATCTCTTTACCAAAAACGAAAGATAATTTTTGGTGTTCCGTAACGGAACTTCCGATCTAGAAAGTATGCGATAAAGAATTTGTGGCTTGATAATTTTCAAGATCGAATTCTTTGGTTACAGAACACTCGCGAAACAAAATGAGTCATTGATCAAGCTATGAAAAGGCTGGTACTAACCCTATTATAGATCATAACCAAATCGCTTCTGGCGTTTTTTTCTTAACGCTTCTCAAAATCGTACCATTGAGATGATAAAAAAAGTAGAATTGTCATTATTATTCGGCATCGTAACAAAAGAAAAGCTTCAGGACCTTAACATATCCATAGAGTAAAAATTTCACTTCGAAGCTAATTAGGCGCCAGCCCATATTGAAATGCTACATCGCAGAGAAACAGTTCGGATTTCGTGCTGTACACACTACTATTCAAAAAGTACTAAGGCTGGAAATTTTAAAAGCGCCAAGTACTATGGTTGCGGTCAATAATTCAGTCAGTGCGCAGCTTACACTGCATAAAGTCATCCGTTAAAGTCCGGCTGAATTTTTTACCGACTCTGAAAAGAAATTCCCCTACAAGCAGGCATCTGTGCTTATAGGGGAATTATTTTTCAGAAATCGCAAAAGGGTTTTCTCATTATTCTATCACGGTACTCCAAAATCCAATATTAAAGAAATCCAAATATATGACGATGACACGGCTATATTCACTTGTTCACTAGCGCACTAGTGTTCACTAGTCTGACAGTCTGTTATCTATGCATTCCACCAGTCATCGATTTATATTTAATGATTGGCCTAAACCACCAACATACAGATGCACAAGTAACAAAGTTTTCCAAGCATGCGCATAATTACATTTTCGACTATGATTTCGAGTTCATGAGTAAATTGTGCACAGTCATTGTAGGAAGCTTATAATGTTCAATGCCGCGTATTTTCACTACAGTAAAACCATGGTACACGAGCTTCTTAACATCTTTGATTTCAATATTAAGGTAATTGGATTATTAAAATTCGTATGCACTGTTATAGTCTTTTTCCTTCGGATATTTGGCTAGAGACCGTCGTCATGGGTCCAAACCGAGTGCTTCTGTACATTTTGTTACATAATTCGGTGAATTTGTGCGTTAGCAGGCATATATCATCTGCGTAATGCAGATCGTTTTGTTCACTTGCGGATTCCCAATGAATACCGTTTGGTATTACGTTATCTAGCTGGCGCAATACATTGTTCTGTATTATGAGAAGCAACAAGAGCCCTAATGCTCATCCTGGTCTAGCTCCTTGTGTGTTGTGATAAATACTACCCTCTTTCCTTTTGAAACCCTATTTCCAGCACCCGCACATTTCTTTGAAGATTGTGATTATTTTTATCAATGTGCCCAGCATCGAGAGTGCATCCCATATATCACTTTTATTGATCAAATTGAATGCATGCTCATAGTCCACGAAGAGTAGATATAGTGGTAAGTTCCATTCGTCGAATTGTTCAATGAAGATCTGATACGGATTGCGCTAATGTTATCTGTACAAGTTTTATGGTATGGAGTATTCAGCCTGATCGTTTCGTGTACGCTGGTTCATTGTCAATGAAATACATTCAAGTATGAAATTAGTTGACGGTGGTTGGGGCATTCCTATGCCTCGCAAAATACTTCTAAACGAGAATGACATACTTAGAATTCCACCACAGCATCCTTGGCTGGACGAAGGAGGCGACTAAACAAAGGTTGGATCGTTGGGCTGACGACCCGCATTCTTAAAAATCTTCACTGTTAGAGAAATCAACAAAAGAAAATATGGATACCGCCAAAATTTGAACCGACCCCCACTTATGCTAATGGACACGCAATTTCAATACGTAGAACGTGTTGTCGCTAAGAAAATCAGGCGCGTTTGATGGCACTATGTTAGCCATTAAAGAGTATCGCTTGGTACTCGTTGCTTTCCAAGAAATTCAATGGCCCAAAAGTGGGGATCATGTGTCCAAAGGCTTTATTTGGACATAAATCTGCCTTGCGATTTTAGGAACCATTGCCAGCGTCAGAGTGATGGTTATTTATTGCAGTTTTACTGTGACCAAGTTTTTGTTCTTTTGCAGGACTGGTATGACCCATTTCTTTATATGCTGAAATCTTCAGGCGTTAACTGTTTTCCTTTGGTTTAAATATTACTTTGAACATACATATTGTACTTTTATTTAAAACAAAGAGATTAAAGAAAATTTATTTTATTACATTTTGAAATTTCAACGTATTATTTCAACAGAGGTATTCTCAAATCTATGGTACATAGAACTTTTCCAAAAAAAATTGACCGTCACCGGCCTTTCAACTTGTCGGCGAAATATTCTGATTTAAATCCATTGGATTTTTTTCTTTTGGGGGATTTCTCTTCCCAAAGGGAAAATCGAAATATTTGGAAATGGAACGCACATTTTAAGTTTTAATGTAAAAATCGTAAATAATCATTCAATTGATATAACTAAACTAATGTTAAATAATTTAACATAAAACCAAAATTTAAATCTATTTAATAAATTAACAATTAACTATACTACTCCGATAAAATTATGGCATTGTTCATAATTGAAATAAACAGAAAACTGAATTTGAAGTCAAGAAAACCTTAAACTTGTTATAGTTTAAAAACAAATCCGGGTTCGCTTATCTTTAAAAAGTAAGGATTAACGTTATGATAGTGTTAAAAGGATTTTAACGAACCCGCCTATATTTAGGTTTTAAATGCTTATTGCGCACTAAAATCATGATATAAAGAATTATTCCATTTGCAGTTCTAATTCCCTTTTCAAACTCTTTGACACCAACCAGAACTTTGTCAGTTCAGATGTTTGTTTTTTGTGATTTTAAATTCTTGGATTTCAAAGTTGTTTCGCGCCAAGTTCCACTTCAGTATATTTTATTTTGATCTTTCGTGATGGGTATATCGCAAGTCCACCAACTTTAAGTTAAGTACGTCCATAATGTTTTTATGTTTAATGGGCAAACTTTGGCTCTGCTATTTGGACGAGCATGAATGCGTGTTTGACTCATCAGTTAACAATCGTTGAGCATTGAGAAGTCAAGAGTTACGTAAGCGAAAAATAAACTCAAATAAATGAAGATTAAGAAAATTGGTTCACTCTTTAAAATTCTTTGACCACAACCTAGAAGTTTTTAGGCTGCTGATTGGTAAGCAGAGAGTGGAGATTCTATTTTTAGTCAATTGAAGTTTAGTTTTATTATAATGAAGTAACCATCGAGTTTGGATGGAAACGGTTGTTCATTTTTGGAATTCAGTTATACAGTCCATGCCACAATTATTTGTACTTCATGAAAATTTTATATTGATTTACATAGAAACTAAGAAATTGGATTTAAAATTAAGTCTAACAAAAATAATTTATTTGTTATTTTATTCTATATTTATTGCCATTTTATATAAAAAATTAAAATTAAAAATAAATTATTTATTTCATTAAAAACCAAATCAAAATAAAACAGCAAAATTATTTGTACCTCTTTTTTGTTCCAAAATTATTTGTACCTTTTTAAAAAAGTCTGTCGTGACGGGATTTGATTATTTTTCTTTTTTGCAGGATATTTCACAAATATTGCTCATTTAATCATAATTTTACAAATCAATAGTGCAATTCTAATTTTAAAAAATTGCAAAAAAAAAGAAAATTGATTGGAAGTGCGTGCCCTCATTTTTGCTGGGTATTCCGCAGAAGTACCGATTAAAATCTGCCAAAATGCATAACTGATATACAAATTCAGTACTCTACCAAATCAAAAATGCAAAAAAGATTGAAAAATGTTAAAGGAAGAGGTAGAAAACGAGCACTATCAAAACTTAATCCGCAGTAGAGAATAAAGTCAATTCGAAAAGACAAATAACGTGCGCCAACCCAATATCAACGCAACTACTGTTCGTAAATGGCTTCGTGAAGAGCTAATGTTGAAGCATATGTAATAAAAACGAAGCCCCTTATAAACCAACGAAAAGCGACTTTAGTTTGCGCGCAAATACCTAAAAAACAATTGGAGTATCGGCGCAGTGTATTATGGACCGATGAGTCTAGCTTTTAATAAGATGGCGCATACTTCAAAAAACTTGTATTAAATTTCAACTGCGAAACAAAAGTTATAATGCCAACTCCCCGTATTGGTGGAAGAAAAGTGATAGTATGGCAGCTTTTCTTATAAAAGTTATTAGCGATCTGGTTAGGCACCCTGCGAAAGTAATATCAAGTTCATATTTACATGTACTTAACGAAAATTTTCTTATTCTTGGGTATTAAGGTAACTTGATTTTGCAACAAGATAGTGCTTTAATTCATAGCAAAATGACAATCAAATTTTTACGAGATTTGGACAAAGAAACCTTCTATTCCAGATTTAAATCCATTGGCGGATCTATGGCATTATTTAAAACAAAATTGTTATTGGAAGACCTTCCAGCGAAGCGTTTGTTTAAATAAAACATGGAATAAGATAACAAAAGACATCCTCGAAAATCTGGTATATTCGGTTCCAGATCGGTTGAAAGAAATCATTGACAATAAGGGTGGAAATAATTCCTACTAATTCTACCAAAAAGAATAAATTTGATGCGATACCAATCGATTTTAGTCTAGTTTGGAACTCAAGTACAAATAATTTTGCTTTCATTTTCCTTTTGTTTTTTAATAAAATAAACCATTTTTTTTTTAATTTTTATTTTTTATATAAAATAGCAATAAATATAGAATGAACACCAAGAAAAAATGTATTTAAGTTTATTTTAAATCCAATTTGTTAGTTTCTATAAGCAAATCAATATAAAATTTTTATAAGCTACAAATAATTGTAGCGTGGACTGTATATAGGTATAGGTATGGGTATCATAAAACGAACAATCCAGATCCAGCGCATAAAGTTGGATCATGATCAATTGATAAATTCCATTTATAACAATTAATTAAAATTATCTATGATCCCTTGTCCATTTCAAGTTTCCTCCTAATATTTTTTTTACTTCTCTAAATTTTAATCGTACAACACACAGATGATGTATTCTTTCAGTAAAAAAATGTTGTCCGTCTTTGTGTTGCTTATACAGTAACTTAACTGACTTATTGCCAGTTGTACTATTTTTTCCATCGTTAATATATGATTTTTTTTTTTAAATAAACCATAATTAGGCATAACTTTACCATACAAATTATTTAAAAAAAAATCAAGTGAGTTTATTTCATGTCTGTAATTTTAATTTGTCTATACCTCACTATCATTTTCAATTTATTTTAACCAACTAAAAATAAAATCATAGTCCATAACTCGATAGTTTAAGTTAGTTTAGGATAATGTAGAGCAGGATAGAATATATTTTGTATCAAAAATATTTCTTATATTAGCTATCATTGCTGGGTCAGGAAGCTGGACGTCGTAGTGTTTGGTTTAAAATTTGTTGGTGTTGGTTCTGCTTATCCCACGTAATCAACACGGCATAGATTTCGAATGGGGTCGCCCAAGACATTGGTATCACATTAGGGCAGGATCAGAAAGATGACGGTATTCGAGGTTCTCTAGGTATATTTCTCCTGTCAAAAACACAAAGTATTATGTCCTGATGGAAAAGTAATATCTGACCTCTTCCGCAAATAAGTTATAAAATAAAAATAAATAACAGATTCCAATCAAATAGGAGCAGCAAGCTGGTGCATATATTAAAACTCAAATTTTTTAATATTATCAAGTTTTGATTATAGCTCCAGTACAGGGACTAGGTTAGTTAACTAGCTAGTACTAGGTTAGTTAGTAAATAAATGTTTAACAAATAAGTAAATTATAGTAAAACTTCCATTTATCGAATTTTTATAATCATAAGTTTGGTTATTAGATTGGTTATAAATTTGGTTAAAAATTCGAAAAATGGATGGGTCACTGTGTTAAATTAATTTCAATTATAATTTAGAAATAAGTATTTAATGCCCTGCTATTGTGGTACTCCCAGGGCGTGGGGTGTCTGCCATGTTGCAACATCAACTTAATTTTCTGTTTGTTTTGTTTATCAAAACACTGTCTTATTTTTTTTTTAAGAGTATGAGATGTCTCTTCAACTCGGGACTATAGGGTTCTGTGGCACTCTGTGACCCCGTTCCAAGTAAAATTCATTCAACCCAAAACAATATTACCAATTCAGTAAGTTTTTAAATTTAGTATTTGCGCCAATTGCAAAACAATTGGCGCAAATAAACAATTTACTCAATATTTCTTATGTCTTGAGTGTAAGTGAATGACCGTCCCAAAAATTATTGGTTTTTTAGTGGGACGATTCTTTTAGCTTTTTGAGAAAGTTTGAGGTGGTAAAGACGGGTGGTTGGAGGCACCGAGGCGATCGGCGACCGACCGCTGAAGAAGTCGAATTTATATGTAAGTTTTTTATTTGAGCCTTTAAAGGGGCTCACATTTTCTCTTAGATTGGTGGCCAGACTTATGTCTCCATTCTTAAAAATAAGGTCCATACTTCGGTAAAAGGCCTTATTTTAAACTCGTATAACATGATATGTGATAAAAGTTTTCTAGTGCGAAGTGGAAGAGCTAATCTCAACATCATTTTGATCAAAAACACTGTTGGTACCAAGCGAAGTTGGCGGCACTTTTTTATAGTGCAACAAACATCGATCGAATATCGAAAACCATAAGAATTCTATGCACTTAGATTGGTAAAAAGCTGCAACTTTAAAAAATAAAAATACTTATTAGAGATAATTTAAATCATTTAAAAATTGTTTAATTAAAAAAATTCGTAAATCCAAACCCATAATATAATAGGCATAAAGCAAAAACCTAGGTAATGTATTACTGTTTATGTATTTATGTTTATGCATATGGTTTTATTACCTCATATCTCGTATCGTTTAACATATACTTACCTGCAATGTAATAAAATTTAAAATACATACAATTTTTCCAACATACAATCAATTTTTCACATTTCACTTTACTACATATGCAATATAGTAACTATACATATAAACGTATTTTAAACAACAACAAAAACGAGAAAAGAAAAGTTCGTTTAGTTTTTTTTTTGTTTATAAAAATAAAAAGGAAAAATATTGTATATATATATTATTTACAAGGAAATATAACATATTATGTATTATTATTATTATTTATCATCATTGTTATTTTTACTCGTTTTCTTATTCAGAAAATTATTATTTTTTCTTTTTTTCCATTAATGTAAATGTTATACATCTATTATACAAGTTATATAAACAGAAAACAAAACTAAAATTAAATAAAATTTCTAATCATTTTCATCGTCTCGTTCATAAAATTTACAAAATTTTTCATGTTTTCATCTCTTAATTATATAAATATATTTATATTTCTTTGATAGTAATTTTTTCTTCTTCAAAATAATCTTCCCATTTAACCCCCAAAAATGTGTTTATATACTTCTATTTCTTATAGATAATATGTGTGTGTGTGTGTGTATACATAATTCTTAAATGTATATGTATATTGCATTTTGCATAATTTTTCAGCGAATTCATGAATTGTAACATTTTATGTAAACTTTTAAATTTATTGTATTTTTATACATAATGTAGATTTATATATTTGATATATATGTATATATTATATATATATATATATATATATATATATATATATATATATATATATATATATATATATATATATATATATATATATATATATATATATATATTTGTATATATATATATATTTATATATATATATATATATATATATATATATATATATATATATATATATATATATATATATATATTTGTTTTTTTATATATTACATGAGTCTAAAAAATCTTATATGCTATAAACTTGGTTTTATTTCTTCTTAAATTGTTTTTCAAAGAAAAAATTAAAGCACAACTATAATTGATATTTTATTTGATGTTCCACCCATTCTACTTCAGCCCATGTACGACGTATATCTCTAAAAAGCTAAAAATGAAAATCAAGAGAAAAAGGGGAACATGAAATATGTTAAATAAATAAATTTAGTTTAGTTTTTTCTATTCAAATTTTTGTATAGTTTTTCGATTATGTATATGAAATAATATATTCAAATTTTAAACAATGAAATTTATAGTTTTTTTTTAAAATAAAAACAGATTTTTCCAGCGAGAGAGACAGAGAAATATAGTTCATCGTATGTGAGATGATAAAAAACATATATGTATATAGTAGACATGTGTGTAGTCATTTATTTCCTTTAGTTTTCAAAAATGTGGAAAATAAAATCAATACTCAAATTGGAACTGATACATATTTACATAGGGTTAATGTTCATTTAAAACAGAGTATCTCTTTAATAAAATCAAAGCGATCACAATTGGCAATTTACACACCTATTATTTTAATCAAATTTCGAAATATCTCCGAAAATCAATATACATATACATAATTAAATCAAACAATTAACTCACCTGTATCAACCACATTTCATCAGCTAACAATTCATTTAATATATCGGTTGAAACTTTTGCCTGGTTTTCTTGATTTTTTTGCGCCACCCGTTTCGCACATTCGATAAACATTAAATATTTTTGATGTCCAATTTTATGCAGCAGCTCTACCTTTGTTGAACATGACCGACATAATAGTAAATCTTTTTCACTAGCGACATGAGCTTCTAATTGTATAGATTCTAGAGTTAATGTATTATACGCCTGGCCATATAGTAAAAGTCGACTAGCTATACTTGATTGATGGCACGCATTACATACTATATGATTCATATTGGTTGTATCTAGATCGGTAATTAAATTATAACATGGCCACGTTGATAACGAATTTAATATGGTTTTGGGCCATGGTGTTAAAGCAAATAAGCGTTTTTTATAATCTTCCGTTATATCCTCGATTACGCGAACATTTGTAAGGAAATAACGATCTTTCTCTTCGAAAATTTCCGCTAAAAATGTTGAATCGAGCGCTTGCGATATTAACGTTTGCAGATAAACTTGAAAATTATCCTGGAAATTGCGGATATTAAACATATATTTTTCAATAAATTGTTCGGAATTAATGCTACTCTCAAATGTCATCTCATTTTTCATAAATTCTACAACACAATCTGTTAAGCTCGTTGAACGATATCTAACAGGTACTTTTACATATAATTTCCTACTATCAGCGGTCCATGCGGCATACTAAAAATTAAATACAATACGTTAAAATTTAGTTTAAATTAATAGAATTAACTAAAAAAAATTACCGTTGATATATTTCTATAAAATGTTTTACCATTTTGACTAAATGGTTCAAATTTTTGTAACAACGATTTACCATCTACTCTCCACAGTATTGGCCATTCTTGATTTAAATCACTTCGTATAACAACAAAATCTAATTGCTAGATGTATTTTAATAAATAAAAACCAAATATTTAAACAAAGTATAAAATAAAATTTTATATTAAAACTTACCTTAAACTCCCCAATACTATCGTCAATCATGGAATTGGTATTTGGTTGTTGCTGTTGCTGCTGCTGATGCAATGCAGTTACATTATTTAAATTGGTTATTGTGGTTTGTTCGGTCGAATTTGTTCCAGTGTCATACTGTATTGCATATTGTTGTTGTTGTTGATGATTTACTGTAGTGTGTTGAATTACGGGCTGATGTTGAACGATACGGTGTACCGAATTATTATTATTGGTTGATTGTTCTTCGTCACTCGAGTAAAATTCATTGATTCCAGCTCCTTCTACAGCAACTGTATTTAGTCAAATGAACATCATGGTAATATTAGTAAATCAGTTTTTCGCTTTTGCTTTCAAAAATAGTTTGTTTTTTTACAGTATAAAATATATTTTACCAGAAAGCATCCAAATTTGTTTGTGGCATTAAGTGATAAAATTAAATATTACATAAATTTACATACTAAAAATACGTGATTGCTGCAAAACAATTAAGTGATTTGTTACTAGCATATTTAAGTAAATTGGTAAATACAAAATGTAAAAATCTCGGTGAATTAATTCTTAGCTTCTTTCAGTATCTATTAAGGTGGAGTTTAATTCCAAAAGCCAAGCATTAAGAATTTGATAGTAACCTTAAATCAACATTTTTTGTTGTTTGTGGATATTTATAACATCCAATCGATAAAATTAAGTTTCCACTGGATAAATTCTGATAAACGATGATTACTCAAATCTTGTTAGCAATAGCATTGGAAAAAGTCAACCACCCTAACGACGTAAACACTCTTTATGTGAGGTATTGAAAACTTCGGTTGTCAGTGCTGCACAGGTGACTCTAGGCCTGGAAAAAATTTGGCCCACAAATGATTATTTGTTAGCAAAGAGCCTACAGGAGAACCATAATTCGAATTTAAAATGGGAAAAAGCGTCTGTTAAAAGGCTCAAATCACAAATCACCAATTAGCGTAGTTCATGTGATTTCTTTAAAAGAACTTTTACCGAACTAACCCATACTTTTAGACCTAGATCTGTTGTTATTGTGGATCAGGATTATAACATTTATTAACGCTTCGGCATCCGACATTTGGAAGAATTTCAAAACATTTTTCAGATTTGCTCAATGTTCAACATGATTGTGTCAAATACTGTAGACGACAGTAATCTAATACAGGCCTCTCTATGTTCATAAAGAACCTATGAGGAATTCACACTGGGCTTGAAGCGACTAAAATGAAGCCGAAGGAGAAACTTTGTAGAACTATGTTTTCGATTTTATTCGTCTAGTATATATACAAGAAAGGTGATCGTCCTATAAATTTATAGATTCACATTTCACATAAATTTATAGATAAGCAACAAAGGAGAATTTCGTTCAGTCACTGATTCATTTTTTTTCGCTAAAGATAATTCTTTCTAAATACAAACAACGAAACATTTTTTTAAGTACATCAGGTATTCCTAAATTTCAAGCAAGCGTATGACTTGATCCATCTTAGAAAAAATATTTTTCGCTGTTTCCGATACTCGTAAACGTGCTTTAAAAACCCTAGTTTTTCAATCAAGATAGATTATATAATCTGAACAACGAACATTCAAATTATGTCACAAAACACAAAGTACAGTCAGTTTTATAAGATTAAAATATATCGTAAGTAAATGTTTACTAAAAACTAAGTTATGTTGTTTGAAACCAAAACTGTCAAAGAAGTATCTCTATCGACCTAAAAGTAAGCGATACAAACTATACGAACTAAGGCCGAGATACACATGGCCGCACCGCAATTCGGGCGACTGTTGTGACGATGATGCGAAACCACATTTGTTCGCACTTGATCCGTGTCTTCGCCGTGCGGTCTGTTTCACGATTGCAGTTCAGTATTATTTTAGAATCTTATCATTTAAAGGGTGTTAAATGTTACAAATATTTTCGAATGTCGATGTCCACATTCAACCAACTGGAACTTAAACTCCAAGAGAAACTGAAGAAAGAAGATACATATCAACTCCAATGTACCAATAGTACAGTCATATACAAAATGTTTAAAGGTCGAACACCGCACTTTGCACCGAAAAACATAAACTAAACTAGTCAGACACGTTGGAACTTCGGTGCGATGGTCTCAATGCCCTAAGGTGGGGACTTTGCGGTACTTTGCCATTGTGAAATTTACGCGCCGTGTTACGTCTAATACACGGTGCGGCCATAATGTACCCGGACCTTATTACGTAAAGAATACGATAAAAACTATATGACTAATTCTAATAATCTATATGATTCTACCCTTCACAGATATTTACTCAGATTTATTTATACAGATCAAATAGTAGCTGCATATTTGTGCGTAGTTTTACTGGGTTGTCTATGTAAGTCACAAGTTATTAATTTACAAATAAAAATGCTGATCGAAGTTATCTCAACTCAATCGTAATCAATTGTTGTATCCTTCTTTAAGATGGAACCATAGATACTTAAGACCTTAATTTTTTTTAAGTTTGGACAAAAAATCTAGCAAACTCAAATTTAAAATCAAATCATTATCAAATTTAATGATAATATGGTTAAGTATCCCTCAAACCGACGCGATTTTACAGCAGTGGAAACAAATTATTCGTGTGTTTCCTCACACCAGAACGATAATTTCGCTGTTACACGTAATACAATTTTTATAGTTTTATTTGTGAAATAAATGATTGAAAATAAAAACTTAAAATGAAAGTTTCTTTATAAATTTGACGTAAACACATAAATTAAAATATTTTTATAAAAATTTACGGAATATTTCAATTTAAAAATGCAAAGTAGTTAGAATATCAAAAATAATATCTAGAATTACAAAAAAAAATTATTTATCCTTTTTTTTTAATTTATAAAAACGAAATAAGGAACCTTGTTTTAATAAAAACAAAGAATTCAATATTTCGTTTTTATAAATTTAAAAAAAAAAAGGAATAATTATATAGTGATAAAAGTATACAAAATACAGTGACAGAATGGTATTCTCACGCAACAATATAAAAAATTATTGTAGTTTTCCAATTTCCGTCCATATTTTATCTTTGTGCTTATGTTTTTATAACGATATTTTCGACATTTTAATAAATAAATTTTAATTTTTTTTTTTTTGACACAAACAATTTAAATTTTTTCTTAAATAAGTAAGCGGAATCCGCTGGTAAAGTGGAAAAATGCTGTCAACACTATAATAAAATCCGCCGAGGGAAAAGCGCTGTAAATCCGTGGCGTTCGTTTGAGCGTATTCATAAGCCGCCAAGTTACTTAATCTCGCGAATAATTTGCTCCGAATCCGCTACGGTAAAAACGCGTCGATTTGAGGGATCGTTTAATTTTATTAAATGTTTATTTCTTAATATTGTTACGATTTTGCCTTCTGGATTCGTAATGAATTTTGCAATAACAAAAACATTATAATCAAATTTATTAGATTGATCTTTATTTTACTATAACTACTATGTAACACTTTACTGTACACTTCGCTTTAATCGTTTACTTATTCACTATTGCACTGATAACACAAGACTACCTCTCTACTCGAAATCGGTGCTGTTTATATACCAGTATAAGGATGGTCGAGAATGTTCTATTTATTGCAGGTCGTAAATCATCTGTATACTTAACGTTTATTGCCACCATAATCATCATCGAATACTGATTATCATCATTGTGTGTGTGTTGTTGTTCTTGAACATTCTTATTCATAGTGTGTGGCTCTCCATTATACTTGTTTCCCCTCTATCATCGCCACGCCTAACGCTTTAAGAAAATATCTCGAATTTACTAGACTTATTCATTATGGCTTTGAACGTGGACCTCTACATGTTTCGTCGTAATATAAAATGATTGGTCATAAAAAATACTGGCCATGACGAGATTCGAAACCTTCAAAACTTCATCTTCATGTTCTTACACTGACGATTTAACCATCCGGCTATTGCCGATTCACATACTTCTGATTTGTATTTCAGCCATAATCGTCACAATATATATGCTTGTAAACAATAAAAATAAATAAAAATAATAAAAATTAAACTTTTAACTTTTTAAGTTATCTATGGTTCCACTTTTACGGTACGCCATCGCCAACTAAATCAAGAACGCATAATTACAGAGGTTAGAGTTGTGTTTATAACGACGATAAAAAATTGTGTCTTTTTTATTATTCTGATGTTGGATATTGTGAAAAAAAGCTAAGCTCAGTTTCGATCTGATGAGGGAAGAATTTGTTACAATTTATTTAATAGTAAATTATAATCTCATCAGGCCATGGATAGGTTTGTAATCTATAATTTACCCTACATAATATGTATCGTTGTACTGAGTACAAGTGGCATTAGCGAATTATATGAATTTGCACGAAATATCTGAAAATTATTTTCTTTTAGGGAAATAATTGGGTCGCCAATAAAACGACGACGATGATATTTGTCCTTATGTTATCTTATTTCAATTGTGTAATGTGTTGTACTTGTAAGCATATATTGTCGGCTTAGTTCTTTTTTGAACTCTCACATTTTTTCGATTTTAGGGTTTTACGATTTTTGAGGTTTTGAAAGCAGCTCTTTTAATTGCGCTAGTCGATGTAGTTCTAGTCTCTTACTTCCTGAGATATTGAGTTCATTTTTGTTTTATTTACACAAAATGTTAAGACTACGTCCTGTCTTTTATGTTCTATAATGACGAGAGTTTTTTTTGTTCTATATCCATTTATTTATTTAGACGGTGTCCGAAATTCATGATAAATATTTGTGAATGCTAATTTTTAACATTTATTTGATAAAAACGAAGACACCGAAATTATCAGTCAGCTGCTATGATAATTTTTGACCAAAACTTCTTTCTATAATAAAAGCCAAACTCATCGCGTAGCACACTCGGATATACAATAAAACATAAAATTCGCTACTTGGTTTTGTAATAGCACTTATCAAAAACCATATAAGGAAAATTTGAACTTTTTCGTTACCATAGCAATTTCAACAAACAATGCACACAATTAAATGTAATTTTTCTTTATAGTTTTTATACCTCAAGCGGCTTTCATCGAAAAACAAATAAGGCGGGGAAATTTTCAATCAATTATTATACTTTTCGGACAGCGTAATAAAAAATGGGAATGTACGGGAATATTTTTCAAATAAATGTTAAGAATTTTATTCACAAATATTTATCATGGATTTGGGACACAGTCGTAGAAAATATTTTAAAACAATTTTTACTTCTTTTTTTAGTAATTTAGTGAACTTACGTTTTACTGATAATTCCTTATTGTTCCATTTCATATATCTTAACTATCTTTTTAATGTAATATTACAACATGACACAGAAAAGAGATAAAATTATAATTTTTGTTTTTTGGGCAACTTATACTAATTCAATGAAACCACCGTGTGCAACGATCTTCAGAATATTTGTATCTAGCCCAAAAGGAATAGTTCATCTTTGATTATAACCGTAAGATTTAGAATATTACTGGGCACTGCACCTGACAACTTGTTGGGTTATTGTTTGAATCTAAAACGATTTCTAGTTGGTAGATGGCTTAGCTATAGTAAAATACTTTAAGGACATTATATTCTGAGCAACCGTACACAAAGAATATATTGTACAATTTGGCTCAAATCAAATACTAGTCGATCTGGGAACGGTACGCCTATGCCTTACTTAAAATTGTAGCTTCAATTATTTACCAAAAGTAACTGATGATATTTTGTGTTCGGAGTCATGAGTTACGCAAAACCGCAATAAAATCATGTCGTTGGCAGTAATGCATTTTTTTACAAGAACAACAAGCAATTAAAAACCTATCGTAAACTGGACACTCCTGTATTCAAAAAATAGATTATGTTCAAGATATTTTTAGACCAGCTTCACTAATGAGACAATAAAAATCACTAAAATATTCGAAAGTTACGTGGAAAACACTACAAAATGCAGGTTAAAGATTTCTTAAGCTTTTCCAAAATTTATGAATTATGAATAGTATTAAATATATTATAATTAAGAAAAATACTATGATCATATTAAAAATCTTATACATTTTGCAAAAATGCTTAAATTTAAGCTTTAAAGTTTGATACTTCGCTTAAAATTATTCGTTTGACAACAAAAAATATCCATAGGAGAATTAAAAGAAAAAATTAAATTTTTGCAGCATACCTTAAGAAATGAATTAAAATACTCCAATTTTTTTTTTAAATAATCCTTAATTTTTAAGTTTAGTTTAACAAACAAAAAATAATAATACTCAAAGTTTAAATTTGCATTATCTCAAATTTAGACCAAAAAAGAACTAAACCGACGATATGTAATCAAATTGTATGTTTACATAAAATGTACAGATAAGTGAACCGCTACATGTTCATTACTAGTATACGATTATTTTAGTTCTATTCTTATTAATTCAGTAGGAATCTTGTAATTCGAATATAGAAATAGCCTTCTGATATTTATTTGAAGCGAATGTCAGACCACCGAGCAATTGGCGCCGTGGAGCATCAACTGCGAAGTGATTAGTTCCCTGAAATATAAGTACCTAATATTCGAAGAAAATAATAAGTATTTAATATTTTTTAAGCGATTTCGATTAATTATGTGTACGTACACGGTTGTAGCACACTCAAATGTGATGACATAATAAAAAAAACTATTAATTAAAAATATTTTACTTCTACATATTTAAATCAGTAATGACTGTCAACAATGCAGTACTTAAAAAAAGTATGTACAGCACTTGTATCTAATTACTATTACAAATTTAAATTAGTCTAATCGATTAAATTTCGTTTACTGTTACAAATTACCAATTTTTTTAGTAAACTAAATCAGTGTAAATATGGACTTGTAATTGTAAATTATGTGCAGTTTATAATTAATTGAAAACAACAATCTTTTAAATATATATATATATATATGTGTTAAAAAAATGTACATACCTGACAATATATTCGAACGTGATTTCTTTTGTCGCCCCGTTGAATTATTATTATAAATCTTTTTAGCACCTTTCTTTGTAACTTTTTTGCGATTGGAATTCAATTCTTCCGGATCATCCTATAAAATTTCGGTTTCAATTAGTTAACAACACCATAAAAGACAAGATACAGTGTATGAGAGATCGAACCTAAATGTAGTCACAAAACCAAATTATCAACAAAAAAAAAAAAATGAAATAAAAACGTAAAACTTAATAATCGTTGTGAACGAAACAAAAATAAACGAAAAGATCCACAGGCAAAACGAGCGTATATAAGCGCATTACAGTATGTATTTTGAAATGAATTAGAATCTTTGGTAATAAAAATAAATTAAATATGTGACAGCATTTAGACGCGAACCCTTTTTTACAATTGCGTTATATAAACAAACTAACCTTATCAGCACTTGGTGTCCATGCTGGATCAGAATCGGAATCTATAAATTCGTGCGGTTCTTCTAATTCATCCCCTTCAATACCACCGCCCATATTTAATGGAGCCGTTTGCCTTTGAATTATATCAGCAATGCTACGCCCTTTTGCCTTCCTATGTGATGTTTCACGTCGCGGTGGAATCGATAATGGATCCAAAACTAATAAAACTTCATTTTTTAGTAAAAAATAATTTGTACATAAAATAAATAAAATATTTTAAATAGAAATGGCCATGACAATGTTTTGGGTGCATCCAAAAACGATACACAAACCAAAACTAAATAAATTAAATTCCCATTAAAAAAAAATAAAACTAAATAAACTATTTTAAATTGAATTGTCAGGCCATTAATTAAATTACCCATCATTACCTAAATATTAAATAAATAAAATAAAAATTAATAATAAAAAATAAACACAAAACACAAAGGGGTGAAGAAAATTGTTTTAAAAAATAAATAAATCCTGGCTGGTGTTGTGTGGAGGTGCTACCGACGACGAAGACGACGAGTAGAAAGATTTTTTATTTAATTTTTTTTTTTTTTAATTTTATGTATCTTGTGTTTTATTTATTTCCTGAATTTTTTTCAAATATAATTCATTTTTTTTTAATTTTTTTTTATATTACAAAAATGTATATACATATTGTTTGGGAAAAAAATTCGTGCATTCTTTTTTATATTTAAAGAAGTAACATATTTTTTTTTCTTTTTATAATAAAAAAATTAATTTTCTTGTTATATTTATATATGTATGTATATTTTTTAAATCTTATATCCCTAAAAAACTTAAAAGTTAAAAATAATAATATATATTTATGTATATTGATTAATTTTAATATTATTATTTTATTTCATGTCTCTAAATTTATATAATTATTATTTGCAAACTGTACTAACAATTTATGTTGTTTAAACAAAAAAAAATACAAATAGAAAATCACGGATTTTATATTAATAAAAAAAACAAAAAAATTATTAATTTATTAACGCAAAAAAATGATTTAGCATTTTTGAATATTGTTTTGTTGTATATATACAAAAAAATATTTAAATTTTATATTCTTAAAGAATTTAATATTATTCAATTATTATATTTCTTAACAGTATACTATATATTTATATATATATATATATATATATATATATATATATATATATATATATATATATATATATATATATATATATATATAAATATATATATATATATATATATATATATATATATATATATATATATATATATATATATATATATATATATATGTATATATATATATATATATATATATATATATATATATATATATATAATATATATATATATATATATATATATATATATATATATATATATATCGCTTATTGATTATATGGCTTTAAATTTACATTATGATACAAATCCCAGAATACACATTCAACTTTGATTCAAATTTCAGAATCAGTAATTCCTAAAATTTGTATCATAATATAAATGTTTTCTATGAATTATATATCACAATGTAAACCTACCATTAAAATAGCAATTTATCAGAAACGTATTTGCCTAAAATATTACTTAAAAAAAAACAAAATTATGATTTATTGAATTTTAACGATGATGATGGCACAAGTCCATTTTAAATAAATACATTTCTGATATCCAAAATAAAATAAAAATACATTTGTTTTAGATGAATTAATTAATTAATTAATTAATTACATAATTATAACATATGTGATTACTTGATTTTAATTAATATGATATAGTTTTTTTAGCTGTTAAAAATACTGATTTATTTTCTAATCATATTTATAATTCTACACTATATAATTAGAATATTCATCATATTCATTCCTTTGAAGGCAATTCACAATCATATTAAACGAGCCTTTTGAAATATTACCACAAAGTACGGTCAGATAATTATTTAAATTATTTTTTTTATAATTTTTATCAATAATTAATTAATTATTTGTATGTATTATTAGTATGTATATATATATATATATATATATATATATATATATATATATAAATATATATATATATATATATATATATATAAATATATATATATATATATATATATATATATATATATATATATATATATATATATATATATATATATATATTCGATTATTATTATTAAAAAAAATAGTTTCTATTAAAAAAAGTGTTGATTAAACACCGGTAGCACCCCGGCCCGTTTTTATTTCAATAAATATATTATAAAAATATTATTTTTATTTCTTGAAATTTTGAATTATTTTTTTATATATGACTAATATGACAAAAGCTGTCGAATTATTTCAGTTTTGTTAGAAATTAGTAAATAAAATAGAATAATAAAATATATAAAATCACTTAGATACATTTATTTTAGTTATATTAATGGCACTAATTAAAATTTATGTATTTTTTTTTTTTATCACAAAACATTTTTTTAACCCAAAATTTTAATTTTATTGAGCTTTTATTTGTAGAATACGTGCATTTTAAATTCATTCAAGAAGCTTTCATATTGCATGCTATCAGAAAATTATTATTTATAGCAGTACTACATAGGCGATTAATAATTATATACATATGATAATACATATGGTGCAAATGTATTATCTAGAAAAGGTCACGAAAAATAAAATATTATTATTAAAACATTAAAATGTATTTTTTTAATGTAATAATAAAATTTTAAAACATCTAAAAAGCAACATCTAATTATAATGATACAAAAAATGTTAGTTGGAAGATTTAATTTAATTTAAGTGGGCTTAGCCATAATCAAATTTTTATGTTTAAAATGAAATCGCAAAACATTCTCAAAAAATTCTCTACAAAGACCCAAATTATTTGTATCAAATAAACATTTAGTCCCACAAAAAAGTTTCCAAGTCCCATAACCAAATAAGAAAAAAATCACCCGATCGATCATACATAAAACTATTAATTTTAAGAAATAAAAATATTAGTTTATTATCAAAAAAAAAAAACTCTTTATGTACAAATGAGATTAAAAAAAATAATAAAAATAATAAGCATATATAACAAATTAATTTCGTTTGTTTCTTGTGGTTTAAACCCACTTTTTAAAAAAGTTTTAACTATTATTTTAATAATATTAAAGTAATAGAGTGCATAATGAAAGGTCGAACTGTTCAATAGTTAAAACATCGCATTTACATGGGTGACTACTATACGACGAAGGCAGTTCAAAGTTTTACTTTTGAGATAGAAAGCCACTCTGAAATTATGGAACTATAAATTTCGAAATATATTTTTTATAAATATAAAATATTTATTCCAAATCATGAATTAATTTTAATATTATTAAAATAATATATTAAAAAATGTTTAATAAAACCATATGTACTTAAGAATTTTAAAATACCGGTCGTTTTAAAAAATATATTCATGATCACACACAATATGCATTAACGCTTCATACTAAACCAATTATGATTTCCCAATATATGTAGTTTATGAATAATACTCGTATTCTTTAGCTCGTATCATCATCTTTAGTCATTTTAACCTTAGTACTATAGACGATTTAATTTTATTTGTTTCTGTGTACAGCTTCTGTCATAAAAGTGCACGTATAATAGTAGTGGAAATTATTCAATATGAATTTAAAAATTGGTTGTTGTAAATATTAGCAAAAAAAAAAAAACAATAATCAAAAAGAAGATAAAATAAAAAATAAACGAAATTATAAAAATTTTCTTCACCACCTCTGTCTTCTTAAATGTAAATCAAAGACGCTAAACGCACCTTCTTCGGGCTGTTGATAATATGTTTGTTGCATCATTTGCGGTTGGACTTGAGGTGGTTGGATAATTTGAGGTGCGGTTTGTCTGGATTTTTTTGGTACGGCCGCCATAATTGGTGTTTGTATTATTTTATTATCGTGAAGATTTACTGCGACATTCCCGCCACCGGGTGATGTGGCCGGTATTGAACCACCGCCTCCGCCTCCACTGCTACACTTTTTATTTCCTCCTGTAGTAGAGGGAACATTTAATACAGGTTTATTACTACGATTTCTATCAATATTACTTTCATCAATGTCAACACTACCATCATATTTTCGCTTCCGCTCCTTAGTTTGTTGCACTGGATAATATTGCTGATGTTGCTGTTGTTGCTGCTGCTGCTGTAATTGCTGAGTTTGAGATTGTTGTTGTTGTTGTGGTGGTGGTGGTGGTTGTTGATGATGTTGTTGTTGTTGTTGTTGTTGTTGTTGCTGCTGTTGTTGTTGCTGTTGCGGAATATGATGCGCTTGATGTTGATTAACATTCATACCATTACTAATTTGATCAATTTGAATTTTTTGTTGCTGGACAACATTCTCGTTTTGCGCAGGTATTAATTTATTATTTGATGCAACAACACTGGCCGTACTAGTTGTGGTTGTGTTTGTATTCGATGTTGTTGCTGTTGTACTAGCCGCTGCCGCCGGTTGGGCACGTGTCCAATTACCTTTACGACCACCACGAGTAATTGGAGGAGGTGACGTATCACGCTCACCTTGTAAAAACTTTAAATAGCTAGCCATAAATCCAGTACCAACATTACTTGGTATATTAAATTTTTTCTCAAACGATTTTGCCGGTGTTGTACTATCATTACTATTGGGTTGTTGTAAATTATTTGCAGCCGGATGTTGATTTACATTAACCGATGATGTAACAGATGCCCCACCGCTGGATCCACTTCGATTATTTTCTGCAAGAAATCCAAGTTCTTCCTCTATATTTGGTACAACAACCTTAGGTTGTTCGTCTTCGCGTGAATTTATATCGGGAGTGGAATAGGATGATGCAACACTAGGTGTTCCAGTACTATCATTATAATTTGGATGCTGATAATCTGAATGAGAAAAATGTATTGATGGATAGTAAGGAATTTGCGCGGAACTTTGAATCGCATGTGTAACCATAATCGGTTGACCGGACGAATTATTTAAATTACTAATATTGGGCATTTGAGATTGGGAGGTGTAAATTTTCGAATTTGGTGGCGGTAAATTATATCGCTCTAATTCGTAGTAGGCACCATTTTGCGAATTATGTTGACTATGAGCAGGCGGTGGTAGCCTATTGCCCATATAGTTACCGACTTCGTTAGAAATTGTATACGTATCTTGAGGTTCTTCTTTTATTTTACTTGCTTGAGATTTACGTTTTCTACTAGCTTTAGGTTTTGGTTCTACGACTACATTTAATTGTTGTTGTTCTTGACTACTACTATTATTTTGATTATGATTCATATTGTTTAATGATTTATCATCAATTTGTAATTCTACATGGCAATTGGATACATTTTGAACGGGTTGAGCTATTATGGTCGAAGGTTGTGAATGACTATTCGTAATATATTTCTTGGTTCGATCAACTTCCCAACAATTTTGTACAACCATTTGTGGTTGAGGACTTTGCTGTTGTTGCTGTAGAATTCGATCGTTGTAACGTGCCTCATTAAAATTTTTAATTACCGATTGATACGCAATTTGATTGCTTTGGGTTTGAGCTCTAGGAACTGACACGTCTAGTGGGGATTGAGGGGCATTCTTATAAATAGTACTAGAAGCTAAATGATTTTGTGAATGAGCTGTATCCGTGTGTTGCTGTTGCGATGGAGAGGTGACCGAATTCATGGGACTATTGTACATAGGATATGCGGGACTAGGGGCATGCCCTAACGGTGAGGCTTGTGAATGTGCTTGAAGAGGACTTGGACGGCGGGGAACTACTACACTGCCACAGTTATCTGAATGGCCACTTGGATTATTAGCATTATTTTGAAAACGAGATTCTGACGGTGTTGCTGTTTTACTTCTAGAACTTGCATCATATTCGCTACGATAATTTGTTCCTGTTTGTTGATATTGTTGTTGAACCGTTGCTGAATTCGTACTATTTGTTCTAGAAGTGATTTTGGCTGAACTATTACTTCCAGAAAATATCATACGGCCTGGGCCATCAATTATTGAATAACTAATTGGTGATGATTGTGGTTGAATTTCTCGGCTGTCATTTCTAACCTGATCTGAAGTATTTGATACTGTATCAGAATATAATTTTGCTTGTGCCTTTGTCTGTATTATTTGTGTACCATGGGGCACAACAACCAACTTTGTTGGCTGCGGATGCATAAAATTAGAAGTATTAGAATTACTTGAAGTATTTACATTATTTAATGTTGTTCGAGATTTTAGTTCAACATTATTTCGTGAATTATTAGCACCTACATTGTTACTATTATTATTATTATTTAAATACACTGGGGACTGGGATTGCGGTGCAGATAATTGGCGCAACTCAGGAATACGATACTCTTTAGATGGAACGGACGTTGGAGTCGAAACAATACAAGATTGTTGCGTTATATTATTTTGCGAAGACGAACTCGAGCCAGAACTTGTTGAAATAAACTTACTTCCACTATTCCCGTACGAATCCTGTGATTGAATTTGTTGTTTACTAGAGCTGCCACTGTAATTTGTAAGAGATTCAGTTTGTCCACCATATGTTGTTGGAACGGCCGATGGATAAAAAGAACTATTTGCTGATACAACTGTTTTATTACCAACAGAAGACGAACTTATTTGTGGTGAAGATGAACGAATATTTTTATTTGCATTTAATTGTGAATTTAATTGATTTAGTGATTGCGCTGCAGCAAAATGTGCGTTAAAATTTTCATAAGCGACAGTTGGTGTAGTTTTAGATGTTGTCGATGGACCGGGGCTCGAGGGTACGACATTTTCATGTGGCAATATTCCAAAAGGACTAGGTAATTGATTGTTACCTTGCCAAGATAATGCCGCCGATGGTGCTGCACTTGATGATGATTGTTCAAAAAATGTACCGGTTTGCGCAGCCGATAAACTGTGATGATGAGGCGTATAATTTTCACGAATTAATTCCGAATCGGCTACTTGCTTTGTAACCACAGCTTGAGCCTGTGCTAATGCTTGCCTATGTTGATTTATTGTTGAACTATAATGAGCCGGTTTTGGATTTGTATGATGAAACAAAGGACTAAAAACTGCTTCATAACTGACACCGGCTGGTGTTAAAAATCCACCGGGATTAAATGGTGATGCACTTGTCCCACCTAATGATGTTGTATGGGCGGCTTGCAATAATAATTGTGAAGTTGTTGATGGGACACCGACAGCAGAATTATGGCCTGATAACGATGAGCTATTTGCTGCGGCTGTTGCTAAATGATGGTGAAAATCGCCAGATGTTGCACCGGTTGGTACACCAGCTGCCAGCCTATTATAACTATAAGACCAGGGTCCAACGGGATCCATATTTTAACTTTACTTATTTATTTTGTTTTAATTTTTCAATAATTTTGATTTTAATTTTATGTATGTATAATTATTTATAATGTTCTTATATCCGTTCTAATATTTGCAAAATATTCTAATCATATTCAACAATAGATGCATTTGTATATTTCTGATGCATTACAAGAGATTTTGTTTTAACAAGAATCGTTTTTTTAAAGAATAAATCAGATTTCATACCTTTAATTTATTTTTATTTTTTACAATAATCGTTTGATAATCTTCATCTGAAATAAAATAAAAAAAAAAATGTATGTTAATAAATTTATACTTTAAAGATTTAATTATTATGTTTAGGAAATTTGATAAAATGTACAATCATCGAAATTATGGTATATGTCCTATATTTGAAAAGAAAATCGGCCAAAATGCGAAAACTGTTATTTTTGCTCATGATAATTCTTTCCAAATATTATGAAACATCGCGTAACGTACATCACAGTGATTGTTGATTTCCGGCTTTATTCCGGGATAGCCAAATTTAGGGATAACTTTAAAATAATTGCGATTATGTAAATAACAGAAATGTAATCCCGGTTACTAATCATGTTAGAATGTATTTTTCGTAAAAGTGAAACACATCAGAACTACATCTTATACCTTCGGTCTAACAGACCCTGGAATAAAAATGTTATCTGTATGAGTGAACGAATGACAATGGTGTAAAAGAACTACTGGATTATCGGTTTCCGTTGGTCTTAAAATCCTTTAGTCTAAATCAAAATTTATGATAATAGGGTTTTAATAATAGTTTAATACCCGTGTTTTGTATAACCTACGTTCACTGCTAAGATCTAAATACCGAAAAGCTAAGTTGGACAAAGTCATGTTGTCAGACATGAAGTCATGCATAAGTAAGAAAATTGAGGAGGGTCGGTTAAGGAATAGAGTTGGCTGATGACATTTGGGAGAAGAGTTATGTCCAGGATACATGATCTCAAACGTTGCGATGACAATAAATACATAGTTCTTTTAAATAACGAAATCATTAATTTAATGATAATTCTTTATGTCGTGAAGTAAAAATGCAGCTGCGTCGAGAGTGATGTGATATTTGAGGAAACCCAATATTGGTAGGCGCAGAGGTCACCTTTCGACGACCTGGTTTCTTCTAGTTGTCTATAACAATATGAAGAACAATTTCGGGATCGAACCCTAAAATCATTTTTAGCACTAAATAAATCAATTTACAAAATCCCAATTTATTCTTAATGAACAGTCCCAACATATTTTAAAATTATTCAGAAAATACTCCGTTGGTGACAAAACTCATGGACTGAACCATAGTAGCTAAACATGAAGGAATAAATAAAGCGAGCGTTTTCGATTTGACTGGCCACGGTTACTTTTAAGTAGGAATTTAAAATTTATATGCGGAAAAGTGATATGTTCTTTAGTCCTAAAACAAAATGCATGGAGTAAAATGTAAAAAAAAGAGCGAAGTTGACAACATGAGATTTGGACAAGCTTTAAAAACATACTTGTGGTATGAATAAATACATAATATCTGACACCAAAATAATGTCATAAAATTCTAAATTGTGATCATAATTCGATCACTATCGCGTTTTAATTGGATCTTGAACTCTCCTATTGGAAAAACTATTTTTAAAAATACAGAATCCGTTTCGTTACGATATTACATTGACACTGGCAGTTTTCGCTGAATATCACATCGTTTGGAATGTTATCAAATCAATTAATGATAATGAACCGAAATAAACACAAATTTTTGAATTCGAAATTCCGACTTATATATAAAATATTAATTAAAATTTAAAAATGTTTGCATATAAAAAGGGTAAGCACTGACTTATTAAATATACCAAGAATAATATATTCTAAGAGAATGTCTCAATTGAATTTTAAGACGGACAATAAATTAAAATCTTGAATTTTATATTGACCTCATAATTTATAACCTCGGGCCTATTTGTGAATATGATACGTATGCGCAAATTCAACATCCGATTGGGCCCCTATTTTTGAATTCAATACGATATGTTTTTACGTACAAGATTCAAATTTGATTTGCGTAATATATTTCGTATGACTCTTATATGTACAAAAATCACAATATTTATTTCGAGTCGTTAGAACTAATTTTAATAAATGTTGAGACGAACCAAAGAGACGTCTGAAAGTAATTATAATTTTTAGTATTTTAGCACAGCGAAACAATTGTTTCTTAATCGTAAACACAGTTCGATCTCACGTTTTAATTTGTTCTTTAATTCTAATTGGAATATTCGCTTTAAAAATTACAGAATCTGGTTTGTTTGTATAATACATTAGCACAGGCCCTCTAGTATATCACCTCGTTGAGAATACTAGTTTTCATTCAAAATAGCATAATTCAAGAATATTCAGAATATATACTCGATTAATCCGTTTTTTAATTATATCATTGGAACCCTGAAGAGAATTTTATAATTCTTTGATCCCGTGGCCAAAAACAATGACGCAGTGTAAAATTGTGTATTTTTCCAGATTTTATTCGGGTTAAATGAATTTGCTTTAATTTAACCCAAAATACATTCGAACACCAGACGTAAGAAATTAGCTATAAATGTTTAAATTATTCTTAATTTTTCGACCGAATGAGGGATGTTGTAAGGGTTAATTCAGTTGGGTGGAATGGGGCGTTGTCAACAACACGAAACCATTTTGAAACTAAAGTTACGTTCTCAACGCACTGTTCTACCTCAGAATCAAAAACAAACATTTTTTGTAACCGATCACGAAATAAAATGAGTCATCCAAGATTTTTGATTGGCTCTCCAATAATCCAGGAACTACGGTTTAGTCACCTAATCCCTGACAGTTTAAAATCGTTTTTTTTTTTCTTATTTCGACATGTACGTGCGATTTGTTATTTTAAACAAAATTTACGTCTCCTCCACAATAAAATTTTAATTTGCAACGTACAATCCTTCATCGATAATTTGTTTCGCCCAATACCTCCTGAAAAAAGCAAAATTTTCTGATTTTTATTCATAACATCAAAAGTTTTCCAGTTTTTCCACTTATGGATATCTGGCTAGTATTGTATTTTACATGGTAATCGTTGACCCCGCATCGAATGAGAAATAAGTAACCGTAATTCAAAATTTAAGGCCAACATTTCATATATGTACCTCATATATACGTAACTCCCGATAATAAACCGAAATAAATACAGTCGATGATCACATAAAATTTTAATTTTGTTTCCAGAATGTATGCATACCTAGAGGACTAGGAGTTTTGCAACTTCCACATTTAGATGAATTGACACAATTTTATTTAAACTAAATTTTAGAAGTTTTATACAGAAGTCGGGCATACACTAGGACAATTCAAAACATTTAATTCAAGATCATGCCGCAAAATTTTTCAAATTTAACATTCATTGTTATATTTTTAATTATTAAAATAAATTATAGTTTAAATTTATTACCATATTACTTCTCTACATGGAATTGCAATATTTCTTTTTGTTGTATCGCAAATTGTTTTAGTTTCTGTTTTTAATTTGTTTCCTAAAAACACCTGAAATTAAAGAAACATAAATTAAGAATTAAATTTTTTGTACTTTTTAAAATACTAAAACTATTTACATAAATATTAATACATCTGCATATATGTATGTATTATTATATTCATATCATCATATATTATATAGTACTGTAATTGACAATACAATATTAATTAAAATATATGTATATTTCTATATGTTCACAATTTTTCTTTATAACAAATACACAACGAAATGAATTTTTTTATATATGTTCATATATCCATTTATGCATATGGGAAAATTTGTACGACGATAAATTATAATGCCAAAAAAAATGTAAAACAAAAAAACTACACATACGTTATTATATCTTGACAGAAAAATTAAATTAATTTAATTACATTTTGGTTAGAATTTAAATTAAAAAAAAAAAAATTTTATCAATAATATAGAATATAGAAAAGAAGAAATTATATATTTTATATACTCATACGTAGTGGGAAGTGTAATGGTTTGAAATGAAATGATTAAACATGTTCGATACGTTTCATACACATATATGTATATAATTAAGTACATATATATATATATATATATATATATATATATATATATATATATATATATATATATATATATATATATATATATATATATATATATATATATATATAATAAACTATATGTATATAAATATATATATATATATATATATATATATATATATATATATATATATATATATATATATATATATATATATATATATATATATATATATATACATTCATATAATTAATTACATATATGAATATATTTTATTATGTATTATATTACTGTGTAAAACTATGTATGTACATAGATATTTATAGAATTAAAAGAAAATGTACTACTTACTTTTCTATTTATTAAATTATTTCGTCTATTATTTTTATTTTTACAATATTATTTAATATATATGTACATATACATATGTATATAAAATATAGAGATAATGTTGATAAAATGGCTCCAAGAAATTTACACAAATAAAAAAAAAATGCTCTTGCGTCTGTCGGGGGTAAGTTTATGTTCTTTTTTCTTAATAGGTTTTTTCTAAATTTTTCTTTTTTGTAACACAAAAAATCACTCGATACACTTATTTTTTCGGCATTAACTTTGTCTTTTTATCATTTAACACACAATTTATTATTGTTTGCATCGTTTATTTATTAACACGATTATTAAATATTACGCATATTTTTGTTATTTAATAATCAAGAACCAAACAATAAAATTCGCCTTTCACATTTATAAACGCCATTTTGATATTCAATTGCGGAGAGAGACACACAAGAAAAATTGTACTACTGTACGGTTTTTTTTTCGTTCAAAAATGGAGCTAATCAGTTTTTTGTGTAGATATTTTGAGTGACATCTAGCGAATTTTCGTAAAAGTAGTAGTCGTATACCTATTTCTTCGTTAAAAATTGCAGTTTAGTAAATTACAGTGTGACTTGTAAAATAGTACCCATTTTTTTTATTTGCACTATTTTATTTATGTAGTGTAATTATCAATCCCTGTAGAAAAAGGGCACCCTCATGGTTCGTAAAACATGAGCTTGATATCCTTAGAATACCTCCAAAGTATCCTTTGCTTGTCGTAGATGGGCTAGGCTGCCAACTCACATCCTTAAAAAAAATTTAATGGTCAAAAAAAGGTTCTTACCAACAAAATTAACTCTTGCGATAATGGACCTGCAGTTTAGGTTTACACGGCTACGTTTTAGGCTACGTTTACGCATGCGACTAGCCAATCTGTCAATCTTTGTGTTCATGCGCCCATACTGGTGTAAGCCAACCCAAAGATAAAGACTCATTTTACAACATTTTGGATGATCTGATGGGATCCAAGATATCAGAATAGTGATTGATTACTTTAATGCTAGAGCTGGCAAAAATCAGACTGACTTATGTGAAAACATAGGTCCCTACTCTCGACACGATCTAGCGACCGATAATGGGGAAAAAATAATGTTCTTTGCGGTCGCGCTTGACCTCATTGTGGCTACCTGGTTGGAAACCTCCGTGTTAACATCGATGTAGTGCTCGACACTTGGAAGGAGCATTTCTCTCATTTACTCAATGTTCAACTAGTTTCAAATACTGTGTTTGAACGTTGTCAGACGGCTCATCCTACAAAGAATTCACACTGCCCATGCAGGGACTAAAATGAAAGCATTCCGCTGGGGTTGATTGCATCAATTCCGATCTCGTGATATTCGGAGGGAACACTTTGAGGATCTTATTCTTTATTTTTTATCTTTTTGACCTTATTCGATTAGTATGGCAAAGCGAAATTATGTCTGATAGATAGAAAGTGGCCGCGTTGTGCCCTAACTTTAAAAAAGGAGATTGCTCAAAATGCGATAACTACTAAAATGCGGCAAAGCTCTCTCTCTTGCACATTGTTGTGTCAAAGTTGAGAACATGTTATCACGAATTTTTGTAATTAGCTCTGGTGTACGGCAAGGAGTGCTCTGTTCCCAATACTCTTTAAACTCATGTTAGAATCTATCTTTTGTAAAAATGAAACTCGTCAGGACAACATTGTACAACCGGTACAATCTGGTACCGTCAGTCGAACCAGGTTCTGGCATATGCAGATGACATCGGTGTAATTGGACTGAATAGCAACGGTGTCAAAGAACTACTGGATCCACTTGTACGACGCAATAGATTTTGTAACGGGTGCTACTTCGTGACCTCGGTCCAGTAAAATCCATTCAACCCAAACCATTTTTTTTGTACCAATTCGCTCATTTTTTAAAATTAAGTATTTGCGTTAATCAAAACAATCAAATTATAATTGTACATGTATAACCTACATGTCTTATAAAATCAACAATGGACAAGTCCAATGTACTTGTTCATTCATTTCTTTATGCAATTTTAGCATACTTTTCTTTTACTGACCTAACTTAATAATTCTTATTGAGTTAGAATATGAAAGACCGTCACCACAAATTATTGGTTTTTTTCCAACAAGTTTTTTTTGGTGGGACGCTTAGCCACCCGGGCGGTCGGCAGGCAACCACTGGGTAAACCATCATAATTGTAAGTTTTATCTTTTTTTAATTTTATATTTTGTTTGTTTTTCTTTATATTTTTAATAAAATTTTAATAAATTTTAATTTCATTTTATTTTATTTTATTTTTTTTTATTGAGTTTTTGTTTCCTCTCCATACCATGATGTGAGCCATTACAGGGGCTCACATCTTTCTTCTCTCGGATTGGTGGTCTGAAGTTACTTATTATTCCCCTTGTCCTTTTGAATCTATTGATGCACATACATTTTTAATGCAGTTTATCAAGGTTCAAAAAGCGGTCCCACCAATACCCACGACCATATCCTCGCACTGAGCTAGCGGGATATATATATATATATATATATATATATATATATATATATATATATATATATATATATATATATATATATATATATATATATATATATATATGTATATATATATATATATATATATATATATATATATATATATATATATATATATACATATATATATATATATATATATATATATATATATATATATATATATATATATATATATATATATATATATATAGCTGTGATGGGGAGCGCATGAACAATTCTATGTAATTGTTTAGGACTCATGTACTTGGGTCATTAGAATTTTAGTAGTGGTGACTGTTGACCACACATTTGAAGGAGTTACAAGTTTGCGATACCTCGGTGTCCTTGTTACTCATGTAAACACTGTAGGAGGGGATATTAAAGGGTGTGAGCATTGGTTATTATGGGTATGAGTTATTGACATTAGAGAGAATAAACCAAATGCGAGAATAAACGATGTCGTTCATGAAATAAAAGGACAGTGAGTACGCTGGCTCGGTCAGGTTCTGCGAGCCGATCTTAAACGGATGGTTCAGCAATCTTTGAGAGGAGAGCCATTATTTGGCAGACACAGAGATTGCTATCGGCAACGATGGCTCTTCGGGATAGAGCATGACTTGTCTTCTTCGGGTTGTCCAGAACAATACGAAGGACAAGGTCGGAATCGAACCCGATGGAGTCAAAATGTTGAAGCGGTACGGGCCAGCAATAGAAAAAAGTAATCGAATATTATTATTATTATAGGTCTATTTGTTGAAGAAATACATATTACATGTATGTATATCAATTTATACCTTTCCTTTCGGCAACACTGTTAAAATTTATTTAATGTGTACACTCTGTACACACCGATATTATCGTATAAAATAATATGTTAAGTCACGCCTATTTTTACCGTATATATAAATGTTCACAATGTATAGTTAGTTGTTACTCCAATAAAGTTCTTTGAATAAAACACATGTATTTATAATAACTCATTTTATTCAAATCAAGTATTTATTTAATAAATCCAGTAAAAAACAACAGGTTATGGGCCCAGTCCCAGAGAACGTAAAGGTGGATCGGTTATTAAATAAATTTAAAGTGTGGTAATTGTTATCAAGGATTATGGACAATTTCAACAGAACAACAGTAAATATGCTGAAGTTGAAAAATGGTAATTACCACAACTGGAGTTTCAAGACCCAACTTATTTTAAAAAGGGACGAATGTTGGGATGTGGTTTCTAAACCAAAACCAAATCCAGTTACGGATGATTGGGTAAAAAAGGATACTTTAGCAACTGCGGTTATAGGATTATTGGTTGAAGACAGCCAATTGATCTTAATTCGGTCTGCAAATTGTGCTAAAGAGATGTGGGACAATATCAAAAAACACCACGTGAAATCAAACTTAACCAACAAAATAATTCTCATGCGTAAATTATTTCGCATGCAGTTAACTAAAGATGGCGATATGCAAACACATTTAGACGAAATGGTTGATTTAACACAACAGTTGAGTGCTCTAGGTGAAAATATGTTCACAGATGGTATTTTAGTTTCTCTAATGTTGAGTAGTTTACCTGAAAACTATGACAATTTAATAACAGCTCTTGAAGCGAGAAAAGAAACTGAATTGACTTCAGATTTTGTCAAGGCTAAATTAATTGAAGTGTATGAACGTAAAGAAAATATCAGTGAGCCTAAAGACAAAGCATTTAGTGTGAATAAGGCCAATAATAGTGTAAATAATAAAGACAATAAAGTGTGTTATTTTTGTAAAAAAAAGGGGCATTTCAAAAATAACTGTTCAAAGTATAAAAAATGGAAAGATAGTAAAAGTGAGAAAGAGAGAGCTAGTGTGGTTAAAGAAAATATAATTTGTGATGAACTCTGTTTCTCTTTCGCAAAAAATAAAAATGAGTTCAGTGAAGCGTGGTTTATAGATTCAGGGGCAACTAGTCATATTACAAATAATAAAAGCTTATTTACTGAATTTGATGTTAATTTCAGACAATATGTTACAGTGGCTAATGGTATTGAAATTCAGTGTCAAGGTCGTGGTAATACGATCATAACGGTCATAAATCACAATAATGATGAAAAAATAGTGAAAATAAAAGACGTATTATATGTTCCTGAAATGATGGCAAATTTATTGTCAGTTAAAAAACTAACGGAAAATAAATTTGAAGTTTTGTTTAAAGAAAACAATTGTGAAATAAAATTTCAAAATGTGACAATTGCATTGGCAGATGCAATTTCGAATTTATACATTCTTCGAAACAAAAATCACGTGTTAATGGCAAATACTAATATGTGCACTACTAATTGTTTAAATATATGGCATCGAAAGTTGGGTCATCGTGACAATGATGCTATCAAATTAATGTGTAAAGAAAAAATGGCACTAGGTATTGACATTAAAGAATGCGCGCATAGTAATGTTTGTGAAGTATGCATTAAAGGAAAAATGTCACGATTAAAGTTTCCAAAGGTTTCTAGTTCAAGTACAAATCAAATGTTGGATTTAGTTCATAGTGACGTATGTGGTCCAATGGAAAGTGTAACACCGAGCAAAAATCGTTATTTTGTAACGTTTATAGATGACTTCACTCGATATTGTACGATTTATTTGATGCATGAAAAATCTGAAGTTGCTGAAAAATTTATTCATTTTGTGGAATCGGTCAAGACAAAATTTGG
The DNA here is from genome assembly GCA_963556175.1 of Tipula confusa. Taxonomy (NCBI): domain Eukaryota; kingdom Metazoa; phylum Arthropoda; class Insecta; order Diptera; family Tipulidae; genus Tipula; species Tipula confusa. The sequence goes on from OY744476.1 coordinate 2,898,587, forward strand.
CAAGAAACCTGTTACTATTCGGTCAGATCGCGGAGGCGAATATGTGAATAAAAGGTTGCAACAATTCCTATTAAGTGAAGGTATTAAGTTTGAGTATACTGCACCATACTCACCACAACAAAATGGAGTTTCGGAGCGTAAAAATCGATATTTAGTGGAAAGTGCTCGATGCATGCTTATAGACGCAAATTTGGATAAGAAATATTGGGGTGAGGCAATATCTACCGCCAACTATATACAAAATAGATTATCATCAAGATCTATTAAAGGAACACCATATGAACTCTGGTTTGGTGAAAAACCAAATTTGAAACATTTTCAAATTTTTGGTTCATATGCATACGCACATGTCCCGAAGGAGAAACGTAAAAAGTTTGATGAAAAGGCAATAAAGTTACGATTCGTTGGGTATGATGCCAATACTAAAGGATATCGTTTATTAAATTCCAATACGGACCGTATTATAATCAGTAGGGATGTTCGTTTCATAAATGAAACTACTGTTGAGGAGGAGTCTACAATTGAACCACAATTATACTCTGATATAGTAGATAAATTAAAAGTGGTCGAGCCGGTAAATGAAGGAAATTCTGAAGCTTCCGGATTAGAAACATCCGACAGCGCAAATGAAAGCTCAGAAGAAGATTTTATTGGTTTTGAAAGGCGATCACAAAGGGTCAATAAAGGTGTACCTCCAAAAAGATACACCTACTCAGTATGCAACTCATCAGAAGTATCAGAACCAAAGAATCATAAGGAAGCATTAACAGGACCTGATAAAGACAAGTGGAAACAGGCTATGCAAGATGAATTGGATTCTATTCAGATAAACAGTACATGGGATTTAGTTGATCTTCCAGCACAACATAAAGCAATTGGGAGCAAATGGGTCTTTAAGGTGAAAAAGGACTGCAACGGTAGAAATTGAGGAGGAGTGTTGAAGAAATACATATTACATGTATGTATATCAATTTATACCTTTCCTTTCGGCAACACTGTTAAAATTTATTTAATGTGTACACTCTGTACACACCGATATTATCGTATAAAATAATATGTTAAGTCACGCCTATTTTTACCGTATATATAAATGTTCACAATGTATAGTTAGTTGTTACTCCAATAAAGTTCTTTGAATAAAACACATGTATTTATAATAACTCATTTTATTCAAATCAAGTATTTATTTAATAAATCCAGTAAAAAACAACACTATTGACATTTGGGACCATATAAACTCCCATTTTACCATAGTTAATCGTTACTGTACTCTTTTTACAGACACTTGGAAGAAACATTTCTTTGATTAAGTCAATGTTCGACAAAACCAGCGGTGATATGTTTAGTGTTCCTATACCCGCAATCCGGTCTTTTAGAGTTAATAATATTAATAGCTCTGCTTCCTACACAGTCACTGAACATGTTTTCTTAATTCATACTGTTTCGATAACAACATATCGGTAGAGTTTTGTCTTAAACTCTACCGATTATCTTAAACGAACCGTGCAAGGATGGTTCTTAAATGGCTTCTTTTAATAGTCAGTCAAGTACCGTAGTTCGGGCTTCTAAAATTTAAATCAAATTCTGATCGAACAGTAACGATTCTAAAATACAAATTACAATATTAAATCAAAACTCATCTCAAGTTATAGATTTTAACTTCCTAAATTTAATTGAACTTATTTGATTAGAAATAATAAATTTATCAAGTTTCTAATACCGAACCATTTCCACAAGAATCCAAAATCGTTCCAGGTGATATTCTTTTACCATTCGCTGGAATACTTGTATTACTATTTTGATTTACTCCCAATGGGCAGAAAAGTCTTAATTCTACAGATTATTTCCATCTATTCCACCAAAACAAATTTTTACTGCCGCTTCAATTGCAAGTTCAAACATAAACTCTTAACATTTTTGTATGCCTTTATTTAGAATATAAATGACAATTCCATTACACCATAAATCTGAATGACAAAATCAATTTTAAGAAAATCTGCCATCGAATCATTAAGAAGCGATGACTGCTGCCTTTGCACGAGTGTCCAAAAATATTATTATATATTAAATATTATTATATATTTTATATTATTAATATTATTTTTAGACAGACAAGAATCGATTTTGAGCTTTGGAGTGGCAGAACTATGCGTGCGACTGAAGATTGTATATTCAAATCTCCATTGAATTCCGTTAGGAGTTGTGATATCTAGTGACCGACACTTTAAAATATGACAATAAGATCAGGAGCAGCGTTGGCGAGAGGTGAATTATTGCCGTACTCTTTGAGTATTGCAGTACGTTTTACTTTATTTGATTTTTTATTGAACTCAGTTTCCATCATACCAATACATTTTTAGCATGAGTTTTTTTTATATTAATCCAATTAATCTGGTCCCGGGCCGAAGCCCATTCCACTCTTTCGCGTTCTACTTGACACAGTCGCCAGCCAAATCAAATACACTCGAATATAGGTTCGCTTTAAATGTCCATCTGCACTTTGCTATGCTTTAGTCATGCTGTACTGGCGTGTACGGCGATTTGGCCCATGGATTCTGCACTTCAACAGGGGGTCATAATTATGTTCATTGTCATCACCGATCACAATCAAGTGATGTTTGCCCTATTGAGTTTTTATTTATCGTATTAATTGCACGTACGAAATCAACAAAGAGCAGTTATAGTTATGATTCGGTTATGATTTTTCAGTTATGATTCGGTTTAATTTGATGTGATTAATAATGCTTCTTCCTGGCCTGAAATCTTAATTGTGCATTGTTTGTATGTGAGATCTGTCAATGATGATTATTGCGAGTATTTATATTGTTGTGCTGAGGAGGGAGATTGCCAGTTTTTGAATTCCCTTAGGTCACTTTTCTTGGGGAAAGTAACTGTCAAGCCTTCTCTTCATTTTTGTGTTATTTCGCCAGAATTCCCTACTTATTGTATTATTGGTATTAGAGCGCTTGCAGTTGTATTGTATTTACATATTTCGGCGATTATGTAATCTGTTCTAGCTGCATGTTTGTTCTTTGGCTTCATTAGGACACTTCCAAAGTGATGGGTGGGAGTTGCTAGTTTCGTTATTGGTGTCAATTGGTGGCCAGAGATTTTCGGTGTGTTCTTCGAAATATTCTTTCCATCTCTTTAACTGTGCTACATAACAGTTATTAAGACTTGACCAAAAGTCCTGTTAACAAACGATTCGAAAAACAAATTGGCGAAAATCTTCAAACCAAAAGTATAAAATTAATTGTGAAGCAAATTTGGTCTGGTTCAAATTCTCTTGAAACAGTAAAGTATTAATTATAATTCCAATATTCAAATTTGGTATAAATATAAACCAAAAAGTGTGCTACATACTAAATAATACAATTTTTTGATTTCTTTACATTATATTTATTTTTCTTTACCATATATAACACAAAAAATAATAGTAATAATAATAATAAGAGAGATAGAGAGCAAATGGAATAATATATTAAGATTTTCTGTTTAATTTAACATTTAATTTCTAAAAAAAATAATATCTTTGGTACCTAATTTTAAATAAATATACTTATTTTTTTTTTTCGTTCAGCAAAATTGCAACATTTTTTTGCATCTACATTGATAAATTAACATTGATCATGAGTATTCTGTGTAAACCAATTTGGCAAGTCATGGCTTCTATAATCTCATTATTGTTTATTAAATAAATTATATATCATTTCGATAATTAATCATAAAAAATTCATAATTAGTATTTTGAATTTGTAAACTAAATATATTTGTATATTATGTATCATGAATTTCTAATAAAACCGGGGCTAGTAAATGGCAAGTTTTCTTTTTATATTTACATTCACACGTCACATATTTACATACATTTTGTCTGGTTGGTTTCATAATTGATACACTAAGATGGTATCATTTTTTTTAGTTTGTTTCTCTAAATAAATTCTAATTTCTTGCACATTTAAAATGCTGTATCCTAATTTTTTTCTGGGCATGTGCTTAATTGGTTGCGTATTTTTTAGGGAATGCTGTTATTGGTCCCTGAAATCTGCAATATTCATCGCACTTTAATTTAATCTCTAAGATTTAACAAAATTACGATTTTAAATTATAGGGTTTGCATGTAACGCAAGCTAATATGTGGCATATTTGGAGAAGGTGTTGCAAGATTACGTACATGCTAAAACTGGTTTGCAATATTTCTTTCAGGAGAAAATAGCATCGGGACGTTCTTTAATCACAGTAGAGCATTAAATTCCAATTCGAAAGATTTAAATCAGGCTAAATATTAACCATTCAACGATCCTACAGCATTTAAAGAAACTGAGAGTAGTTGGAAAAAGCTCGATGTTTGGGTTTATAGTATAAATAAATAATAAAATATCTTTGGCTAAAATAATAAAAAATAGGAACAAAAATAAATTAAGTTTTTTAACATTGGGATGGAATACCTTGGGTGATTGAATTTTCGAGCACTATATGAAATTCATCTAAAGGTTCTAAAATTTGTCGTAAAAATGTGAGTAATCCTTTTTTTCTCATAAAACTTTGTTCTTCGTATAATTCATGAGTAACACGTGTGGCTGCTATTGGGATCAGCATTCGGTGCAGTAAGTGCTCCCTTGATTTCGAAAATAGTCAAAAAAAATTAGTGTTAAACAAAACTTGCGTACATTAATCGTACTTACCGCAATGATAAACATATGAATAGTTGAAATTTTCCATCTTTTCCAAGTGACTGAGAAACATTATTTACCTCGTCCATTAAGTGGCAGTAACATCTCCAAATTCCAGCTAGTTCTTGTTTAGTCATTGGTGTACCTGGCGATTCTGGACTGTTTAGTGGTGAATTTGATCCACCGCCTCGGACTGTATCAACTGAATCTTCGACTAGATTTAATTCAAATTGTTCCTTAACCTTTACGAAATAGTCCCATATATATAAATTCTTGCCAAATAATCGAGATGATCGGAATCCACATAGAAATGCTTGTTCCAAACAATATACCAGCCCTTTGTCACCACATAGTAAATTCGTAAGCGAACCAGAATCACGTTCTCGACTTGGACGATAGTGCCATTTTACAATGGCGTTTACTGTATTTCCTAGTAAATGTTGTATATCGGCAGGTCGTATTTCTGGCTGCTGTATACTTGGACTACGTGCTCTTGGTGGTGTACGGCACGCTTCTACTAGTTCTTCACTATCGACTGTTTTCGGGACTAGTTGTCCAACTAGTAGGCGTTCAGTAGAACCATCATCGATACCTTTGCCCAACCATCGACCACATGGAAATTTATAAGTATGTCCAGTTACTTCATTTCGTACCACAACATGTTCCACCATCCATTTGGCCGATATTCCACTATTATCATGACCAATCCGTAATGTGGTTAATATTCCTAAATTTTTATTCTAAATAACAAAAATTACACATCAGATTAACACACTTTAATTAAACGGTAATTATTTACATACATGAAACACAAATTCTAATGCACTCCTTGGTACCATAATTGGTTTTGTTTCGCCTAAATTTCCTGAGATTGCAACCCACACGTTGGCCGATGTCGTCGCCGCATTTGATTTTTTCGATGGGAATATTACCACACGATAAGGTAATTTTGTTGTTGTATAAGTATTTGTAAAACAAAAATAGTCCACAGTGTTCAACGTTAGTATGTGGTATAAAAATTGTTCCTTTTCCTCTTCACATCGGACAAATGCGGATCGTTTATAAAGCGACCGCAATAAATTAGCATCGGAAAGCAACGAACGTAAATGGCGTGAAAGTAATTTTTTCTCTAACACCAAACGGACCCAGGCGCGAGCATAACCAATATGAGTTTTAATGTCAGTCATTGTTAGTATATTTCTTAAATCGGAATAAAGATGATCGATATAATTTAAAATTAAAACTAAATTTGTCGAAAATATTTACCGTATATCAAATTCTAAACTTTCGGGAAGTTGTCGTAATTGTTCAGGCCCAAAACTTTTACGATCTCGTGATTTTGAACGTCCACGACTTGGACTTATCGGTGGGGTTGGTTCCGGATTTATTGTCGATAGATCTAGAAACATAATAAGATTTTTAGTTTTTGGGTTTTTCTTATACATTTAAGTTTAAACGCAAAATCATTCGGCAGCACAAAATTACACACTACAACATTTTATAAATAACCAAAACTACTAATTAAATGCCATCAAACTTAAATAAACAAATAAACAGACAATTTCTCTAAAGTTGTAAAAGATCGAACTCGTTTGGATTTAGATACTATACAGCGATAGCAAACTTTAAAAATATTTTTGTGGATGAAATACATAAATGTATCTGAATTGGGTTTTAAAAGAGCCGATTTAATTATGCTACAATTTGTTAAATCATACAAGAAATGTTAATATTGTTAAAAACATACAATCCATTCGATTCCTTAACACGCACCAGGCTAATGCTAAGAATAAATAAATATGATATTATTATTTGTTACGTTTATCTAAAAAATTTATGTTTAATAGAAATTGCATAAATGTATATTCACCTGGCGTTAAATGATTTGTGTCTAATTGCTTTGACGGATTTTTACATTCTTGAACTTCTAGATACGATGTTAAATGAGACCAAAGCGCAGACTTTCCTTGTTTAGTTTGTAGTCCGTGTGACCATATTTTTTCTAAGAGATCACACAACGATGCAATTAATGTATTTTCTTCCACACCCATCACAGACACTTCTCCACTTAAACCTAGTTCCAGGGCTTCGCTACCCATTTTTTCGAGTAGCATTCGTTTTGTTTTACTTTTACAGTCCTAAATTATAATATAAAAAGAAATAATTAAAATTTCGTAAAAATATAAAAAAAAAAAAAAAATATTATTTTAATTTACTTTTAATAATTTTTCAACAAAAGTCCAATTAGCTTGCGCAATTAACGCTGGACTTAGCTCGGACGTTGTACTATTTGTCTTTGCACTATTACGATTATTATTATTTTTGGAAAAATTGAGCAAATCGGTTGATTTTTCAATTGAAATATCTTTTAATTTCCATACGGAACCATTTTTTAGGCGGCGCAAACTATTTCCCCTGCGAAAAATTACTAATCAATATATTTACTTATAAAATAAAATTATTTATTTACAAAATTGTAATTTCAAGGCATGCAAATGTATTTTATGTTTAAAATGATCAAAAACAAAACAACACAAAACATGAACATAAACAATAAAAAAACAACATAAAAACTTTTTTCTTTGTTTTTGTTACAAAAAAACAAATTTTTTTTTATTTTCAATTATAACTAAAATTAATACTGATTATAAAAAAAAAAAATAAAATTTTTAAACAATAATAATAATTCAAAAACAAAAAACAATATGTAACATGAAACATATTTTAAATTTATGTAAATAAACTATATAACGATTTAATTAAAAAAAAAAACAAAACAATTATGTAAATGATTTGTAATTATGTACTTAAAATAAAAAAAAATTATTTTCATGTTTTAAAAATATTTATTGCATTTTAATACTACCTCGAAGCAGATTCTTGATTTAGTACGGTCTTGTCAAGCGTTGGAAAACATCGAAAATATGCTGGACGGTTCGCTAAAATTTCACTGGGTGGTGCTACCTCTAAATCTATGCTGTTTAGCCGGTTGTCTAATAGTTTTTGGGTTTCACGAGCAAGTACACATGGTTCGTAGCTTGCCGTACGTATCATACTCTCGCCGCCATATTTTTTTCTAATGGATTAAATTTAAAAATTATTAGTTTAATTCTTCTACATTTCAAAACGGTAGGAATAAATATTTAGAAACTGTTTAGAATATTTAGAAATTTAGGAATTTGAATGCGTGAACTTGTATTTTGCAAGAAGGTCCTATTGAATTGAAGTAACTGAATATTTGCCAATCTATAATACAATTAATTTCAGAATTTTAGTGAAAGAAGCCAAAAATTCGTCGATGGATTTAGAAGATCTGTGATTTGTTCAAATTTTTTATTTTATTTTAATAACTCCTCTAATAATAATAGAAGTCCTTTTCATATTGGCCAAAAAAAAATAATATTGAAATTTCATCTTACACAATGTTACAGCATACTCTTGCCCAGTTCGAAAAACGGGAGCAAGAATAAAACCACAAATGAATTACGTAAACAATCATTTCCGGCTATGTAAAGTATTACGCTCCTGAAAATTCTCTAACTCCACAACAATGGCGTGACTTTATTAGCATATTAAGAAATACTTTGATGGGTTTGACTGACCTTCGTTTATTAAAAAATCTAATTAACCTGTTCAAAGGTAACCCATCTTGGCTTAATGGCGCTGTTATTTCTTTACCATAAGGAAATCTCAATTCAACAGTCATGAATTCCAATACTAATAATTTCTTACAGAATTCTAACTAAATGAAATAGATATTCATTAGATAGGACACAGATAGCGATTTAGAGAATTTTTAAGCGGTTGGTTCATTTGCTTTTATTGCTATAGTACTAATGTGATGAGTTGATTTTTTATCAATTGGATAATTATCCAAGATATGGTGAGTGCAATAGTAGTTATCGCTCAAAAGATGTGATTGCTTTTGTAGAAGATCTTAACTCTAAGATCTTAATTGTACAGCAGTGTCGAATTTTTGTTATTTTATCGAATTTTTAAATACAATTTATTATAATGAGTTTCGCTCGTCCAATTTGATGTTATATTAAATGCTTTTGATAAAGTTGGTATCGAGTTTTTACTATCAAAACTGGAAGTAATAGGAACAAGGCTCGTTTGTAAGGAATTTGCACAGTAAAAATAAATAACTAATTCAGTGTAAAAAGTAGTATTAGCATCCCTCAAGGATTTGTATTAGGAGCGCACTGCTTCTTATTTACATGAATTCTCTGTTCAAAATGTAAGCTTTTGTTAAACCGACTTAAAAATACTTGAGCAGTGGTTTGATGTTTGCTTTATGCATCTGTGGCAAATCCTTTTTGACTAATTAAAGTGGATATTTTTTGAACAAAACCCAAGTTAGTGCAATTTGAAATAGGTGCCTTAATTGTTTGAAGTATATCGTTTAGATCGATATAAAATACTTTTTAGAATCAGATACCTTTTTTTAATTTTATTTAAAAATCTTACCTTAATATTTTAATGCGATTGTCGAAGAGCCTTAAATTTGGATCAGTCTCATAATTTTCATCCCACGAAATCATAATTTTATTATCGATTAGGGTTGCAAACATTTGACTTTCTAAGAAACGAGATAAAAATGGTCGATGATGTTGCGGCTGATCAGATAAAAATGATGCTTTATCGAAATTCTGCAACGATTCACGATTTGTTAACCATTCGTCTTTGCTTTGATTCGGCAATATAACAAATTGTTCGTATGCCGCAAAAATTTGTACAAAACGATTGAAAAATATTTCCCTGATTTGATTATTGATACGCAAATCTTCACAATATAAGTCGGATGGTGTCATTGGTGTGCGACGCATATTCGGCATTGTATCGTCATTACAATCGGCGTCGTCTAATTGGACGCCTGTACGACGTACAATGTCAACAATTTTTTGATAGGTTTCCGATCGAAGGGGTGTATTTTCGTTTGGTGATCCTGGCCGATCCCAATCGAGTACATCGTGCAAGGAATGTTTGCGACGTATATGGATCCCGGAGGGGAGCGTACAGCTCGCCGCCATAACATCTTCATTTTTATTGTAATTTTTAAAATTTGAAATGGAATTTGTTGGCTCGACATTTTTATCACATGCTATGCTGTACTTGGATAGCGCTGCTCCCAATTCGGACATGAAATTATTTTTGTGTGGAAATATCGGTAACTCTTCGGGAAGTTGTATATACTTTTTATCAATGTCAACATAACATAATGAAGCTTCTGATCCAATTTTTACATTATTCTCAGAATCGGCATGTAAACCCATTACGAATGGAACCGGAGCATCCAAAAAGTGATATAATGATGCAGGTAAAATTGGTGCGTACACATGGGGCCATCTAAATGGTAGCAGTAACGATGTAATGCATTCGGCTACTATTGTTAATTTATTATAATCTAGAAATATATAAATAAAATAAATGATGATCTTAAATTAGAAAGTCGAGAGAAAACTTACCGGCAGATCTTAACAGAACTTGATTTTCTAAACAGATACACGTAAATAATTGTATAACACAGTCAACACCTAAATATGAGAATAGTAATCGAAGCGGAAAATCCATCATGGGTAATTCATTATATAAGCTCGGCTGTTGTAATATCGTTGGAAATGGTGGCATATGTGGTTCTTCTGGTGGTACATAAATTCGAATACATTTCCCCGGATCAGGTACAGTTACCTCATACAGTATATTATATACATAGCTTTCTAAGCTCAATCCTGGGCCCGGTTGACGTGGAAGACATTTATATAAATTTTTTAAGAAGAGTTGGGCTACATGTGCAAAAGCAATTTGACATATTAATGTTAAACTTTTTGCCACATACAGCTTATCTTTTGTAATATCATAGTAACTGAGTGCAGAAGCGGGTGTATGTGTAGCTAGTTTAAAGGAACGAGGTAGCGAACGACTAACTGGACCTTCTTTAACTCGTCGTATACTAGGCGGTGTTTGACCACTTGATAGTTCTGTGATAAACATCGATTGTAATGTGTGCATGGCATTACATATATTTGGATTGCGCACTTCTTCATAGAACACCAAACTAAAACCATAACATCGTTTTCCATCTTCTCGTGTCGTGGCAAATGCATGAAATTTCGGTTCGATATTATGTTTTTGTGTTCGGAATTTTAGTCCTTGTGGTAATGATAACTAAAAATACAAAATTTTTTTATTCATTTTGAGCAACAATTCAATCAATTCAAGTTTGCACACCATGCATATTCCATGTGAATCGAACGGATTCCACGATACAAAATCGGGATAGTGAGCTAGAACTTTACTTTTATATGCTCGGTCTAATGGTGAACAATGCAGATTATCTCCTAAAATGAAAAATTATAACGTTTGTATTATAAATAATAAAGAAAGTAAGACCATGACTACAGGCTATTATTATATGTATGGCACATACAGTAATAAGTCTAACAGAGTTTCCCTTTGTTGTTATAAAAATAAATTTTCATTTAATAATTGGAAACGCAAAGGAAACATCTCGTTGAGACCAGTCGATTTAATCTAAATTATGATTTAAAAACCAACATAAACAGTAAAACATCAGTAAGTTGCATGACTTATTTAAAATTTGGATTCGACATAAAAATTTTGGAAAGATATAAAATGCCAATATAAACGATACTTAAATGTTAAAACAAAATAAATTTGATTAGATTAAGTGCTAAACGCAATTTTTGGTTACTCAGATTACATGTTTAGAATTTATTTTATTATAGGAAAAAGATTTAAAATTCATTAAACTAAAATAAAATAATTTTTTAGTGGGGAAGTTGATAACGAGAAAAACATTTAATGAAATGAGCTAGCTCGTTACGGACATTTAGTGGTTTACTACAGTTTTATGGTTAACGTTTACATTTATCAGATATGTATATTATAGAAAAACGTTCTAATTTATTTTTTTCTGTATTAGTCGATACTTTATCGTTATGTTGAACATCTAAAACATATCTTTTACATTATTATATACGGTTATAAAACTATTTCTTTACCAAACTGATTAACTTTAAATTTATCGGTTATTAATTTATAAATAAATAGAAATGTGTTAACAATTAGATATACATTCATAAATTATCTCATTTAGAAACTAAATTTCTATATGTGAAGCAAGTTGAGGATGATTTAAACTTGACCTAGAAATTAATTTCTACACAAATATAAATTTTATCGACTGCCAATTTTTCCAAAAAAACATAATTGTTGATGGTATATTAGTTTATATCAGTATATGGTATATGTTAGTAGTTGCAACTCTTAGTAGGAAGAAAATAAAAGGAACAAATCATAACTGAATATGCAGCTTTGCAAAAAATCATGAAATCAGTTACAGATAAGGGATATAGAGCAATATATATCATTGATGTATGGAAAATCTATATACCAGACTCTGACACATATAGAGCTTTAGTGACGAAGCTTAATTTAGAGAAGATCGAATGGTATATATTCGAAAACAAAAACAACCGCCCAATAAAGGTAGTCCCGGTTATTATAGCGGAATTTCAAATGCGGACTGGGGAGGAATGAAAAAGTTCTTTCAAGAGTTCGAATGGCACTCTTGTTTTGCTTTCGGTAATACTAATAGTGCAGCCATTCTGGTTTCGACTGTCATTTTCACGGGAACGGAACAGTTCATTCCTTCTAATCTCTCGAAGTAAAAAAACAGGCAATCCTTGGCATAATTACGACTATAAAATCGCCAATAAAGAAGCCTCTCACCACAAATTTGTTAAGAACCCGTCAAATGAAAATTTAGCTGAATTTAAGGTGGCTAGAAACTTAGCATTGCCAATATATAAATAGTAGGAAATCATCAATACCACCTCTGAAAGATGGGGTCTATATCTTTTCTGCTGCCCAAGAAAAAGCTAATCTCTTCGCCCGAAAATTTGCTGCAAACTCTAATTTAGCTGATTCTAAATTAACACTCCGGATTATCTTTCTAGCCAGCTCGTCGATGCATCGCATTAGCTTCAGATCTAGAGGAAGTATGAGAGTTCGAATATAAACTCTTAGAAAGACCACTGGACTAATAGTGCAATGCAGGAAGTGCCAAAGCTATAACCATACCCAGAAATTGTAATAGAGAGTAAAGATGTGTGAAATATCTTAGAAGGCACCCTGCTCAGATGAGTCCTGTAAATAAAAATTCACTTCCAATTTGTGTAAACTGCATAGAACATCATCCTATAAATTATAGAGGTTGTATCTTTGCTAAAGTATTACAGAAAATTAAAAATAAATCCCGGCAAGTTTCATCTCATTATAAAATGCCAATAGCAATTACCAACAATACAAATCAAGGAAACTTTTTTACATCCATAGCAAGTAAGGTAAGCAGACGAAAGCCATTTTCAAAGATGGTAGCATCTAGGCTGCAACGCACAATTTACTAGGCTTGAAAAAATATTTAATGGCATCGAGTGAAACTGGAGTAATCCAATATATTCCAAAATTGACTTAAGTTTCACAACAGAAAGTTATCTTACTAAAACCTCATATTCCAAAATACGTGGTTACATTTGCTACCACGCTTTGTATGCGGCTGGAAGTAGCTACCATCAACATTCAGTTAAATAATAAGAAAGAATTCAATGTCTCTTCAATTTATTGTCCCCCCAACACATAATAAACAGAAATATAACAAGTTATTTACGCAACTAAGGTTTAATTTTATCATTGAAGGCGATTTTAATACAAAAACTTCTTTGTGGGGCTCAAAATTAACAACTCCGAATGGTAGAGAACTATTCGCAAATGGGCGAGCGTATATAACTGCGAGTTCTTGTTAGGACTTAAACCAACATTTTGGTTCAGAGACATAAGCAAAACTATTTAGAGATCTAGTAATTTCTACATTGCAAGAGGCATATCCAAAAAATACGTCCTGTTAGAAAATAGTGAAAATCCTATCATTCAACCGTCATTATGACATTCAATGATTATTACGAAAGAAAATCCATATAGACTAACAAACTACAAAACAAATTGGGACCTATTAAAGAAATTGGTTGAAGACAACGTCGAACTTTAAATGCTAATCAAGCAGCAAATTTATTAATTAAGCACATTCAACAAGCAGCTTGTGATAGCACTCTAATAATTTGAAAGAAGAAGTACAACAATTTCATTTATCCAGTTGAGATCAGAGAATTAGTTAGTGAAAAGCGGAAAACAAGAAAAACATTGGCGAGAAACCGAGCACCACAAAGCAAAATAATTTTTAATTACCTTTGCAATAAGCATAAGCGCAATCTTAAAGAACTTAAGAATGAATCGGTTATCCATATCTTACTGCGGTAATAAAGATACCTCTATTGAATAGAGGTATTCTCTAAGGAAAGTTACAAAAGCGCTAACAAGACTAAATGATCAAATATCACCAATCAAAAATTACGGAGGAAATTGGCTAGCAAATGTAAAACAGAAAGCTGAACTTATTGCATCTTATCTGGAAGAGACATTTCATCCAGACGTAAGCCAATCAGCGAAAGAGAATATAACCCCAGTGTATAAGAATATTAATAGAGAAATACCACTTGTAACACTACGGGAGTTCAAAGGCGAAATTAATTTTAACCTAAGTATAAAAAAATCAACAAGCAATGATTTAATTACATGTGAAATTAAGAAGGGGAAAGTAGTTAAAATTATTATGATACCGAAACCAAAGAAGCCTCCTAATGATAAAAACCCATATAGGCTAATTTCCCTGCTCCCAGTACTCTCCAAAATCTTGGAGAAACTGCAACTCAAAAGGATGAAGCCTACAATATTTGAATGAAATCTAATACCGCCTCATCAATTTGTTCACAGGATCACGAATATCACAGAAGAAGTGCTTGAAATTAAGAAAATATGTTCCCCAACCTTTCTAGATGTAGCCGAAGCTTTTGATAAAGTATGGCATCCTGGGTTAGAGTATAAATTGTACCAAGACTTACCAAAAGCATACTTTCAAATTCTTAAATCCTAAACAAATATTAGCAAGGGTTCCTCGAGGTAGCGTCTTGAGACTAGTATTATATTTACTTTAAACAAGCAGTTCTAGCAACAGGAGCAAATGTAAAAGAGGCAACCAGAAAATTGCAAAGGCATGCAATCCTTGTAAGTAACTGGACTAAAAAGTGTCGTATTAAGCTAAATGAAGCAAAATCAAATCATATTAACTTCACTAATCAAAAAGTTAACTGGATACCAATAAAGCTTAGTTCCAAACAAATACCATAAATCCAAACACAGTTTAATGTCTTTGCATGATTCTTGATGCTAAGTTAAAATGAAAAGAGCTTGTCAAAAAGAAAAAAGATGAACAACATCAAATACAGATAAATGTATCGGCTAATTGGAAGATATTCAGAGCTGCCAATACATAATAAGTTGCTATTATACTAACAAGTTTTAAAACCGGTATGGACTTACGGTATCCAGCTTTGGGGTTGTACTAAGGACAGTAATATGAATATAATACAAGTCTTCTAAAATAAAGTGTTACTTGGAATAGTGAACGCTCCTTGGTACATAAGAATTGATAACCGACAAAGAGACATACAGATGGAATACATAAATGAAGAAATCACCAATCATGCGAGGAAACAGACATCATCTCATACAACACGAAAATGCTGAGTTTTGTGGTACTCATGCTGAATAACAGAAATACAATACGATGGCTACAAAGAAAGAAGCCGTTGGTATTGGAAACTCTACAAAACGACATCCAAAAATGTTAGAAACTAACCAATGAGTTATATCTCTCGAGATGTTTAGAAAGAATCATTTTCAGCGAAAAGACTTCTTTAGTGACTGACCGACTCAGATGAAATTCTCTTTAGCAGTAGCCTACAATTACCTACACCATCTGGTCGATTCTTTACAATATTATAAAGTGAAATTTTTATTGTTAAACGACCTCCTGTTTGGAATGATAGACATAACGTAAACACTTACCATTTTACTGACATACTTACCTCACTATACTTGCTTAGTGCTTGCACATACTTGCTTCACTATCTAATCGATTTTGGTCGCAAAGATAATTTCCCAACAAATCCCATCCGAATATAGGAAACTCAAAATTAATGCAATCGACTGCAGGAAAAATTCCTTTTAGTCTATACATATCCCAGGTAAATTCACTGTAGAGTAGGAAATATGCACATCTCTGCACTCTGCACTTTACAATTTTCATTTCCAGCATTTGACACAATCAAGTAGAACATTGAGTATAGCAGAGAAATGTATCTGGTCAAGGAGTACTGGTTCACAGTTAGAACTGAGTTTAACTCTCAAACGGTAACAGTCTTAGGTCTGCAGATATGTGCAGTCTGTTTTTCTTCTTTTAGATTTGTCTTCAAATATGTTTAGCAGTTTTTCTAGCAAAGACAGCTTTGTAATACCCTTGCGACAGTTTTAAATGCGCGTTTTTTATGGCATAGTATATTTCATTGGTCGTTGGTCTCCACTATGCTATTGGCAACAATGCTTTGAAAGTGGCTTTTTCATCTTGGTTTATCAGACCTGCACAGTTGAAACATTTTTTTGACCTCTTATTTGAATGAAAACTGCCATTGTAACGATTTAGTGACTAACTGATTTGATAACGAATTCGAAGTCATCTATTTGGACGGTTCGATCCGAATCCTATGGGTCAGTCATGAAAAATAAGACCTAGTCGCATATAAATAGCAATTGCTTGTACTACCAATCTTCACAAACTGAGTTCTCTACAAAAAATTAAATCCTTCATCTAGCAAATAGATACAATTCAAGGAGGTAAGTTTTTGTAAGAGAAAATCATAGTTCATCTTGTCAAAAGTCTTCAGAAATCAGT
Source organism: Tipula confusa (assembly GCA_963556175.1). NCBI lineage: Eukaryota > Metazoa > Arthropoda > Insecta > Diptera > Tipulidae > Tipula > Tipula confusa. The sequence continues at coordinate 2,915,129 of OY744476.1, forward strand.
GTAAATGACCTACACACTATTACTATTTAATTATATTACTGCGAACCCTAGATTTGCTAACCAGCATAGTAAGCGTACATTAAATCAACTCATTTTCATACACGGAACCTTAATAGAGCCTCATTTGCAGGATTTTATAAAATTCGTACAATTTTTTTTATTATCACAAGTATGAAGGGCTAAATAATTATACTGATCCAGAAATGCGTTTAATAAACTATATTTACTATTCAGTCGAGAAATCGAAAATACTTTCAACATATTACCATAGTTATTACCACAAGATCTGGCAAATTACTATCTAATAAAACTTTTAACTTCTAAGTGCTTATTTTTAAGACACTGTAAAATTTTTAACTACAGTTGACATTTTATATGTGTAATCGCTTTTGATAAAAGTAATCTTTGTGTTGAAAGGAACAGATGTGCTAAGTCATCATTTTAATTTTCAAAAAGCTCGGTAGAAGCAATTTTTTTCGTTTCCTAGTAATATTTAAATTTAATTTCTATGTGTTAACATTTCAAATAAAAGTCTTCAAATTAATTTTGTGAAACTTTTATGACCCAGCTTTTCCTATTAAACAAAGAACTAGAGGAAAGGACTAATTTCAATGTTTTCTGTGTTATAACTGCAAAATCGAACTTCGAAAGAGAATTGCAATTGGAAATGTCAATCTTTTGTAAAGCGGCCATATCAGCCATGAAATAAGAAACAATCAGAGAGGAGCAGTAATAAGATAACAGTTGAACACAGAGCAATGAAGAAATTTCAGTCAGTCGTCTTACACACGAGTACACCGATGTTTCTGATGGCTTTCGATCGGCAATGTATACTGATTAATTTTTTAAATATAAACGAGGGAATTATTATACTTAATTATACGAGTTGTTGGTGTACCTGTTCCAGCTCGATAGAAGGCCGGTAACATTTTAACGGTACCATTAAAACTCTACTGCGCAGCGAATCTCAGAAACAGACAGAACAGATAGAAAAGGAGAGCGATGGAATGGTAATCGGTCGATTACTTGCACAAGAAACTGGGCGGAAAAGATGTTGGTAAAATAGTGTGGAGAGTTCCAGCCTAAACAGTGTCATCAAGTTTGTGCAACCAGCTAATGTTGCATTAACGGAAGCAACAATTGTTGCTAAATATCTAGTAAAAGGCGACTTAGAGAACGAGATCAAATCGATAAGCAATATTATAATTGATGAGCGCAAAAGGCTCTACGAAAATCTCAGTTCAGCTCTATGAAAATCTATCAGAGAACTACGATCGTAATTTGCATTGAAGAAGTCAGCTAAATAGTTCAAATAATAGATTGAAATAGTAGAAGGGCTTAAGAAATTCGAAGCCGAACCAAAAAAAAATGTAAATACTATAGGCTGCAGCCTATATTCGATACCGTTAATTTTGAAGACATGGAAGTTTTCTATCATTGAGGTAAGAATGTTGCTGGAAAAAAGATTTCCCAGGATAATCGTCTATGATGTGAACAGGGCAAAGAATTTACAGAATACCAATGAATTTATAAATCAAAGAAGTCGTTAAGCTGCATCGCTAAACGCTAGTTTTAGAATTTTCGATTTTGTACTAATTTTGCTATGCATTGAGCACATTGCTAGCTTAGTGTTGCAATATTAAAGGAGGGATGCGTTGTGGCACAGTGAAGTTATGATCAATGAAAAGTGGCGCATCATGCCATATCCTTAAGAAGAAGATCGCTCAAAATGCAAAAACTATCACGGCATGACTCTGGTTTGCTCAGCATATAAATTACATTTGATGATAAAACCTGATGTCGTTCATGAAGTAAAACGACATTGAGTACGCTGGCCCGACAAGGTTCTGCGAGACAATTCATAACGAATGGTGAGCGTCCATTCGTTATGAAATTGTAGCAATTGTAGCGAATCGTAGCGACCTCCAAGTGGAGAGCACCCATTTGGCAGGTTTAGAGGTCGCTGTCGACGACGATGGCTCCTCGGGGTAGATACCGACTTGTCTTCTTCTGGTTGTCTATAGAACAATACAAAAAGCAAGTTCAAGATTGAAACCGATGAAGCCAGATTTTTGATAATATTCTTTAAAAACCGTTGGTTATTATGATAAAAGGTAAGGATTCTCTAACTCAAAATTCAAAACGCCAAAACTGCAGGAGGTGAAATTAGACAACAACGTGTTGAAAGTGGTAATAATTAATAGAGCAGGACTATGAATTTTACTGTTGTCGAGACACACAACAAACATAAACGCTGATTCTACTTTTTTAAATTAATTTTAATTTTTTCACACAACAAAATGAACCACGTTTTTACATTTTTTGAATTCAGCACCTAACCAACAATTTATTCTTTATTGACAGCTACATTACAAAACTAAGGCTGTGTATTAAAAAGACAAATTATTATATTATTCAACAGAAAGAACACCGAAAAGCAATTGTTATGCTGCCAAATGACACTGGGCAAATGACCCAGGCGCGCACATATAACTAAAAGCACTTAGATGTGCAACGCAAATCACGAAACCACGTAAGTAATATTCGTAATCGAACAAAGAAAATCACCCGTTCGCGGTAATATTTCGTCTAAGTAATACAAAGAGCAAGGCCTCTAACAAGACCTGATATCTCACTCTTCTCGAATGCAAGATTTTTAATTATATCATTGAGGAAGAACGTCTTATTTACGAAGCATTACCAAATTCAAATAGAATCCTATCTGAAAATATTTAAATAAACGAAGCAAGCAGCTGTTAATTAATGTGTTTTAAACCAATATTTTAAAGTCAAGATTATGCTCCCAATATTCAATATTAAATCTTATAAAAAATGAGAAGTATCCAAATAATATAATTTTGAAGGATATAATATGCTGGGCATCCCATGAAATTATCTTTTTTGTTAAGTTTGATTACTGTTAGAAAATACTCCTTTGTAATCGAGCTAATAAAATATGAATCAAGACAGGATTTTTATAAGTAGCGGATTTCAATATGCTCCCCTTCTTATCAGTCTAAATGTAAGTACTAAATATTTAATCGTAATCGAACATCAGGAATTCAAGGTCAAGTTCGATGGCTCGATTGGCAAGGCATTATATTTTGTTGCTTGCTCATGTAGTAAATTTAAGTATGACAATAAAACATAATACAATACAAACGATAGGGTTTCAAAAAATTATTTTAAATTTAAAAAAATGTCAAAGTTCAAATTAGTGTAAGTTTATAAGTAGATTGTCATTGAATGGTAATTTAAAATACATTCGACGAACACTAATATGTAGCATCGTCAATGTGTGTAAGAAAGTATATAAGAATATATAATATTATGTAAAATTTATGCTAACCAGCCAATCGATCAGGTTCAAGTCCAGTGTCAAGATCTAAGCCGCATACTACAAAATAATCCGAGAATCTTTTCACAACTGTAGGAGTAATCTTATCAACTGAATCATTTTTTACATTACTCTCACACATTTTATCCTCTCTCAGAAGTATGTCTATTTAATTTATGTTATGTTATTATTATTTAAAATATTAAGTATTTTGTTTTGCTGTATTTGTATTTGGCACACTTTCACACATAAAAACAATTTTCGTATATAAAGAATTTTTATAAATGTATTTGTGTGTTTATATATAATTTTCTTTTCTTTCAACACTTTATTTTCTTTTTGATTTCTTTTTAGAGCTATGCAAATGCAGCATAAATTTTCAATTTACATTTACTAATATTTTATATAGATTCACACATTTCACTTATTATTTTGGTGAGTGATTATATCAACACATTTTTTTTTGTAGATGTAGCATTTGAACAAACACAAATAAGAAGAAACACAATTGAAAAGACAAGATCTTAGATTTTCTTATAAGTTAAACTATTTAACATTTTCTAAAACTAAAACATAATATATAATATCACTTATAAACTGAGATTACTGTGGATAATTAGATAAACATTGAATTTATACGATTAAAAACATAAACTTTATGCAATTTCTTTTGTCTTAACAAGCAATTAAAAAATAAAAATAAAAACTCTAACATTATCTACGCGACGACCATTTCTTTCAATGTTTTTTTTTCTACTACACATCTACTACTACCTACGTACAAAATTTACATTGTAAAATTCTTATTAGAAAAATGTAGTAGTCTGCTGAATTGGTAGTTTGTTTTTATTTATGGTAGTAGTTTTTCAGCAGTTCAGCACAATTTTGTGTTGTCAAAAACTCAAAATCTTTATAAGATGTCATAATGACTTGAAAGTTGAAACCGTAAAGTACGGTTTAAATAAGTAATTGTTTTAAGTATATCTAATTGTGATTTAATAATTTATTAAGTGTAAAATAAGGTAGATATATTGAAATATTTGATTATGCAATCGGAGATTAAATTGTACAACATATTAGTTGACCTAAACGACCTTGGTTATTAAATTGATAAGCACGTAAAGGAAAATTCTAATTGGATTTTACCCTTTGCCTACACAAATGTTTGAAATTTGAGTGCGGTTAAAAATATGTTCAACTCCTCTACAAATCTTTTAATGCGGTTCCATGGATAAGTAAACTTAAAGATGTTTGTTAAAAGTTATGTATGCTAATTATGAGGTTTATTCACTTTATTGTTTCATAACGATGAACTTTTCACTCAATAATCGCGGAAAAAATTTTCAGCAGGGAATACCAACCTAATTAGCATATGTAAAACGTCATAACAGTTGATTGATTTTCTAACATCTGTAAATTATAATTAAATTTTTTTTTGTCTTATGTATTTGAAAATAAGAACAGTGGCTCATTTATTTCCAATATTTGTTTAAAGTAGGCTTTACGGAATGAGTAAATTTTAGAAAAATTGTTTTTCGCGACAAATCACTGTATAAATTGATAAATTGTTAACGTTTTTTGTAATTACAGATGAATGCCCCAAAAGGTACCGAACTATTAACCCTTCCCGATAGTGATATCCAAGAATGGATCGAATCATTTGACACCATCCTTTTCGACTGTGACGGCGTATTATGGATATTTAACGACCCAATTGAAGGTAGCCCAGAAACTGTAAAGAAATTACAGGCGATTGGTAAAAAGGTGTTTTTCGTCACGAACAATTCAACTCGTACGCGGCACGAGTTTACGGTTAAAGCTAAAACTTTGGAATATATTGTCGAAGAGAACGACATCATTTCAACAGCATATTTGGCTGCGGCGTTTTTAAAGAAGCTCGAATTTAAAAAGAAAGTGTTTGTGATTGGAACACCGGCAATAAAGCAAGAGTTGGAAAATGTTGGAATTCGAAGTATTGGGGTTGGAGTAAGTATTATTTAGATTATGATTTTAATCGATCTTAATTTGTATCATCTTTTATAGCCCGATGTCTTAAAAGGTACCTACCAGCAATTTCTAGACGATGAGCTACATAATCAAGACCATGAAGTTGGCGCTGTTATTGTTGGCTTTGATGAACATTTTAGTTTTCCGAAAATGATTCGAGCGACTTCTTATCTTGAGAATAAAGATTGTATATTTATCGGAACCAATTCTGATGAACGTTTCCCAATGCCAAAAGGTGTAATACCAGGTACAGGTAGTATTGTTAAAACAATTGAAACATCATCAGCTCGTAGTGCAATAATGATGGGCAAACCAAGCAGTATTATGTGCGACACACTTACAAAAGGGTACAATGTCAATCCAAAACGTACATTAATGGTAGGAGATCGATGCAATACCGATATTCTATTTGGATATAAATGCGGATTCAAAACTTTAATGGTTGAAACAGGGATTCACAAAAAGGATGATGTTATTGGTTGGAGCAAAAATAATAGTGTAGAGGACAAATTGTTGATTCCAGACTTTATAATTCCTCGTTTGGGGACACTTTTGAAATACTTAAAGTAGATCAAACGATGTCAAAGGCATTTTAAACAATTCTAGATATATGTATTTAAGTTAGTAAAATTTAAAATATATATTTTCTAAATCTAAACGGATTTAAATCCGCCAAGGGCCTTTATTAATTATCTACACTCATCACAAAACAAAGCTATTCTGTTTCCTTGGAACTTTTTGAATCGGCCGGTTTCTCTTTCGTTATAAGCTTTTCGATCATCTTTGTCTCTTTTTGTTTCCGTTTCTCTTCTTTCATTTTTTTCTTATCTTCGCGTTCCTTTTGTTCTAGCATCTCCTTGAATTTGTCATCGCGCGAATCAACTTTGTAACCGAAATGCATTTTAACCTCTTCAATCAAACGTTCCTTACGATCTTTAGCTGCCCTTGCATCACTCTCTTTTTTATCTATCTTTCGGTTTAATTCAATTTTCCATTGTTCCAACTTTTCTAATTTAGAAGCAATTTGATCCTCCCGTTTAGAAATCTGTTCCTTCTTCTCCAATCGCTGTTGCTTCGTTAATTTATCCAGTTCTTTGAACGACAACGGATTTATTGCTTCGATAAACTCTTTCTGTTCTTTCAATTCAGTTTTACTCCAAAAACATACTTCAGGCGGTGTTCTACTTTGTAATCCATATCGGCCGAACATTGTTCGTTTATACTTGACGGTTTGATGAATCCACGATTGAGCATTTTCGTACGGCACTTGGTTGTGCAACACATTTCTATGTTGTGGCAGTAATCGTGATATATTTTGTTTAGTTAACAGTGTTGATTCAAACAGACGTTCTTCCTCGGGATCTTTTTCAATTTCCTGCTGTTCACTTGTCGGCTCTTCTTTTTCTAAAGCTAATTCCTTATCGGATTTTGATAGTGTTGCAGCAGAGTTATGAAATTTTAAACCACGAACATTAAATATTCTACTAAATTTAGTATTAATTTGAAAATAGTTCATTTTTAACTTGTAAATTAAATTTTCTTTACTCGATTTGAAAATGTTGTGTTTTGAACTAAATTTTGAGGTTATCGACGGCTGTCAAATTTATGAGCACAGTTTTACAAGACAAATTTATACACTTGTGTAAATAGTAAATACTAGACTCTGTTTTTTTTACTTGCAATTTATAAAGTTTTGTAAACCGTTGATCGAGTTAACAACAGTAGTTCGACACAGTTTAACCGCGATGATCAATTAGTGCTCGCGTAACATAACAAATGTGGTAAACGACAGTCAAGTCAAGCAAATTATTACAAATCACAATCGGTTTACAGAACTTTCGGGCTTATCAATTAAATCAGCTGGATAAATAGTTACACAAACTGTTTTTTGTGTTTCAGTCTTTCGGAGCAGTAATTTAACTCTGTAACATAACCTTAAATTTACTACATGTTTCAATTTTGAATGATAATAGATACAGACGAACGAGGCAGCATAGAGTAGAATGTTTATTGCCATATAGTTTCGAGAAAAAAACTTCCCATGCCGGGAATCGAACCCGGGCCTTCTGGGTGAAAGCCAGATATCCTAGCCACTAGACAACATGGGACATATAATCTCACAGATTTCTAGCACATTTATTACAAATACAGAATTTTTATTTATGTCGATAATTATAAGGGACGGCACGAAATCAACGATAAATTGGGTGCGACGATGTTACATTTGAACATTCGAGAACTAATTATGAATCAAAAATTGCAGGTGCAATAAAATAGAAAAACAATTAACTCTAAGGCAGATGAATAAGTGAAAGGATGATCTTCTCACGTTACAATATGAATAGTTTGTGAATTATCTGAATTGGTATATAATCCTGATCGATTGAATGCAGCAACATCAAGGCAGTTTAATTTAATGAATTCGTAACAAAAACCACATTTTATAATTATATACTTTTAAATGTTGTGGTGTCTAGATACATAAAAAATCTTAAAAATTCTGAGAATCGTGAAAAATATAACTTTCCTATAAAATATAGGAATTCTAAAAGTTATAAGTAGAAAGTTAAAATAAATGTAAATAATGTTCCTGTAAATAAGGTTTATTTCTGAAACTTGAGAGCTTAGATTAGGTTTCGCATATGGGCAACGACCATGTGAATATTTTTAAATTCAATTTCGAGTAATACAACGAACTTCATGAGTTACAGTAAATTGGCGTCTTGTAGTCAAACGGAACTGACTGAATTTTTTTTCCATACATTATTATGGCTTGTAAAGGACTTTTTATAAAAAGCCAACCGCGATAACTGTAGCCGCTATGTAAATAACTTCGGTTGAAGCATATAAGCAATGAAGTAGATGCAGCGTGTATTATACGTTATTGGTTTATTGAAACAGAAAACTTAAAACCAACTAAAAGTTGAAACCAGTCAAACGGAAGCTTAAAAGGAGGGGTTATCTTACAGTTATATCAATCTTATATTTATAAAAAATAAAACTCTGATAGAAAGATTAACTAGTTGAAGGATATCATCGTTTTAGGCTATAGACACAATCAATTACAGACCTCAACAAAGTTTATTTTAAGCAGTGACCAAGTGTTACAATAAAAAACAGTAAAAATTAAGTGTTTTAGCTAATATATAATCTACCCATGAAACTCCTGTTTAAAATTAATTGGTTATCCTTCCGCTGTAATCTGGTGGAAAAATTTACTTGTGAAGGTAAAATTCGGTAAATTTCAGCACTACCAACAGTTTTAAGTGGCTGACCTATTGAAAACAATTCTATAAGTGCCAGAAGGCTATAAGCACCAAAATGCCACAATAAAGTGTTAGAAAACATCATTTTGATAAAGCTTAATTCAATTATTATGAAGCAAGCACTTTAAGCATTGTGAACAATACAGAAAACCTATCTTTTGTATCAAAGACACATTTCGTAAAGACTTGCAGGGCTACATTGGTACTTAAAATTGAAGTAGGTGATTAAAGAAGGCAGCTGTATACTTCTTGGGTTCTCCGAAAGTTAAATTAAATAAGGTTTAAGCTTAAAATATGCATTAGCCCAAAATCAAGCTCTCTTTCGATATTTAATAACTGTTTAACCTCAATAAACAGGTCAGCTTACTTGTATATTTTAAATTGCTGTAATGAGTCTAGCAAAGCTATTAGGCTATTTTTTAATGGCAGCACCTATTACAAATGATAACGGCACCTGGGCTCGTAGCAATAAGTAATAAGCTGATCTGTTTGCGTGACACCTCGAGAAAACGTTTCAACCACTACCCAGACAAATTGTGAATAGAAATTTTGGTTACGTAAAAAGCTCCCGGTTATGATTTAATAACTGGGCAAATTATAAAAAAACTACTAGACAAAGCAATACGCAAACTTCTACCCCTCGCCATAATCAATGGCAGGGCTTAGATTAAGATATTTTCCAAGGCATTGGAAGATATAGCAGAAGTGATTATGATTTTAATGCCAAATAAAAACTGTAACAATAAAAAGTAATTTGGACATAGTATATCAAAGATATTTGAAAAACTACTTCTGAAGAGAATAAAGCCTATAATAGAGGATAATCATCTTGTACCTGCTTGTCAATTTGGATTAAGTTACTGCTTAGAATCACAGATATTATCTAACTTGGATGTAGCGCAAGGATTTGATCGTGTATGGCTGAAAATCAAAGTTCAGCAAAAGTACCACAAGGAAGTGTTTTGGGTCCCATTTTGAAAGAAACATCCATAGCTACATTTGCTGATGACACAGCAATTTTGGTAGCTGGTCACCAGCTTGTAACCAAGCTGCAGAAAAACTACAAACATTGATTAGTACAGTTAGTTACTGGATACAGAAATGGAGAACTAAGCACAACGAAACAAAATCGGTTCATTTGTTTTTTACTCATAAAACAATGTATGTCAGAATGCCAATCGTAATCAACTCTAAACCCGTTCCTTATGTAAATACAGCAAAATATCCAAACTGACGCTAGATGTCAAACTTAACTGGAAAGAACACGTCTAAAAGAAAAAGAACGAATTGAACATCAAATATGCCCGAAATGAAAAGCTGCACCGCGACTTAAAGAATAAAGATGGAAGACTTCAATGAAGTAATTACTAGACCTTCAAAAATATGAGAACCTTCAAATATATAACTACGAAACTATGTCATAATTAAGTGTGGTTAATTTTACTGTACATTCGTCTTAGAGGAAGCCTTAAAAAGAGGTACTTATAAGTGATAGCGAGGTATGATCGTATACAGATTCGGTTATTTACGGAAAGGCTGTCAACAGATAAAATAGCCCTGCTCACGACCATGTTATTTTATTGTTTGACTGCTGATAACTAGGATGATTTTAGAATTAATTAAAACACAGAATTATTTATTTTTTGTTTTATTTGGCTGCATGTTCATTTTTTATTTCAAATTGTTGTATTTTTATTTAATTTTTGGTTAGTTTGTTTGTTGTTTTTATTTCTCACTGGATGGTGACTAATTTTTTTTTTTGTTTTAAATATTTTCAGATACAATAATGTATTTAAATTAAAAGTTTTTATGAAATTGTAGTTTATGTAAAATTATAAAAATAAAAAATGAAAACAAATAAAAATCTAATATTGCACATTATTTTTTTTTTGTTTTAATTAATATAAAATTATTTTAAATGGTGTTAAAATTAATTAATTTTCCACAATGTTAAGATTTTTTTATTTTTATTTAATTTACTACATTTTACTTAGGTAATATTTTTAAATTTCTACGTTACAATAAACGATATAATAAACTAATAATTATATTGTAAATAAATTCATTATACTTATAATTAAGATATTTTATTTTAGTTAATTCATAAATATATAAGATAGTAATTAATTTTTATTTCAATTAAAATTGATTAATTTTATATTAATTTAATTTTAAGGTGTATGAGTGTATTTACATTATTAATTAGTATATATGTATAAGGATTTTTGTTTTGTTTGTTTGTGGTTGTGTTGTGTCTAACAATTTATAATTAAGAACTTAAACTTGACTAGCATTTTTTTTCTTTTGTTTGATTATTTTACTACGTCATTTAATACTACATGCAATGACACCATTCGTTACTGGAGGTTGACTTTGTGAGGGTGGTTTTTGAGGTGGCGGTTGTGGTGGTGTCGGTTGTTGTGATGTTATTGGTGATAAACGTATAGGTGGTTTAACGTTTATTTGTAGGGTTTTGGGCATCCCTAGTTCGGCTCTTGATATTCCGCATACCTGGAAGTAATTAAAAAATATAAAATAGAACGGTCGACAACATAATATTATGTATATCAACTGTCGACTTACTTTAAGATGTTGATCCCAGTCTTTATGTTGGCACAATGCATTACAATATCGTGCCGAATTACACCCAGAACACGTTTCATTAGCTGTCCTGCCACAATTCCAACATGTATTTTGTAATCCTGGTATTAATGGTGATTGACTACTGTGTCCATCTCCAACTGACTCACTTGATGACTTACTAATTTCTAAACAAGAAAGTATTTAAAATAAAATTTTTACAAGAACCGCATCCATCGTTTACACATACCAGTGAAGAATTTATCCATTTTCAGTCTTTCTTGTGCAATAATATCTATTGTACGATTTTCCGCGGCGGCCACTGCTCGTTGAATTTCTATAACCGCTTGTCTCTTTACCTGATTAACCGCTTCTTCGGCATTTCGTTTGAATTCGGCAACCCGTTCCTCTGTTTGTCGTTTAATTTCGGCAATTGTTGCTTCCTGACTACTTATCGGCCCATCTGAACTGCGTTGCTGAAGTATAGTAATCGCTCGTTTTGTTTTCTCCACCATTGCCGATATACAGCTCAACATTGTATGAATATTTTTCCATTCATCCTCGTTTGCCGATTGTCGTTCACGATCTCGACGGTACGCATCGGCCGATTGACTCAACATTCGCATGTCTCTCTCGTCTCTTGGAATATTATTTGTTTTTTCTGTGCTAGAATATACTCCTCCACTACCACTATCCGAATGGAGATGCGATGAATTTTGATATTCTAAATACTGTGAATGACTTGGATATGAGGGATGACTTGATGAACTTATCATTGGATGATAGGGCCGCTTAGCCGGTATCAAATCATTCCAATCGTTACCGCCGTTATGATTTTCTAAAAAACTATAAGAAACATTTCGTAATTCGTAATTCTCATAGGAGACAAATTAATAAACTTACTTATCAGACGCCCGTCGCTTGCAAAATATTTGTGACGTTTGTAATGATGGGATGACACTGGAATTATTATTACTAGGTGTACCATTGTCCAATGGCATAAATATTTCAGACGTTTCGTGTACATTATTATTTAGTTCGATAACGCAATGTTCATTTGCCCGAACGTATTGTAATGGAGTCTGTTAATATAGAACTGATATTAGAATCAAAGCTCAATGGATGCATTGTGTGCTACACTTTACCTGGTTACACTTTCGTGATAAATTCGAAATTTCTCTTTGTAGAATTGGTATATGTGACCTAAGGAATGGTAAAACATTTTGTCGTACTGGAAAATTTGTAGCCTCCTGTAGTGCTAGTTTAAATTCATCGGCTGTTAGGCTTCCACTCGCAAGCGACAAAATTAATGCTCTCACTTTATCGCCATTATCTTGACACGACTCTTGTCCAAATTGTATGAGAGCACCAAAAAATCGTTTTGTCTTAATCAAAGCCCGCGTCTGATCTTGTGCGTGTATTGCTGAGTTAGTAATTGGCGCCCCACCAATTGTTGGTGGCGGAGTTTCAGCATTTCGGAAATTTATCGGCGATGAACTTCCATTTTTGTTATTGTTCGAACTTTTTAATTGTGGCGATGGTGTGACCAAATTTGTGGGATGCAACTGAGGTGATATTGGCGAACGAGGTGCTATCACGCGTGATGTTTCGGGCGAACCTGGCGTGTCACAAGAATCTTTTGCTGGAAAGAAATAATCTGTTTATTACTAATTTAGCGAGTTGTTTTATGGTTTCACTATTTAATCCTGCAATTGTAATAGCTACGGCCGTATTTATATAATTCTTGCTGTAAATGTAATACAACGTTGAACAAGAAATTTATAGCACAAGGTGAAAGTCCAACAACGAACCAAAGAATTCGTGGCTTAGCTAAAATTGTATCATACATTTAATCAGTTAATCGCAGATGGTCAAAGGCTCAGTAAGTTTACTAACTTAGGGCCAAACTAGATCGCCGATCCTGATTCTATTTGCACATAAGTATATAGCTACTTAGGTTTTTTTATAAACTTTAACTTTAAAAAGGAACTCTCTGCGCTTGCTACTGTACGAAAGTGGGAAAAATGAGAGATGACCAACCAAACACTTTTTAACACTTTGGCACGATTTTTACAACTTTCTCAGAGAGTATCTGTAAAGGATTTTACAGTTGTGTGTTACAAACGCTTTGTAATATTTCCATGATGTGATGATTGCGATTCCACATCATTTCATATATAGGTTACTTTGGATGCTAATTTGTAAGTTAAGGAAGACATAATATTTGCGAAATTGTAGTACAAAAGCCAACAGTCAAGATCTTATTTTTTTCAATATGTTTTTAAATGTTTCTAACTTCATTTGACTGTATTTTTTAAAAGCTGTTGGAACTAAAGTTTAAATCTTTGAAAACGTATTTTACCGCAAGGTAAATTGATTGTGGCGTGCAGGCAGATAGGATGGTCTTTAGCTACTGGCTAAGAACTATTTTGACTCTTATTCGTAAATACTTTTTAAAAGCAATTCCTCAAATTTCATTCTTATATAAATAGTTTTATGTATTAGATAGTAGTAGTTCAAGACAGCGAAATGAAAATCAACATCCTGTTGTTGTTGAGATTATGTTTAAAATGGGTAAATTTGTCTCTCATTTTGTTTTTTGAACGTAATACTAGCCTCGTGTTGTGAGTTGGTTGCGCCTTCTCTTTTTGATCCTTATCTCTTTAATTTCGAATGTAGCACTTAGGAACTTGGAGGGTATTTAAAAGTAATTAGACATCAGCTAAGAGATACTCTGCTTTTTAAAACATAATTATGCCATTTCCTACAGAATCAATGTAATTATCAATTGCAGAGCAGTTTTAAAACAATGTAAGTCCCATACCTGAGTCGAAACGATCGATAAAAAGCACATTAAAATTAAATTTCAGCAAGAAGAATTCCAGTCTAAGAATTCGTAGACGCAAAATAAAAATTTGTAAACGTTGGTTTTGGGAACAATGCAAAGCAGAGTGACCATTTAGAAGAGAGCACTTTCAACATTCTTCAGTTAACGCCGATACGGGCGTTATATATTATATTATTATATTATTATATTATTATATTATTATATTATTATATTATTATATTATTATATTATTATATTATTATATTATTATATTATTATATTATTATATTATTATATTATTATATTATTATATTATTATATTATTATATTATTATATTATTATATTATTATATTATTATATTATTATATTATTATATTATTATATTATTATATTATTATATTATTATATTATTATATTATTATATTATTATATTATTATATTATTATATTATTATATTATTATATTATTATATTATTATATTATTATATTATTATATTATTATATTATTATATTATTATATTATTATATTATTATATTATTATATTATTATATTATTATATTAGAATTAACAACTGTACACTTATACAATTTATCAATTTATCTGCAATCAATCAAGTCAGACATTAAACAAAAATAACGTTTGAAGATGTTAAGCCTTTTGTCTCTTAAAAGGTCTAATTTTACTAGAATCAGATATTAACTGGAGCATCCATTAATTGTATAATTATCAGCTTTGAATTTGTTGGAGTCAGATTAAAACAGTATAAGAGCTAGCTTTGTGCTAAAAACATGGAGTTGAATTTAAATATGTATTTCAATCTCAAGTTCATTATTATATGATAGAATGGAGCATTCATACATAAATCATCAAAGACGTTTAAACTTTTTTCGTACGTACACAATTAATTACATTTCCGTCATAACTCAGAAGACATGATATAAATGATCCAGTATAACAATCCTTCATCGAAAATCATGCCGTAAGTACATCATGAGTATATGTATACTTATATACTCTTACATATATGTATATTGTTAGACATATGGCCATAACATTATTATTTCACATGAAATTTTATTTATAAAAAAAATTCTATTTTCTAAAATTCTATTATTACCCATTTCTATTTATATATCCTTTTTCTTGCCTTATTATTTTTGTTCATATTGTATAGGGGTGGAATCGGAATCCAATTTTAACTGCGGGATTACGTTGCACTGTGCGTTATCGTATATTCATATTCCCATAAAATCTAATATATGCTAAACGCATGATTTAAATTGTGCGAATTACAATTTAGGGTTCACGAAGTATGTAATTAGGAAAGTTTAGGACTTTATATGAGCCGTATAAGTAATGATTTTATTTTTGCGATGCCTATTTCATATGCAAATATTTTTTATGTTATAAATCAGTTCAACAAAACGCAACAACAACGAAATTCGATTTCTTTATATCAAAGTTTAGCAAACATAAAATGCAAAAAAAAAGTTCATGCTGTTATTTCTTACCGAAGGAAGCTTTTTTATACACGCGCGCTGTGTGATGCTGATTTTGAAATTTTGAACATATACACGCGAACAAATCCTACCTGCAAACTCTACAGATTTGATATTACAATAATTCTGTTTTTTATCAATCCGGGATATTACACTTACATGAATCTGTAAATGACATTGACAAATTTAAAAAAAAAAAATAAATAAATAGAAACGAGAAAATCTATGGAAAACACGAAAATTGTATGTAAGGATGTATATGAAGGAGCATATAGTATATATAGTATATATATACAATGAGTGTTCTAGGAAATCGGACAAATATAATTTGTTTGAACTTATAGGAGAGCTTTAATATATAGAATACAAAACATCCCCTTCTCCAGCTCATCATACAACATCCATTCGTTGACGATGGTTTGGGTTTTTGTTTTGAATTGAGTTTAGTACGAGTCGTATATATATATATAGTAGATAGATTAGTTAACAGAATTACGAAACTTATATTAGTTTTGTGTGTTGATCGTAACAATAATAGTAATAGTAATAATAATAATAATAATAATAATTTTATTATTAATATTAATACAAATATTTTTATTAACATAATAATAGAAAATATATTTTATTATATTTAAAACGAAAAAATAATTTATTCAACAAAATTTTTTTTTTTGGTTATGACAGTTTTATAATTAGTTAAACAGATTGTGTATGGCTTTGTCGTTGAAAGGGTGTTTTATGTCTATACACATAAATTTTCTCTTGCTAATAATTTTATTTAATTTAAAATTTTATAATTTTTAATACAGCACCTAAACAACGACACCAACAACAACAAATGTTTATACATATATTAAATATTTAACTAAATCTTTTGGAGATAGGTAAAGTAGATCGAAGGACAATACAAATCTCATAAATTATTTTTATTCTAAGACTGTATATTCTACACGTTTATGTGGAATATTTGTGCTTGAGATATTATGCAAAAGAAGCATTTATATTCGAACATAATATAGAACAGTTGTCTATAAGGGCTATTTAATATTCTACATAATTTCTATGATTTAATTTATAGTTTGGTAATGCCAGATGAATATAGTTTTTTTGTTTAGATGTAACTGAAGTATTTGTAATTGAGAAAAGGTACACAAATTTCAAATGTTTTTCAAATTAAATTCATTCTCTTGTATATTCAAAGTAATATTCCTATCTACAGAATTCCAATCAAAGAACTGTTTCTACATATTTGGGCATAATGAGCTAAAATGAAAACCAAGTAATGGTGAATAGAGGATTCTGTGTCATTATATAAATATAGCACATAAATATTTTAGAATAAATTCACTTTTATTCGATATGACCTCCTTTTACCTTAATTGTGACCTTGAATCGTAAAAGCCATTGCACGCCGCACGAACGTAAGCCTCCGGATTTCCTGGCGAATAGCTTGCTTAAGACACTTTGGCATCTTATAGTTACCTTGTTCTCTAAAAGGCCACAAATAGAGAGGTCTATCGGATTTGCATCCGAAGAATTTGCCAGCGTTAATCTTTCAAATAATTTCTTTTGATGTTGCTGTCCGTTTACGACTACTTCCTTTGCATCTGGCAATGCTGCCAGTATTGTTGTAACGAGAAATGGTGCGCAACACAAACGATTTATGCACAATGGAATGGCTTAGCTCTCGAACAATTTGAAGTTGTGGCTTTTCAGAAAAATATAGCATTTTAATTCCAAATTAGAAATTTGTTATTTTCGTTTTAACTTAGACGCAAATGCGAATAATGAACTGTCATTAGTATAATTTTGATCGCTCTGTCATGGATATATCGGTGTGAAGTTTGTTCCAATTTTTTCAGCAGCCCGGAGTATATCACTATGGAATTTCTAGATGCGACTGAATTTGATTTTTAACGATTACATCAAAAGTTTCGAACTACGGCTTGGTAAATCATTTCGTTTTGTCAGTGCTACTAATGCAACTCTTATAGGTATGGTGAAAATTAAACCAACAAATTATTGGAGTGATTGGTGGAAGGCCTAAGTCTTAAGAGTACAACAACCTTGCAATGAGTACAGTTCCCGTAACTACTATAGGAGTCACCGGAATGCACTATACCTTATAACCTAGATCTTTTGCCATTCGGGACCAGGGTGGAAACCTCCGTGCTAACTTAGGAAGGAGCATTTCTCATTTGTCAAATGCTGAAATTAAAATCTTCTTTTTGCTGAGACTAAAAACTAATCGTTCGGGTAGAGATTAGAGAACAATTTTTCTTCTTCTGGTTGCCTTTAGAATAATATGAAGAGCAAAATCGGGATCGAAACCGATTAAGCCGAATTGTTGATTCGGTACGGGCCAACAATGGCCTGTAAAAACAATTTACACAAAGTTCAAAGTTAACTACAAATAACTGTTTGATAGATTAATATTTAAACTCGGTTTAAATATTCGTAGGCTCAATTTGGATTTAGGCTATATGTAATAAATGTCTGCAATTAAAATTTATCAAACGAGAAATATTGTATTCTTTGTTTTTATTAAAACAAGGTTCCATATTTCGTTTTTGTTTTAAATTTAAAAAAATATAATTTTTTAAAGTTCCTTGAAGTTCCTCGAAGAATTGTGAAACCTAAGCTCAGTGGTGTAAGTATATTAAGATGGAAAATTGCACTTGATAAAGTTACACAATCACAATAGTTTTTCATTAACTGGGATGATTTTCTTAAATACTTAAATCTAAAAACTTGCATTTACGCAGGCGGCTCAATATTTCGAATATTTGGGTGGGGTCATGAGGACTTGTAAATAGTATGGCTGGCAATATAAGAGTTTCAGATATCTTTAAATGATCAAAACAAGCTCAAAGCATATCGTTCAGCAACGCTCGCCAGCTTCGTTTTGAAAATAAAATTTGATGATTTACACAAGTTGCGTTTAACACAAAAAATTTTGACAGATGTTGCTTTAGCAACATGGTTGCTATAACCTAACAATTTTGAGCGTCCCTATTGAAAGAATCTAATCTAATGAAGTCAAAATATTATATAATACTGTACAATATTATTAGATAATCTGCAGCAAGAATAAATTTATTTATTTTTTAGCAAATTACAAATTTTGCTCGATTATTTCAACAATAATCAAAGAAAACGTAGAAGTAGGACAGATATTCGTGATAAATAATAAATGTGTGCGTTACGGTTCAGTTATGTTATGATTTTAATTAAAAAAATCAGTTAAGGTTCGAATTAATTAAATTAAATTAAATTTTAAATCAATCAAAAATTAGAATAAATTAAATTATGTAATGAAACAGAATTAAATGTGTCGTGCGGCCTAGGGTAGATTGGTTCAAACATATTATGTAAATGTTTGATCCAGATTGTAAAGCACTGTTACTGAGTAGTGAGGTAAGTATGAAACAGTCTTTATTTATTTCAGTATTAATCAAATGAGATCTAAAGAAATACAATTAAATACAAAAGATAAATATAGGTTATGTTTCAATAAAATAAAATCATGTTTGTGTTAAACGAAAGATATAAAAGCTGCATTAATTTATGGATGTTGCGCAGCATAAAAGTTGCACAAGCAACATTTGTAAAGAATAATTGCATGTTGTATAGCTTTTTATTGTTGACATACTGTGAACCTCGTAAAACAATACTCAAACATGAAAAGGCAGTTTGAGCACTAATATACGAAATGTTAATTATCTTATCAACAAATTATTTGCTTGATTGCGTTTCGTTTTACGTGGAGTAGCCTAGCGCTGCGCGATAATATTAGAAATATAGATAACTTGCATCGCTTACTTGCAGCAGGAAGGATGTAGATAGGATCGACATAGGGTAGTTGGCATGTATCTCTCTGATGATATTACACCATATCAAGAGAATGAAGGTTTTACCTCCGGGAATCAGTCTTCCAAAAAACTATTTCATGAACTTTTTTCTATAGTTTTGACTGAAACAACAAAAATTATCGATATTTAAATAAAAATAATTATTTTTCAAAAAGTTCGAATTCAAATATTTACTTTCGACAAACTTTTATTGTTACTTCCGCCTTATGTTTTATATAAAAATAAGCATTATCTATATATTTTGCACATACATATAAACAATAACCAATTATAAATGTTATTGTTCGTAACAAAATCTATGAGCAATCTTTAACTAGGTATAGTCTATACTCTATATACCGTTCGGGAACCTAATATAATCATGATAAATTTCTTTGAAATGGAAATCCAATTTTGCACATGGAAAACTTTTTATAAACTTTTATCATACTTTTTGTACAGACTGTATATTATTTTCTTAACATACAACATAAATAGATGTTGATATAATATATCTGAAAATATGCTCCCCACATAAACATATACAAAAAACTCAAAAAAATACGAAAAAAATTTAATTGAAATGTTTCTGACAATGACATATAATTTTCCCATAGGTGAATTTTTTTGAATTTATTTCATATTTTTTGAAATCAAAGAATAATATTCACAACAAAAACACACACACATATATATATATATATATATATATATATATATATATATATATATATATATATATATATATATATATATATACAGTTAAACCTCCAAACCTCTAAACCATAAGTTGGACATTTGTGTTTCTTGGACAATTTCTTTAAGTCCCTTTTAAACTCCTCATTTGTAAACATTCCAAAAAACTATCTGTAAATTTCAACACTGGTTAACCTTTCTATATTGTAACTAGGACAATGGACTATGGACAATGGACACTAAACTATGAAATTTTCATCTATTGTTGCATACATTTCCTTTCTATTGTCGTTGTTATTTTAATTTTTAGCCATTTAGGCTGTAATTTTTTTGTTATAGTAAGATAACAAACTTGATTATTGTTTCATTGGGCTAACTTTATTAATTCTTCTTCACTAAGAGGATATTACTAATAGCGGTATGCGTAATCCCTTATCAATTTTAGGAGATGTATAATATACGATCTTGCGGTAGTGTGAGGTGTCGTTAATATAACTATTCAGATGTAGATGGTAGTGTGCCTATAGCAAAGCTCAGTTTCTCTGATTAAGAATTGTAATATTTTTTACATCATTTCCCGGGTACATATATGTATAATAATGTTAGTATGCTGATAAATCAGGAGTCAGTTTTTAATATCCAGTACAGATGTGATTGCCCTCTTGTTTGAGTATTGCTTCGATAATATTCTGTTGTGTATCTAGTCTTGCATATAGATTCTCACTTCAAGTATTTTGTTTTCCTCCTTTATGTTCTTCTTTAATTGTAGTTAGAGTTATTGGATAATGATATCACATAATGTATCGAATACACACTGATTCATGGGTCTTGTAGGCAACTGGAGATTCTTTTATGCTTTGACAAATTCATCCCAATAACTCTTCATATTATATCGAATGATAAGATTCCACTGTGCAGCAAGTAGCTGAACGTCTCCTTTATTGTCGAAATATATAAGCTTTACAAATTTTCTAACTTAAGCATTTGCAACTTTGTTGGGTAAGTTTTAACAAATACTGTATTGGCTAACTTGATTCTGTAAGCAATGGTACTGCGGCCTAAGGAACATGACATGATCTGCTTCTTAAAGGTGAATTGCTTTGTTCTTCAATTGATAGGCTTTAATTTTCATCTTATTAGGCTGGCGTAGTGCAAAATTGTGTAGTAGGACGTTTAAATTCACATTTAAGAGTGGAAATCGTGGCATAATGATTATCTTAATCCGGGTAAATATCTTTGATTTGACCTCTTGCCCACATCAAAAAGGGTAATTTATCTTCTTTAATGAGCAATTAGTCCCCTACCGTTACGTTTGAAGCTTAATCTTAATGCCATTTTCCTGAACTGTTGGCGCATTCGATTACCTAACTCCCATCAGGGTAATATAACTGGATTTTTATCTAATAAATAATTTCAGTTACATTTCATCATATGCATAGTGGGGATAATACATCATACTTATACACGTTTTTTACTAACGACTCGGCATAAATGATTATTCAGTAATTTAACCGCAGCCTTTATACAAAGTGCCAAGTAACGATATGAATTGAAAAATAACCCTGCATAATCTTTACCCAGAGCCATTGATTTTGGATTAAAATTTTGTTTGCCTAAATGATGTTCTGAACATTAATACTGTATATGTGGGCAATATTTCGCGGCGTTGTGTAAATCTTTTGAATGCTGCTATAGAAAGGTACTTGTTGTTAAATCAGAAACCACTTCAAGATAAACTGTTAACTTTAAAAAGCATACAAAGAAGTAATGAAATCTTGTTACAAAGCCTTGTTTTGCCTTTTGACATGTTCAAACAACCGGTATAATCGACACCATTGTGTGTGACCCGATAGGGTGACACGACTTCTAGGGTAATCGTTCACGAGTGGCTCTGTATGTTTACTTTAGAATTGAAAACCGAAAATGCATTTTTAGTGTGATTCCTTACTTCTTGAGTTTCCATTATGATTCTGACAGTTTTCTAGATGGTTTTCTAGATGGTACATGAGCAATTAATAATTAGTTGGTAAAGTGTGATTTCAATGGTCAAATTAGAGAATGCCTTTCCCCAAATTGAAGTTCTGAATATTTAGGATTTTCGTCTACTCTTATTAGACCGTCGTTGTCCAGAAGCGGATTCAGGGGGGTGATGGTGGTCTTCTTCTTAAGTGATTGTTACTACTCTTGATGTTTCTTTGCCACTTTAAGTTGGCGATAGATTTTCAAAAACTCTATCGCTTCAAATACTATTTTGCAGAGTAGCTCCGACATGCAAAGTATCATTTAAAGTATAAATTCCGATGTTGTTTTCTTTGACGTCAAATACAACTCAAAATATTAAATCGAATTCCATGAATATTGGTTGGTCAATTAAAAATTTTAATACCTGTAGAAGTAACGATAATTATTTTAATTAGAGGGGAATAAATTGTCAACTTTTATATGCATGTTCTTTGTCATTCTATTCGAAATGACAGTTCCATGAAAATCTCATTTTGGTTATCAAATAAATCGGTCATCTTTAGTCTTCGTCGTTTTTACCAAGGGTGCATGTTAAACTCAAATCTGTATACACTAAATATTTAGTGATGCTCATCAAATATTATGTTCTTTTGCACGAATCCGGCAAAAAAGCTTGATAAGCCATTTAAAATTTTTCTTCTATTTTAACTAAAACCAATAAATTTATAATTAGTAATGAGTTCGTAAATATAAACAAACGAATATTTGAAAATCTGTCTCCCGAGTTAATAATGGTTTTAGCACTTTCGCGTTCTCCTAAGCGTCATGACATTTCGAACAAATTAATTATATTATCACAAAATTAATGCTTAGCTAACAAGCTTAACAACAGAAAAACATTGTAGAAAATTGGAACTGATTGGAAATTTTACTGTGAAACCAATACATTTAATGTATATGTACATATGTGGAAAATCTGTACGTTAAATACCATACATGTGTAAACCGCCGTTTTTAACGAAATATTTTTTTATGGGGAAAATTATACCTGGATTTACCTATTCATATTAGGGATTTCAAACCTTCATAGTAGGACGAGTAATACTATAGTATAGTAGATTATCTTTAAAAGGGAAAAAGGTTAATTTTCCAATTAAAATAAATAAACAAAAACAAAATTTTTTTTTTAGTTTTTAGTTATTTCCATAATTTTCTTTTTGTAAATCGAAAATTAAATTGATTTTCATTTGTTGTTGTTGTTGTTGTTTAATGAAAAATTGAATATTATGGTTTTGGTTTGGTCTCTGCTTTGTAAACGTATATTTATACATATATGCATAATGGCACGGAAGGGAGTCTCATTGAAGTTTTAAAATGTCATTAAATAAATATGTACACAACAGAAAAAAAGGAAAATGGAAAAGGATATTTTAGACATATGTATATGTATATACGAGTATGGATTTATGATAAGTTAATATGTGCTTTGAAAATTTTTGAAAATTTTTCCAGTTTTTGCCATACGAATGAAATATTTTTATTGAAAATTGGATTTAGTTTTCCGTTTTATTTTTATTTTTTTGTAATAATTATTTATTGTCAAGTTTTGTAATATTAATGTATTCGATAAAAATGAACGTTCATAAATCCGTTAATTCTGTTAAATGCAACATTGAAGTGTAAACATTAAGTCAGAATTGATTGAAATTTGTCCAAACATTTTGAAGTTTTGTAAACTTTTTGTTATTATGGCAGAGCTGTATTGGGTCGTTAGTGGTAGAACTTTATGGACAGAGATGACGTCACTAGAATTTTCAAAGTTTAATGCAGTTTTAGTTTAGTTAAATTGCGGGTTTCCGTATTAGGTTGTGCACTTTCTTCATGTTGCTTTTTTTATAAGATAGTAAAAATTTATAAAACTTTTAAAATAAAAACGCCGTCAACGCGGTTTTCGTGATTGGCCTATTTCACGAAAACATCTTTATTATAACACTAAAATATACCCCGCTCCTTGTTCTGCTTTCTTTTCCTTTTTTCTGTATACATTTTTCTATAGCCTTATTAAATTCACCCCAATTGTACTTTGCTTGGATCGACGGATGGTTGTTGAGTGAAAGAATTTACAAAAACATGAAACAGACGTATTTTGACTGCTCAAAAAGTATTTTTTTACCAATCAATCTAAGCGTTAAAATCAAACTAAATAATTTGTTATGTATCACTGTCGTTCTAAATTTTTAGTTGTTAAGGTTAAGCAGCATTTTTTTTAGTAATTTGTTTTGAACGTACCTTATCAATAATCTACGTTTATCTGATTTGTTCCTGAGTTAGCTCTTTGTATTTTCATATTTGACAGTCGTGCAAAAATGACGTGGTAAATTTTACATAAAAAAATCGATAAATTAACATCCAAAATGACGATGTGTATGAAATGACGATGTATGACGATGTGGTCAAAACATTGGACTGGTAACATCAACATCGTGAGAAAATTAAAGGATTTGGTGGAAAATACATAAATTTGGTGAACTATACAGACCATAACCTTTATGGACAAAATAAGAACATGTCAATGATTTTGTTCTTCTCTAGATTCAATTTATGTTTTAAATTAATTAATTAAAATTGTTAACTTAAGAGACTTATGTTTCCCATATAATGCTTTATTGCATAATATCATTTTTAAACTTTATGACATAAGGACTATCGATGTGTCTAAATATATTTTTTGCTGCGGATCCTCCTGAACATGCCTTTCCACTTCAAAAAAACGATTTTACTTGATCCCCTGCTTAGAAATTGAAAAGAGGTCTGCTCCTGAAAAATAATGTTTTTAACATATTGTTTTCTTGCCCGCAATTAGCGATTACAGTTATTTTTAAGCAATTATCAATTTATTATTCATTAAATTGCATTTACAAGCATGTTATTTTATGGTACCTAAGTATAGCACTTTTATAGTTAAAACAAGTAGTGAAATTAACGATACCATAGTATAGCCCCACAAATTTTATATTCGTGACGTTATGTTGTTTGCCTCTAAGGTATATTAAAAATATATTAGCTGAGTTGAATTTATAGAAACCTAGTTTTGTATATTTTTTAAATCCCTTCAGCCGGTTTTAATGTGTCAATATTATTGTTTCCATGACAGAGCTTGTTCAAAGAACCGCAGATATGATTGTTTTTCGTCAAAACCAAATAAACTCAACGAAACTGGTAAGGGTTGTACCCATTAAATTTTGTTTGTCCTTTTTAATTCGTAAAATTGAGTTACTGTATTCGATGGTTTAACCGAAAGGTCGTTTCTAATATATTGAAATGAGGTTGAAATTTTACTGACAAATTTTATAACAAATTGTCAAGTATCCGTAAAAAAAAATCGATTTGTTTTGGTTATGGTAAAGCTTCCTTTACTAATTACAATTACAAAATAAGAGGTATTGGTCGCACCGGAATGTTCAGTTATATTCACATATTAATCCAACTTTCTCCGATTATTATAGTTATTTACATTGAAATGTTATCGTTCAAACACCCGTCAGCATACTAATTTCGATAATGAGTCTGTGCCTTTTTTGTTTGCTTCACATGGCAAGAGCCCCTCACGATACAGAAAAATAAAAAATTTCCCTTGCGTTGCAGTAAAAATAATTGAAAAAATCGTTGAAAAATATCATCAGCTATGTTTATGTGTACCAACAGCAATAATATCGTTCTTATCACGATTTTCTTTTTCTGATTCGCATGTACCAATACAATATTTGAACGAGAAGGAAAAGTCTAAATAAAAAAAAAATCGAAAAGTTTTTTTCGTGTCTTATCTGTAAATTGTAGGCAAACGCAGTTTATTGAATAAAGAAAAACATTTTCGTTCATTCGCTCGTTTAAAAAAAAATTCCGTTTAGAAAATGATAAGACAGATATTTACTTTGCATTAAAAATTATAATAACAGTATATTCTTCTTAAGTATGTATGTACAAATATGGATTCGTATGTATTTGCGGTGGAATGGTATAAGTCCTTTTATATAATCGTAATTCGCAACATAATATAGGTCCACACAAAAATATGTATATGTAGCTAAATTCATACAAATGTTCCTTAGGGAACGAATATTGATTTTCATTTTATTATCAAAAAAAAAAAAAAAAAAAAAAAAATCGTGTATTATCATAAATTTGTGAGATTATCAATTTTATTGTTTTGACAAGTCCTTTTCCTTTTTTTAATACATGTATGGCTGTTGTACAGAATTTTCATTTCTGTTTTGCACAATTTCCTCTAGTGGATAAATGGTTTATCGAAATGTACAAAGGAAATTGAAAATAATTTCCACGAACAGCAACGAAAATATATAATACTTGTTTTTATTTTTTATTTCTATGTATATATATATGTGTGTACGTGTATGAGATATTTACCTTTATTTTTTTGTCTTAAATTAGTAGCCTCATATGGTTCTTTATCTGAGATTTCTTCTTTAATTGTTTTTCCGTCTAGCGCCATTTGGAACGTATTTGCTGATGATGATGGTGTTGAATTATATGAAAATGGCATATAAAGAAGAAGATATAATTGGTATCGTTAATAATCATTTTAAAATATATATTTGATATTTTTTTTATAGTTATTATTATTGTATATATATATATATATATATATATATATATATATATATATATATATATATATATATATATATATATATATATATATATATATCAACGACGAAGCATGCATATTAGTATTGGAAAAGCACCTACAAAACGTGTACAGATAAAAAAGAAAAGTATAAGGAAATTACGTTACAGCAGTTTTTATTTAAACATAAATATTTAAGCATATTTAACCTATTGAAAAACTCAATTTGATATTCCTGAAAAACCGGTGGAGTTTAAATGCTTTGAAAGTAAAGCAATGTGCCGCGATAATAAATTTAGCATTTCAACACTATTACCGCGCTTATTTTAATCGTTAATATCATAATTCCCGCTGCATTCCTAAGAACTAACTGTAGTCAATTAGAGCTGCAAGAATTTCCCTATTTTTTACGCTACTATCATTGTTCATTCATGGTGGTACGATTTGAATCACTCCAATTCTAAATATTTCGATTTTTATTTAAAGTGATGGCATTTTTGTATAGATGATTTGGGCCGTTTTTACAGTCAGGAATTATAGTCAGGCAAAATCGATCGTAAACAATTTTGCCTGACTATAATTCTGCATTGATCCGGAAAAAGTAATCGAAATCGACATGGTAACAATAATTTTGATATTGGGGCATGTTCTAATTTCTAAATTTTTGTTATGCTATGTTATGCTTATTTTTGGTTTTTCAATACAAATTCTAGTAGGAAGTGGGGAAATAAAATTACATTACATAAATTTTATCGGTTTCTTTTCAAAAGGAAAACTTAAGGTCATTTTACATGATGTAATATTTTACGTGCAATATGGGAAATAAATCGCATACAATTTTTTTCTCAATATTCATGAAATTGGTATTTTCTGTTAAGTGTAACTACATACAGTTAGAGAAAACTACATAATTATTATTGGATTATAATCGAGTTACTTCCCCTTATTCCGCGGTGTTCCAGAAATTAAATTAAAAGTAATTTTAAGTTATCAATCAATCAAAGGAAGAGAAGTGTTCATATAAACTAAAAACCATATATATGTATATTTTTTAAGTGAAGGAAGCAAAGAAAGAAACTTAGAATTTTAATGTTCAATTTTGAAAATTTGTTCAATTTCGTCCGATTTTAAATTATTTAGCCAAAGTTTAAATTTTTTTAAGAATTCAATCAATATCGTCTCGGAAATTATATTGAAGGGTAAATTGTTGAAAATGAAAGGCGTGAAAAGTAAGAAAAATTTCTTGTAATTTTCAGAACTTGGTTTGTATTATGAATAGATATTTATTTTGGACTGTATAAAATCTGTATTTTAATTACTTTATCGGTGTACTGTAAAGTAAACTTGGGAAAAATAAACCATCTTTTAGGTTTCTTTTGAAGAATAATACCTCAGGCGGTATAAGTTTCTGTTTTCGATCATGTGGTGGTCCAGTTCAGTTTCGATTCTAGATTAATACCCAAATATTTAAATACAGATCCCATTTCACAAAAATTATTTGTCAAAGTTTATCAAGCCGTGTTCAAACCAGATCAGATGATGAATTACAAAACATTATCTTTGGAATTACAATTCGGAAACATAGGCGAGAATTTCATCAACGTATACCGGATGAAGAAAAAAGGAATTTTTATCAGCTCGGTAGATGAAAGTAAGGACCGTGTCGGTCGTAAAGTGATGTTATTGTAAGATCACGACTATATATATATATATATATATATATATATATATATATATATATATATATATATATATATATATATATATATATATATATAATTGTATTGTGTGCATGTAGTGCTAGCGAATTAAAGCGATGCGTCACCTATATAATTGAAATTTAGCCGACGAGTGCGGTCGCATACAACATATTAAACCAGATCTTTAAATACTACCAGGAGCAGTCATTCTAGAACTACTTTTCAAGATAGTATAAAATTGTTAACTAAGACTAATGGATTATTCAAACAATTATATATAGAGTTTTTGTTAGTTTTAAAAATTCTATCATATATAGTCCGCTTTAGATATTATACCTCAAATATGTTTTTGATAAAGCAAACTTGGGATAACAGTAATTCCCAGATGGATATTACCTTGATGTTTTTCAATGTCATATTTAAGATAAATTTTTGAACAGAACACCAAAATGGGAAGTTCTAAAAGATCGTTCTGTATGAACAACCGATGTGACGGTTATACTCCAAGAAGTATAGTGGCGTACCATTACGATCTGAATTCGGGATTATAAATAGAATTAAATATAATCAAACGATAAGAACTAAAACTCAGGGGCTCAGTTTCCGGAACAACAAGTCATTGTCAATCTTATCTAGTATCACAAAGCATATACAGCATTTAGGGTAAAGCTGAGTCTAGCTGGACAATGATTACGACATCATAATCAAAGGAAACTCTGGTTAAATGATATTTTTATTTAGAAGACGTAAATATAATTGAAGGTAACGATGGTTCTTCGGCGTAAAAAATAACTTCTGTAGCCTGCATTCTCTAAGCAATAAGATAATGTGTAAACGTAAAAATGTAAAGTTATCACGCTTTCGTTGCAAATTCGCATTCTCAAACTATACGTCAAGATAAATTATCATATCGTGAAAATCTACACAGACATTTCATTTATGGGAAAGATAACACGCGAATTAAAAATCAACATTTTATTGCTTGTTAATATAATTAAAATGGACCAAAATAAAAACTAAGTAAAAATATGTCTATGTATATAGAAACATTAGAGTTGCATGTTTGTATGATACAGCATAGCAAAATTTAACTTAAAATATATATTTTTTTTTTAAATTAAGGGTTAACCAAACTGGGGGAAGAGCGCTTCGAAAGATCAGAAATAAAATAAAAATGAATATTAGGAAGACAACTTAAATTTTACTGCTCCAACAAAAATGACAAGTGTTTACCACGCAGCTTACCTCCCAATAGGTGGAAGGCGTAAAACGTCAGACCAATGAGAACTGGTATAGGCGTGAATTAAAGTAATTATTGTAAATTTTTATTTAAAAATTTTTAAATTGTAGCCACACATCTAGAAATCTAATATTCTCGAAACCATTTGAAATTTATTATTTCTTTGCCACCATTACAATTTGCTTATTTAGTATGTGCCTTTTTCTGTCATTTTAGTAAGCATGTTCGACTTTTTCATTTGGTTTTTAGAGCTCAATTTGTGTGCAGTCAATTGTACCAATTTTTTAACAAAATTAGTTACGAAAAGTTACGAAAGCTGACACCGACTTGACGCCATTTATATTCCTATTCCGTTGAGAAAATTTTATATAATTTTCACTCAAAACTGTAACAATTGCTCTTGATACCGTACTTTGTGCTTGACAGCTGTAATAGCTATACTAAGGAATGTACCAATTGTTTTCGTAATCGGTAGTAATTTTTAAAGCATTGTGCTGATACACTGAAGGGGTTATTCCTCAATTTCTTCAATCACTAATGCACGTATCATTATATTTTAGATATTATATTAGGTTTAATTTTAATTTTTATATAAATTTCATTAAAAAAAATAATACTTTAATCAAGCACCATGATATTTAATACTAATAAAACACACAATTGTCATTTTCAAGTTTTGTCTTGGCTTGCTGATTTGCTGACAATAAACGTATCTTGCGTATAGTGATTTTTTTAAAAGATACTGTGTATTATGAGTGCTAAGATAAATTATTATGTAAACTTAGTATAACGTTTACCACATTGGCATTTGTTTTTTTTAGAGAATCAGGGCACTGGATTGCTAATATAGTTGTAAAGATCCGCAATGGTCTTTAAAATCCAAACACCATAAAATAAAACTGATGTTCTAGTCATAAATTTAAAGTTCGAACACCCTTAGTTAAAAACCCTTTGTATTTATTAACCGGGTGATAACGAAACTTAATTTACGTGAAAATTTATTATTTTTATAATTTCTATACGTTCTCATCGGTAGTATATGGAAAAAGCAAAAAATGGTATAGCGTGCGGGCGTGAGAATTGTGTAGCGTGGTTAATTTCATAGCACACATGATTACCTTTTGAATAGGTGGTTAAACATGCGATTGGGGAGATTTGTGTTTTGTTGTTATAGTTTATAAGGTTCTATTATTATAATTTAAGAGGGGTACAGTTTTACATATGGGATTTAATATAAACATGGGGGTTTGGACGAAAAACTGTTTCACCCGGTTTATATTCTTTAGTCGTATTTATCTAGAAAAGCACCATTTTTAAATAAAAATGAAATCTGTAAAAAAAATTATTAAATATTCACCTGTATATTCATCTCCCAGGGTACATGGTTTAAATTTGTCCAAATTGCATTACCTCGAGTATTTTATGGCAAATATAAAAAAGTTGTTACGTATTTCTATAATCCTAGTGGCGTTTTAATTGCTGTAAATAAAAAGAAAATCTTAGATAAACGAAAGGGTTAGATGAAATTAGTCAAGCAAAATTAATTAATCAAAAACTTTTCTCCCCACCCCCTTTGAATCATAAACATATGATAATTTTCCATAATAAAAATCTATGTACAATAAAAAATCATAAAACTTTTCGCATGTAATTATGCATACGAGAGCTCGAACGGATATTATATGGATGGGTATGAATATATAAATTTAGGACCAAGTTTTTTGTCGTTGATGACTATTTTTTTCAATTAAATTTTATACGATCGCTATAAACCATCACCATGTTTGATACATCATAAATTTTTTTTGTTTTTTTATTTTTTGCGGTTGACAACATTTTTTCGGTATCCGTATACAAACGCTGTGGCACATGTTGTGTGTTGCACACTGTAATTATGTATAAAAATGAATATAATACTTATGTATAATAATTTAATGTGATAATGAAATATGTATTGGTATATAGAAATAATTTGAATAAATAATTATAAATTGGAAGGAGTAAAGATCGAGCAGTCGATAAGCGATGGTCATAAAAATATAAGTTATTAATAAATAAAATTATTAAAATATTATGTTAAAAAAAAACATATTGTATAATTAAAAAAAGTTTGGTTTTTTATTTAAATATATTGAGTGTAACGTGGAAAATCTCATAAGGCAGTATACAATACACAACACTGGTGGCAGCGGAAAAGACTGTTAAGTGTACACAGTAGTAACATAAAACTGTTAAGTATACACAGTAGTAACATAAAGCAAAAATGTAAGAGTATACTGCAAATAAAAATAAGTGAGATTGTGATAAAAAAAGAACGTGCTTAAGTAAAAAATTTTGGTTGAAACTGCATTCGATTTCGATTAGAAACCATCTTTGTTATGATTGTGTGATTAATTTATAGTTAATACACACCATACCAACTAAATTTAAAATAAAAAAAAATAACCGTAATTAGCTGATTGATTAACATTGTAAGGAAGTCAACAGTAATTACTATATGCATAACATCAACACATCAAAATGTTCAACTGTTAAGCTGATTTCATCAAATTTGATTCTGACGTCATCAATGTACAGCAGCATATGGATAATTTGAAGTACAAAGAATTAACCAATCATCAATTAATAATTAGTTAAGAAATAATTTTGTAAGTAGATGTTATAATTTTTACTGTGAATAGTGAGTGTTTCTAGTTTTTATTAATGAATAGTATTTTTGGTTTCAAATAACTTAGACTAACTAAAATTAAATAACTAAAATTAACTTAGTTGATACTACCTTGATATTCTTATTATTATTTTAATATAACTTTAAATTTTTTTAATTAATTTTCAATTTTCAATTAAAGAAAGTTTGCATTCAGTTATATTTTGTTCGGCGTGTTTACAGAAAATCATATTAATAATATAAATCAGAAACTTCCAGTAGTTCAAATAATTGTTCATTAATAATGGCAACCTTAAATATCGCTAACGCGTTAAATTTTATTTCACCGTTTGACGGACAGCCATCGGAGCTTCATCAATTTTTAAATTGTTGTGACGTGGTATTTGATGATCTGTTAGCTACGGAACATGCTAAATTTTTAAAATTAATGGTTAAGTTACTAAAGGGTGTGGCTTACAATGAAACAATAAAATATATAGCATATGATACATGGGCGGATTTAAAAAAAGATTTAAAAGATAGGTTTAAATGGACCAGGTCCAGAATCGAGTTGTCGCATGAATTAAATACAGTGCGTCAAAAGCCAAATGAAACCGTTAGAACTTATGGTACTCGTGTTCAAGGAATTCTTTCAGAATTAAATGATGCATGTATTACTGCAGCCGGTGCGGGTTCTAAAAAAACAGTTGAGCTATTGAATTCCCAGACAGCATTAACCGTTTTCCAAGAAGGATTAAATAGTACAATTAAACTAGTTGTGAAAGCTGCAAACTGTAAAACTTTAAAATTGTCAATAACAAAAGCAATTGAGGAGGAATCGATTTTAAAACACAATAGCGAATTCGACAAACCAAAAATAATTCAATGTCAATTATGTGAAAAAATTGGTCATCAAGCAAATGCATGTTATAAACTAACAAAATCAAATTTAAATTTTCAAAATAAAGTATCACCACAATTTAACAATAACTTAAAAGCAACAGGGTCTATGCTTTGTGCATACTGTAAAAAGCTGGGGCATCATATCAATGATTGCTATAAACGCAAAAATACAGAAATGCGAAAATCAAATCTAAATAATCTAAAACCACCTCATATGTCACCATCAACGGAAATAGATAAAATGAATGTAGTAAGTTCTGCGGATTCGGAAAACTTAAACAGGCTCACGCAGTTTTCGTCGAACACAGTTGTGCGAGCCAAGATGTTATAAAATATACACGTTCGAAAATTTTAAATTACACACCACAATGGTTAATTTCTTTATTTATGTTGATATTTTTTTTTGCGGATTTAAGTATTAAACATTTAGGAAATGTAAATTATTATTTGAAAGCAAACCTTTTTCATTTTTTTGCAATTTTCTTGCTATTTTTATTAGTTTGCCTTTCCTTTTTTGATTTATTTTACATTTTGCTTATTACTATAATAATAATACTTACCCTACATCAATGGAAAACATTCCAAAATATAATTAATAAAATAATTCATTCTCAATATAAATTAAACTGGAATAACAATTTTTTTACTGTTCTATCATCTAAAAATCTAGACATAGTTCATTTTTATTTAAATATTCAAAGAGAACGAAAAGGAAAACTTTCTCCATTGTGGTTGGGTCCCTATATCATAGAGAAAATTATATCAAATGAAAACACATCAATTAAAATAGGGAAATCTTTAAAGACTATTCATAATAATCGACTAAAGCAATATCATGATCAATAAAAAAAATAAAAAATAAAATAAAATAAAAATTAAATAAAATAAATAAATAAAATTGAAATAATGAATTAAAATTTAAACATAATTAAGCTTGATCAAAATTTGTAATAATATTAAATTATTTTGTATTATTAGATTTTAAATTTAATTAATGTTAGAATAATCTTTTTTTTTGGGGGAAGGGGTGTTGTGTGTTGCACACTGTAATTATGTATAAAAATGAATATAATACTTATGTATAATAATTTAATGTGATAATGAAATATGTATTGGTATATAGAAATAATTTGAATAAATAATTATAAATTGGAAGGAGTAAAGATCGAGCAGTCGATAAGCGATGGTCATAAAAATATAAGTTATTAATAAATAAAATTATTAAAATATTATGTTAAAAAAAAACATATTGTATAATTAAAAAAAGTTTGGTTTTTTATTTAAATATATTGAGTGTAACGTGGAAAATCTCATAAGGCAGTATACAATACACAACACACAGTCTCGATATACAGTATTTGGCGGAAATATTATATGTGTGTTTGTATGTATGTGGTGTTTTATGATACGGTGAACCATTTGGTTATAAAGCATTTTTATTGTTCTTCTGCGCCAGCTTTAAATTTTCTCACCATAAAATAAATTAAATTTTTTGTTTGTTTGTCAGACTTTCATGAAATTTATGCTTTAGCTCATTTATATGTTTGACCAATTTCTGATGTTTTTTAAGTACTTATAATATAAAGAGTTCTCCTTTGGGGTGTTTAAATAAACTTGAACTTAAACCACTATTTTATATTTTCTGAACCAAATGGTATTTTATATCATATATTTTCCAATTGCTTCAAATTTATTTACAAGACTATAATTAAAGAGCATAAAAAAAGACAGTAAATGTCAAGAAAAACAAAAGGATTATTGCTCGTATTACTTCTGCAGAATGACACTAAAAAGAGCGCCCCTATTCGAACACCTTGTACAATAAACTCATCAATACACACCTGACCGTTTATTCAATTGTAGGTTGACAATAACGTAGATTGTCTTTATAACTCGGTAACTTATATGTTTAAAGGGTCGAAATTGTGAAACAATAATTTAACAACTGTGTTAATATCTACAAGTCTCTATGACAAGAACAACTGTTTTACTATATGCGTATAATGATTAATTGTTTGAACAGTTAATGTACAATGTGCACAGTTGGCTTGTAAAGTGTATTTGAACAAGAAATAATTTAGTAATTGTTTTTGATGAGTGAAAGTGTTTTGCACCAATCATAAGGGCGTATTATAATGTACACTGAGTAAATTGAATATTCGGACAAACAAAAATTTCTTTCTGGCGAAACTGGTGATTTTTAATATTATTGGTGGCGCATGAATTTTTGAATTGGTATCCCGGTAAACTGTAGTGAACTACTCAGTGAATAATACAAATTATAAGAATACTTTAATAAATGTAGTGACGTTTAATAGTGTATAATGTTAGTTGTCTTTGGTGTGATATGTGAAATTAGTTTAAAGGACATTTTTTGAATTTTTCTAATTTAATTTAAAAGTATGTATATAAAATTTAAATACAAAATTTAAATATGTATAATGGTGTCAGATTCCAATGCTTCAAGATCTCAAATGAAATATATGGTTATTGTTTGATGTCTCTTTTACTATTTGCCTACCTTCTGTTCATCTGAAAAGTTACATCAAGAATAACTTAAAAAGTAGACACCTGTTGAAAAAATTTGATATCGTTGAAGCTAGAAAAGGACTGCTAGTAGCTATTCAAGGGATTGCATCATTCATTTAGTGACTGTAACTAGTGCTAACTATAATAAACCGACATCACTATAGGGCTTCTTGAAAATAAGGTTAGCTTAGAAACTAATGATGTTTAGCAAGAGGAAATTTATTTAAAAAAGAAGGAGTTGGTATCAGAAACCGAAAATAATTAAATAATTTTAATGCACATATATAGTGCGAGAGACAAACTATTAGTTTCTTCTTACGAGATGAAACCTATCGATTCATCCCAGCTCTTCTAGTCCTTTGATTTCAGTGACTAAGAGAACCACTAATTCTAAAGGATTTATTCTTTTATGTGCTTAGTTCCATTGGTGCAATCCAATAGGTTCCGTAGCTCTTCGTTATCATGCTGCTGACGTTGCAGTACATGTCCCCTTGCATATCATTTTATTTCATCGTTAACATATTCCAAGTTTAAGACTCGATTGCGATTGTCATTTCTAATGAACTATTTAGCTATAATCTTCTTTGCGCAGCAACCCAAGCTGAATGCCATACATCCAGTTAGGTGTTAGAATTTATTTATATAAATTTAGCTTGTTGTGCGTTGACAGTTAGGATTTTCTTCCAATACGCCAGTGCATTTTCTGTATTTTAAATTCAGTTATCTTGGCTTTTATTTTTAAGATGCGCTTTCTACCCGAGCTTAGTGTCATGGGTTAATATGGCATTTATTGCAAATTCAGTCTAATAGGAACATATTCTAAATTCCCATTTATAAAGTTTATACTCTTTATTTGTTATTCTCAATTTTTGTGGTCATTTTGTAGTTTTTGTGTTAACTCAATACTAGCATCAGTAATTCTAGCCCAGTTTATAAAGGTATTTTCTAGGTGTTCGGAAAACAGATCTTATGAGTGGCACTTGCATTTTAGTTCTTTTCAAACCTTTCATAGGGAATGTTCCGTGTCAGTTTCCCTGGCAGGTTACTTAGGAATCTAACAAGTGTCTCATTCTTAAACTCTATTTATAAGTATAGTTTAAATTTGTTGCACAAGTTGTTTTGATTGTTTTATTTTCAGGGGCTTTAATTCCCTACCAAGACAGGTGATCTAGTTTTTCACTAGCCAACCAAATTTAATTTATAAACTATATAATTCTAACATATTTGTGTGACACCTTAATATTTAGCCGCATATTTGGTATCTGCTGTTATTCGCCAGCTGATTTATTTAAACATATGTTTAAACATATGTCAAACATGTGTAGATATCCGAAACAGACCAAAATATAATTGACAAAGACTCAACGGCGCAAAAAACGTATAACTTGGATATGCACGCGGGAACTGAATCTCGTGCTGTCACCAAATGTTTTTCGAATTAAAAAAGGTTCAAATAAAGGTTTCTTTCATAATCTGGCTTGAAACTCTTTCAAAGAGCTTTAATACCTTGATAACGTGCGATTACAAATTAAAGTTAAATCACGGTAAGTTCCTTACACATTATAAAATTCAAGTAGCAATTAACAACAATACAAATCAGGGATACTTTGAAGAAAAAGAAAAATATGACAAAGAAACCGAACTTCACAAAGACCTAAAATTGAATCGGGTGAAAAAAGATACCGAGTATTATTTATGGAAAGCTACAAAAGCACCAATTAATCAAATACCACCAATTAAAAATTACGGAGGAAATTGGGTAACCGAAAGCAGGACTTTTTGCATCTTACCAGGAAGAAACATTTAAACCACACGTAACGCAATCAGCGAAGGATAATATAATCCTAGTATATCGAAAATTTCTATACTTGTAACACTCCGGGTGTTGAAATTCGAAATTAATTTTAACCTAAGTTTCAAAAAAATTACCAGACTATGATTAAGTTTCAGGAAAAACAGTAAAAGCACTTTCTAAGAAAAGAGTAAGAAAACTGCATCAAAATCAAGCCTCCTAATAATGATAATGATAAAAAATTATATAGGCCAATTTCCCTGCGTTCAGTACTCTCCAAAATCTTTAAAAAACTACTGCTCAAAAGGATGAAGCATATAATATTTGAAAGTAACCTAATCCCGCATCATCAATTTAGATTTCGAGAAAATCACTCTACCATTGAACAAGTACACAAGATCACGAACATCATAGAAGATGTGCTTGAAAATAATAAAAAAATGTTCCGCAATTTTCCTGTTGTACCTCAAGCCTTTGATAAAGTATGACACCCTGGGTTGGAATATTAATTGCACCAAAAATTACCAACAAATACTTTCAAATTCTCGAATTTAAACAAATATTAGCAGGGGTTTCCCAAGGAAGAAAAAATATGAACTCAACATCAAATACAAAAAAATTTGTAACTTTTTGGAAAATATTCAGCTGTCAATACAATGCTATTGTACAAACAAGTTGTAAAACCTGTATGAACTTACGTTATCCAGCTTTGGGGCTGTACTAAGGAAATTATAATACTAAAATAATACAGTACAGGCTCCTTGGTATTCAAAAAATAATTGCTTAACTTAAAAGCTATACAGATGGAATGCGTTAGTGAAGAAATCACCGATCGTACGAGGAAACACATATACTCTAGATTCGTGGTATGCTGAACAAACAATTTTAGAGACCGAAAAATAGCTAGACAAATTACTAGATAATACGAGTTATATGTAATCAGTTGTAATATTATTGAATAAAAAAAATAAAAAAATGTTTACATGAGATATTGATAGCAATATCAATTATTGGATACGTCCAAAGCAAAGGAAGTCGAATGTCAAACAGTTCTACTATATTTTAAACTAGTAGTTTTGCAATTAAAAATTGATACTGGGTTTTATGTCCTTTCCCTCCAAAACCGGACATTTCATGTAATCTTTTTGAAAAGAGATCTATTTTCTAGGGAGGGCAAATACATAAGGTATACTATACTATACTTAGTGTATACTGTAATTTTGTAAGTTTGTTAAACATAACACCTGGCGAAAAAGGAAACATATGGTCAAAATTCTTGAAATGCACTTGTAAATTTTCCCAGCTAAAATCATATACAATTTATTGATTATCTTCACCCAATTTGTAAATAATAAAATATTGTACTAAACATACTATATATTATGTATGTATATGTTTGGTTATACATAAAATTATAATAATTAAGGCAGTAAATTGATGTTTATTTTGAAATTATGCTGCCATAAAAAAAAATTCCCAAGAGGTATGTCTAACCGCCAATTAAATTATAGATCGAAAACCAATAAACAGCAACACAAAAAACTATAACAACAACAACAACAACAACAAATTATGACAAGAAAATTATTTTCAATAATTAATTATTTATTTTTCTCGATAATTACATTTTCCAGTGTAATTTTTTTCGTCCCGTCCGAATAACGAAGTGTACGTCATTTAGAAACTTAAACAGAAATTAATCAAAAAAAAAAAAAAAAAAATCGAATAATTCATGAGCAACTGTCCAAATAGAATTTCATGTACATAAATGTATTCGGAGGAGACACAATTAGTCGGAGAGGGAAAACCATTTGCCCCCCAATATACATAAATGTGTGACAAAAGAGTTTGAGAAAATTATTATGAAGAATTCTTAATTACGATTAAATCGTAATCCTTATTTGTCCTCACTCCTTAATTTGTTGTTGTTTTGTTTTTAGATTCATGAAAATTATATGCTGAGAGTGTTATGTTGGCTCTTTATATACTGTCTAGCAACAACAATTTTTTTTTAAAAATATTTTCTATACACAAACGATTTATGTATGTATGTATATGTATATACAATGTACATAGGCGAGTCGAATAGCTCGAAATAATGAAAGTGTGAGAGGTGGGAAACCAATTTCACAGATTGTGTGAGATATGGGTTTAATGGAAAATTGAGGGTAATTGTGGGAAATACGAATATAATTTGTGGTGATTATAAAGCAGGCGTCGCACTGAGGTATGATATTGTTGGGAAAGGTATTAACTGTCGCCAATATGTGCGTCTGGTTTTGAAACCTACTATGTAGTCGTTCCCATTTGTTAAATTATTTTTGTTCCTGCTGCATGATGGTACGAATATTAAATAACATTTTTAAAGGACATTCGAAATTCTTAAAATTTAGTATTGCGGGTAACACTCTAAACCAAAATACTATGTATGTATTCAAAAAATCTGTGATATTTAATTCTTATTTCGGATATTTACAGTAATATGGCTATGTTTATGTATAAGAGCACGCAGAGGAAAATAGAAAACTAAAAGTGTGCGCATGTCTTCAGATTTTCATGTTTAATTTTTTGTTGTTGTTCATAATGTGAAATACCACAAGTGTACAGCAATAAGTTTTGAAAGGAAACATCTGTGTGATGTTAGAGATGAGGTTTTATTTTATATATATATATATATATATATATATATACATATATAGATGTGGCCCCTTTTTCATAATTTCCTTTTTTTTATTATATTATTATTATTATTTTGCACGTTTTCCTTTTTATTTATTTTATTTTTTAAATATTGAATTATACATAAAAAAAAATTGTTTAAATAAAGTATTTTAAGTTTAAACTTAAAACAATCTGATAAATTGTGCCATTATATAATTTATTGTTGCCGCATATACTATATACTACGGGGTGATAGGAGGATGGGAATAATTTTTTAAGGTAATTATTAACCAGCGATTGGCCAAGCATGTATTGTGTTATATTTGAAAAATGGGAAAAAACGGAAACAGGAGCACATATTTATATAGGTGGTCGAGTCGTTTTGATCGTTATCCGTTTATGGTGTGAGGTGATATAAATATATGACCAAAATTATTTATAAGTAGAGTAATATATTACAAATGTGACATATTATTATATCCAATTTTTAACCCATTTTTGGGGAAGGTCGATTTATAACATATATGACATATATTGGAGCCGCACATATACACAAATAATGAGACCCTAGATATCTGCTGTATTACGTATATATTTATATATATATATATATATATATATATATATATATATATATATATATATAGCATACCTATATATAAATACATATACATACCTTACATTTTTATCAATATATTATCTGGATATACCTTTTGAATTCTAATCCCGATATGTCAGAAAAATAGAAATGTTCATTGACATGTGTGTACGCTCGTTTATAACAAATGCATGAACATATGTGTAAACAGAATATTATATGGAAAATTATTATTAAATATTTCATTTTTTTTCATTTTCATGAATGACGACACACATGAAAATGACATATTTTATCCATATGATATATACATCTCGTATCTTTGTACAGCTAACTAATCCAGCTGTTTTGTATAAATCAAATTTTAATTATAATTAGAAATTTTTGAATGTACTCTACACACACACATGTACATTTGTTGATATATACATACATACGTACAAATTGAAGATTATGTGCGGTGGATTTATATCATCTAATATATATATATATATATATATATATATATATATATATATATATATATATATATATATATATATATATATATATATATATATATATTTTATGCGGTTAGGGTGACCAAATGTATCTTTCTGAGAGAATTTATCTTAATAGAAAATTTACGATTTACATAAGTAAACTTTTTTTTGCATTTGAACTTTTATAATGAGGCGCTTAATATATACAATAAACAAAACTAAAAGTTTTTCTCCTCCATCGAAACTTTATAGTTAAAGTTATGACATAATTATTTAAACTATTAAACAGATTACTGATCCAATTTCTTACTTAATTTCTTTATCACACTTTACTTCTGCAAAAAAAGGGAATATACATCTTCGGCCCATAAACAAATTTAAAAAGTATTTAAATCTAACTGAAAGCATTACTGAAAAACATAATTAAGTTTCGATTTACACCCCAGGATAAAGCTAAAATAAGCGCTATAAAGTTCACTAAATAAGCGCTTTTCGAGCATTTAATAAGTCGACTTAAAGAATACTAATCCACATTTTATATCCAAATATTAGGTTTTCATTTCTTCTCAGATTGAGATGCTATCAGTTGTTCAACATGTTGAACGTTATTCCTTTTATTAATTTCATAATTCACAGTTTCAGGTTTCCTTCGATTACTCTTGAGTGTAAAATGAATTCCACTCCAGCACACATTTTACGGAGACTTCAACTTGCAAAGTCTGCATAAGTTTCTCTTTCATTTGCTTTACAGCTATTCAATATATTGCACCATAAAATTATGATGTTCATTTGTAATTTTGCAATAAGTATAGAGCAGGTAAAAGTATAGAGCAATTAGTATAGTTGCCAACTTTTTAGAGATTTGAAATTGGTTGGAATGTTTGCCCACACTTTCATTACCTCATCATCAATACTTAAAGAGTTATCGTCAAATCCTTAAATCATTTTCAATAATTGTTCTTTAATTGTCAAATTTTTCACACCAAATTAGAGATTCAAGCAAGTCAACGAAGTCATCAAAATTCATTCAGACATAATCGTGCCTTGCGACTTTTTTTTAACCTCGTTTAACCGAGTTGTGAGTTCCTGTGTTTGATTTAACACCTCGCTAAATTGTTCAAATAGTTATTGTGATTATCCTTATTCAAACATGTAACATGCATGCTCTCCCAATTCTTTCGTAGTTAAATTTCATGTCCTATTTTAAACCGTCCCCAGCCAAATCGAAGACGCAAGATCACAAGCTTATTTTAAATTGCCATCTGTATATTGCAGTGTTTTAGCCATCCTGTAATGACGTGGATGATTGCAAACGAGGGTTTATTTGATATTTAGCTATACTAGCTTTTTTATGCATTTGTTAAATTTTTTGGCGTGCCGATGGAATTTTTAAACGTTCCAAGTTTGACATGAGTGCATTTGCTATTTGTGGTATAGACTAAAGAAAAAAGTTACCTATTGGAAAGTTATTAAAAGATTAGATTCTTATTAAATCCAACATAACTATTTCAAGATTACCGGTTTTGGTCTAAATTTAATTCACTGTAACTTGGATATTATTTTAGCAGGGGTTCAACTTTTATACTATAACTCAAACGTTTGGTGCCAAATAACGACGGAGTAATTCGGAAAGTTCAGATACATTATGTTTAGTTTAAATATTTATTCATATTTCGTATAAAAAAATTTGTAAATACAATTAATACATCAAAGGCCTTTTAAAAATCATTCAATCAGACCATTAATTAAATTCACATGGTGCTGAAGTAACCCCAAGTAATGATTTCGAAGGAGAACTTACATTGAAATTTTTAAGCGCAATATATACCCAATTCTGGAACTTGGTAATTGTCGATGTACTATCTCTAATTCCAAAGTCCCGTAAAATAATCAATGCCAATCAAAGATAAGTTTCAGAGGTTGATGGCAGTTGAGGCAAAGCTTTGAGAAAATTCAAAATTAATATCTATGGTTCCAGCGTCGTTTAAGTTAATCGACAAAATAATGAGATACTAATACTGACTAATCACCAAGGAAGTAACGATGATGTGCCTTACTACAAAAATGGATGGCTATGAATATCATAAAAATGCTTCATAAAACACAAGGAACCACCAAAATACCACAGCAAAACTAACTATATAATATCATAACTGCCACATTTAGGTTACAATATGTGCCAAGACTATAAAAAATCTACGGAAATGAAAATGATTCGACATGAATGGTTTCGAAATGAATTTGACTACCTCAATGAGTACTCAACTATCGATCAGGTTCTTAGATATATAAATAAAATTGAAAAGTTACTATATAAAGAGAAAAAGCTTAAAAGTTAAGTTTAAAAATAAAACAATAGTATCAGGCCCTAAGCTTCGCTAAAAAGCTCAGATCAAAAACAAAAATTAAAAAAGCAACAGTCCCATTAACAGTTAAACAAATATAGTGACATCCTCAAAAATCTAACGATAGAAGTACTCAAAAATAGTAAAATTCTTTGAAGAAAAGTTATGTAAGCGTATCATTTTTCCAGCTCCTAAACAACACTATAATATAGTGGCGAAAATCAAAGTAAAGCCTTTTGAGATAACAAAAAGGATTTGATAAGTCACCGGTCATATATTGATAATTAAGGCCAACACTTTAAGCACACCGCGGTCTTAAGTTCGATTCCACTCGCGTCAGGCCGTCGCTATGGCCTGAAATGCTGTTGATTTTTTTTGATAAATAAATTCTTAGATTAAACAAATTTAAGCGCATATAAATATTGAGCAAGCAATTCAAGCTTGTCACTGTGATCTCTATTTGGTGCGATTTATGGGCCATTGGAATTATTTCGAACTTTTATTTGCCCAAAATGTATTAACTGAATCTGGTCGATATGTGGATATGTGTGTGCACAAGTCACGTGTGATGTAAAGTTGTTTGTAAAGCCCAAAAGTGGGA
Organism: Tipula confusa; assembly: GCA_963556175.1. NCBI lineage: Eukaryota > Metazoa > Arthropoda > Insecta > Diptera > Tipulidae > Tipula > Tipula confusa. Next base: position 2,959,302 of record OY744476.1, read on the forward strand.
TGATGTTGTAGTCTCCAATTTTCCAAGCAATACAAGTGTTTTTGTGTTCCATCAGTGTGTCTATGGTGCGGGCGTGCAAAGCATGCACGGGCGAGGGACAACGGCAATATGGTACAGCCCATTTCGTTGGGTGAGTTGATGTTATATCTGTTTCAGAACCTCCTGTATTTCTTCAGGATCCCTATGGGAGGTTGAAGAAAGGAAGGGTCAAGGAAAAACAAGAGTGAAAGGGAGAAAAGGAGAAATAATTTTAATTTTTTTAGTTTGGCTAATTTTTTTTAGTTTAGGGAACACCCTGTTTTGGTGTTCCCTATATTTGCTCCGAAATTTGCAGTGTAGGTGCGGAACGATATCATATGATGTTATATGATTTTGTAGTGGTGGAGTGCAGTCAGTTGGCTTTTTGTGTATGAAGCTGGATTCAGTACTAATATGGAAATCTATATGAAAGGGAAAAGTAAGGCTAATTATAGTCGTTTAGATGCTCGTTTCGTTTTTTGTGTGTTTGTTTCTTAGGTGCCAAAACCAATCAACATGCTTTCTCGTTCGTCTTGCTTAAGATTGAATATAGCTATCTCTTTTTGTTTGTCTAATTTTTTAAAGTGTATCGAAATACACTGAATTGATGGTGAGATGTATGTGTCTTGAAAGGTGTGTGTTTGTGAAGGGACATTGTAGTTTTTTGGTTTTTCTTTGCAGATTTCAGATGAATGGTTGTATAATAACTAATATTCCTAAATCCAATTCTTCGATTTTATTTTTTGTAATATAGGTGTACAGTGGTGTCCAGCATTCCTGGAGATTTTCGATAATCCATGGTTGGACACTTTAATCAATCAAACAACAGTAAATATGATAAGCCACGAGTTTCGGTGGAATGTGGGATTTTAATTTTGCGATAGTGCAAAACAGAGCAAAATCAAGAGGCAAAATCGGGTTCTAAAATATTGATGGTCTATCTTTATTACAATCCCCAAGGGATGAGAACGCTAGGGCTAATAGTTTTCCTTAATTTAATGAAATGAAAATTGCTGTTCTTTACCCGACGAGAAGCTATTATTGTAAGTGTTACAACAAAGTGTCACTTTAGTTTAGTCTATATATTGCAAAATAAAACTGTTACTTCAAACGCAGTTATTATAAAATAGCTTAAGCATTTTCAAAAGTTCTAGGTAGATCAGATAAACCTATTAGTACTTCCTAATACTTCCCAGCTAAAAATATCATACAAATAGTCTAGACTATGTTTAAATATTTAACTAGAGTTCTCTATATAATCTATGTATCATATATATCAAACATACTACATACATATATTACTATATACACAAATATTTCAATACGATTTGATATTAAAAAGCATATTACCAATCATAAATCAATCACGGAAAAATCATTCAAAAAATTTACACAGCAAAATCTAATAACCAAACAATTGCTATTGGTTCAGATCCATTTTCATCATCGATAAATAACAGCAGAATGACGATATACGAAAAAGTTCTAACTACGTATAATGATTCACCCACCTTCTTCCTCACCATGATGTTGCTCTCCAAAGCTACACACAGAGCTATACATACACAAACTAATAATAGTTATATATATACTTAGTATGTAATCAATGTACAGGTACACGTTATTATTAAGTTTACGTTTATATAAAAAATATTCAGATGCCGATCTGTTTCCATTTTCCAAAAACCATCTGAACATACAAAAAGAAAAAAAATATTTCAGTTTGGTCGTTAGACTACTCATATGGTAAATACATTAAACATCTCTCTGTATGTATATATAGGTTCATGTATATGTACAAACGAGTATATAATACATATACATACGTAAATAATATATGCGACTTCGAGCATATGTACACTCTAATGAATGGAAATTAAAAACCCATAATTCTTTTGCATCCAATAAATTTTTATTTGCCAGTAAAATTATTTGAAATCAATTTGATTTTGGTGTTCGCTTTATTGCTGTAAAACGTTACGACTGGTAACAACACTTTGTTACACATGTTCGGATAAATTTCTTCTGTTGTACCTATATAAGAAAAAAAAAACGATGACAATAATAAAAGTGGCAACATAAGAAAAGTGCCAGAATCGAACCAAACTAATAACAACCATATGCCAGTCTAATGATGTATTGTTTTGTATTTAAGAATCAGGGTGGCCAAAAATCAACCTGTTCTAGGCCAGGTTAAGATATTCATTCTTTCAAAAACATTATGTTGCTTAACATACAAGAAGGTCGTTTCACGAAGCTGTACTGTAAATACAAATTCGACATCTTATTTTTATTGTATCATAATTTCCACCTGATACCTTCTGAATACCAACAACAAAATAAGGAACGTATAATGAAATCTGTAAAAAAAATCACAGAAGGAAAAATGGAAATTTTTCTTCAGTTTTTCCTCTACTCTATATGCTCTACACTATTATATACTCGTACAGTAGGAAAAACGAAAATTTTGAAATAAAAGAAAACGAAAGAAAATTTGATTGATTGAACCGTAATCAAAATATGGATGTGAATTTACAATTTGTCTTACCTTAATTGATGACCACATTTGTTTATACGATCATAAATTACTCGGTAATTATACATAGACATAACATAATGGGTTGAATAACCTCAATGCAGAGGTAGAACGATTTAACATTACAAGTAAATTTCAAAAATTTATCCCAAAATGGATAGACATATTTTTTGGATCAAATTTGTTCGTAAATGTTCAGTTTAGATCTGGTGTTTACAGGCTATTATGAACCTGTGTTCTATGTTTGTGTCTTTCTAGGTTGGCTTTATTGAATGACATTTGACAGGACTAGAATTTAGAGTCTACTATTTGAGATTTATCCCCGCACTTATGATCGCATTCATTTCTTCTGCCATCACATTTCTTGCACAATCTTTTTAATCATGCTGCCTCTGGTATGCGTGGTAAAACCAAGATTTTTATTTAATATTGTACTTAACATATTGTGACTTTTTGGATATATGATTAATTGTTCATAATTAGTGCATTTTTGGTTTATGGCTTCATCAGTAGTGGATACAGACAAAAAATCAGTTAATATTACTAGTCAGGATAGCCAAGCAGTTCCCGTAGCAGTTCACCTGTATTTGAAACGGATAACAAACCGGTTATTACCACAGTTTCTGGGAAAACTATTTATCTGCAAGCTGTTTCAATTAAATGGAAACATTCAGAAATGACGAGTTGTGGGACGCTGGAGCAGTTTGACGTGGAACTCCCGGAAAATGGGAATGAACGAACACGAGCTTTATTCCTCACACTTTTGCAGACCGCAGATATATCGATACAACTGTGTCAGTGGAGCAGCAGCAAGAGATTTTCAACTGCTACTAAAAAACCGAACGCTGCCTCAATCAAAGCATACATGTAATGGGGTGTGGTATAAATGACCTTTTCAACGAGTGTGTTGATCAAAAATCATAAATGCTCTAAGAAGAAGATGAAGCCGGGAATATACCATATTCTTTCTTTAGTCGATTTCAAGAAGAATATAAAGATGGAAAACTACAAAAAATCATATGGCCATAGAGTATGACCATAGACAAGTATGAATGACTACAAAATCGATTTGACCTTCGTCACAGCCAACCATTCAATATTGTAATTTGCAATCAGTCGATTTTCAATGGAACCAGATGCTCATTCGAGCGGTTATATTGACACCCCGATAATCTACAGTGGTGTGAAAATAAATAACAATCAACTTGTAATTGTAGATGGAATCGTACTAACGTTCTTGGTTGTAATTGGTTTGTGCCTCTTGGCATATATACTTGGAATGAGTACATTCGATCGAATCGCGTATTATTCATAGTATTCGCTAACAGGGGATAATATTCAGACAATAGTTACGCACATTTAAGAGCTTCCAAATCGACACGTCCCCAATTTGGTATTTACTCAACTCCCGAAATATTGCATAATATAATTTAAAATCTTCTAAGATAGAAACCTGGAGTGCTGCCTTATTTCAATGACGTTACGATATCAGAAGCAAACGAGTAGACCATACGTGAAGGTGCCTTTCCAAGAAACAAAGAATTGATTGGGAGGCTGTTGTCATTGCTGCAGGGTCTAAGAAGTTCCACGAAATTATATACGGGCGGAATTTTCACATCCATCAGAAATACAAATGGAGGATAGTAAATTAAACAAAACCTTAATCGTTAAGGGAATATTTGTGAGTATATGGTGCTTTTAGCGAAATGTTGTTCGTTTCTGCTACTGTATTTTTCCATTTGCAATAGAGAAAACCTTTTGAAAGTAAACCAAACAAAATAAAATGTCTGTTCCAACCATCATATCATTTTTTTTTTCAAATAAAATAATCAACTTTCTAGTTCCGGTATATCTTTTAAAATATCGTATATAAACGAAAAATAAACCATTCACAATATTATGTCGACACTCGCAATACAGTTTATAGCACAGACACACAACACAAACATGCATATTGTTTATTATGTTCATATAAACATTTTCCATTCTGCGGGTGCCAACTTAATTATGTTGCAAACAAAATATTTTCATTAAAAACACAAAAAATTGTATTCCAATTTTCTACAAAAATCTTAATTTGAAATTTCACTTGCAGTTAGTTAGTTAGTTATAAAATCATGGTGGTCAATAAATAATTAAAATTAGCGGGAAAAATAATTTCAACGAAAATTATACAGTAGAAAAAAATGTAAATCGACTTGAATGATTGTTAAATGATAAGGAACAGTCATTACGGTAGAAGCAATAGTTTTTTTTTCATAAAACAATATTAAGACCAACTTCTTTAGCAAACATAAAATATAATTATAAATTATACATTTTAATTCATGAAAATAATATATTTCAATTGCCAATAAAATATGTTAGAATATTTTTTTGTTATTTGTTGTTGTATTTTATTTTTAAAAAAAATTCTTCTTGAAGTAATCGAATATTACTTAAAAAAAAAAAACTAAAATAAAACAGCACAGATGTAATAACATCTGTTTGATATCATTTTGAACACTTCAAGATTAAACTAAATACCATATGTTTACGAATTAAAACAATATATACACATCTCTTCTACTTCTTATTCTTGTTATATATATATATATATATATATATATATATATATATATATATATATATATATATATATATATATATATATATATATATATATATATATATATATATATATATATATATATATATATATATATATATATATATATATATATATATATATATATATATATATATATATATATATATATATATATATATATATATATATATATATATATATATATATATATATATATATATATATATATATATATATATATATATATATATATAAGATGAAAAAAAAAATCCAGCAACAACCAAAACGTTTTCATCTTAAATTTTAATATTTTAGCGCAACATTCGCTCCACAGCAAAAAAATTTAGTTTTCGTTCATCTCTTTTTGCCTTCAAATTTGTGTGTAGTAGCAGAGCAGCTACTGCCGGTGTACGTAAACGTACATTATTTTTTTGTTGTTGTCGTTGGGGTTAGCAGCAAAAGCAGCAGCATAATTTAATTTCCATAAGGCACCATCCGTCAATTGATTTGAATTTGATTTTATTATTTTGAGGCAAGCAAAAAATAAAATTATAAATGGATGCTGATCACCCCAATTAGATTATGATGGTGCTGCTATATTGTTGGCATAATGGGTGCAATTACACTTGTAACAGAAGAATTGTCATTCGTGTAGAGTATATAAGTTGAAATATTTGTTGTCTTAAGATGAAATTCTGTGTTATTTACAATGGAACTTAATACCGAGAAATTAGGACGGTAATAAAGCTACGGTTTTTAATAGTTTATGAATGTAAGAAAAATACAAAAGGGACATCAGGTTCGATTTCGATCGGTGATGGCGATGAAAAAAGTTAGCTAGATAATTAAAACGACCTGTATAACTATAAAATTTTAAATTAAAATTGAATTATTTTAATTTCCCTAAATATTTTACTAATCTGATTGATTTACCATCCTGTGGTTGGACAATTTTTAACAGTTTCTAAATGTTTATCAATTTTTAAAAGTTAGCTTTGATATCATGAGTTTTTGTGAAATTTGGACATTTTTAATAAATTCTGAGGCAAATCATCATGAATTGTTGAGAATTTTTGAAAACTGTTTATTTGTTTTTTAATACAAGACAATTTTCATAGACTACCCATAATTAATTTTTAGAATTTTAAGAAATTTTGAATTTGGTTTGATCACTTACAATTTTCAATTGAATTGCTTCAGTTGAAAAGCATACAAATACCGCAATATAACTTTCAACGGATTTTGTACCCCTACCTTTAAAGACTCTAACTCGAATTGGACCTTCAAAGTCTACGCCATTGTGCATGAAAGGACGTAAGAGAACTACCATTTCTTTTGGTGGATTTGCCATCAGTTGTTGCTTGGTGATCAACCGGAAACGATGACATACTATATGCATTTGTTGATTTTCGAACAATCCTTTTGTTTGGCATTTATAAACAAATAAACCTTTTGTAAGTAGGCTAATGCTAACTGAGTTCCTCCATATAGTGTTTCTAGATCTGGACAGTTGGGATTGAAATCTAGCTTGATGTTGGCTATTCAACCTCCCACTCGAAGTATAACTTGGTCGTTAATGAAAGAATTAAGTGTCAAGATATTATGTTTTGCTGATAATGATCTGTATTTGCGTAACTATTACCTTGAAACTTCTGACGTTAAATTTTTCTGAATATTTCATCATGGGTTTTTTTGAGCTCTTTTACTGATGGTATAACACATCCTGAAAAATCATGTGGTTTTCTTTTTAATCATCTTTTAATGAAGTGCATTTATATTAGCTCTGGAAAGGGATTTACAACTGTGGGGTTTTGGCTGAATACACCTGTTACTTCTGTATTTTAAGGACTTCGTTCTGTATTTTGAAGCCATGCTGGCCAAGTCCACCATAATGTGTATATGTGTTTCTTTAATTCGTTTGGATGAACACCTTTGGAAGCGCAATCAGCGGCATTCTCTTTAGAACTTATAAATCTCCTTTGTAGTTCCCGAATCCATGTTAGCGTATAATCATGAAATCAGTTCATACTTATCTATATATGTATCTAAATGTCTTTGATGGAAGTAGGACCATCTTGATTTTGCCATGTTGACTAACGTTCCTATAGCATAGATACATGCAGCTAACGTTTTTTCAGAGACATCCCCAAATTCAGATATACTAATTGAGTTTGTTGTTTCAAAATGGACCCATCTGCGTATGGGTATCTCCTCTAACGAGGAAATATACATTTTGAAGTCCTACCATTGCACTGAAAAAGTCGGTAGTAATGTATACCATAATGGCTGCGTACACCGTAATGGATGGACTGCTCAGAAACAACGTAATACTTTGAGTCTAATTCTGCAGGGTTAGGAAACAAATGTGGGTTAGGAAACAAATGGTTACCGTCCTACAAATAAGTTATATCCGGATTTTGAGTCTTCATCGTAAAACGACGACAAAAGGAGAATCTATATAAACGACGTGTTAGTATCAGAATTAGAAATTAAAGCAGCCAAAGCCACCTTAGCCACCGATTTCATCAAATTGCGGAAACTATACGTTAAAGATATTGCGTAAATACAGTCCATGATTAATCAGAAAACCAACTCAAGGCTCCCAGGGTGGTAGATACCAAGGGACCAATTCCCGGTCAAAATGGTTCAAATGTCAAAAGCCTGGTTACTTTAATTGTAAAGAACCAGGAAGCAGTTTTAAAATTAAGCAGCTTGACAATCGGGAAAAACAACCGGAGCGATTGCGAAAGAAACGCGTGCCGCAGAAAGAAGTTAGTGAAGGAGATTATCTATAGCTCGCCTCATGAATCAAGATCCAAAAAACTAAGTTCCTCCCAGCTTTGCAGGGCGTAAACTAAGGAACGTATAAGAAAATGCGCTAAGATCACTGTTCTAATTGCCGAGCACTGTTCTAATTGCCAAGAAGGTGGTAAACTACCTGGGTCACATAGTATTGAGTGAAGAAGTCCGAACTGTTTCTTAGAGGCTAGCAGATGTAGAAGAGTGGTCCAAACCAAGAACTGTTCATAAGTTGAGGAATTCTATACGACTATGTTCAAACAATCGACGAATTGTACACAGCTTCACAGATGTCGCACTGAGCTTACATCAACTATCTGAAAAGTCTCAAAAGTTCAACTGATAAAGACGAGTTCGCAAAATTTAAAGAGAAGCTCTGCAGATCTCCAGTTTTGGCATTTCCAAAACGCAAGTAATCATTTTAAATTCTTTTCATCTTGGACTCCGACTTAAGTAATATGGGGATCGGAGGAGTAATTTACAGCCGGGCAGTATCAAAGATTTATAATAGTTGTAGCGTAAATCGAAGAGAATTGCTGGTGGTGGTCGATAGCGTCAAACGCTTTCATAAATATACCCTTAGATACAAATAATGCAATTGATTTAATGGCCAATTTAATAAATTGAAACAGATTTGTGATTCACTAGTACAAACATGCTTAAAACATGAGATTACCTCTTTGATAAGAAACGACAAATGTTTTGACACAAATAATTACAAAAGTTTAGGTATTAAGGAAAGAATTGGTATACCACGATATTGAATATGCCCGAATGATTGCCCTTATTATAAATTTGGGTGATATGTGATATTCCCCAAGTGGTAGGAAACTGCCCCCAAACTAAAGATTGGTTATAAATAAAACATAAAATAGAGTTGTAATATCCGTGGTAAACACATTTAAGTATTGGCAACGGTACCATCAGTTCCACATCCATCATTAAAATCTTATAGAGAATTAGAAATATCATCTTCAGTAATAGATAATTAAAAGTTTTCTGGCCGAACACTGCAACAAAAATTGCAACTAAAATCAATTAACCCCAAACATATTAATAGAATGGAACCCGCAAGGTTTAATTTATAAAAGCGACAGACATTTATTTAAGTGGCGTAAAGATACATATGTCGATAGTGCGACGGGATCTATATATGTACATACAATCCAAGTTTTTCAGCACTTTGTTAAACTCAGTTAAAGTCCTTTAGATTTTATAATAAAATATTTACGAAAATTAATTAGAAAAGAACGAAAAAAAAAGAATTAATCACAAAATTAAAAAGAAAGCCCGAAACAGAAAATAATTCCTGCTCTATGCAGATGTTGTATAATCTGTCAAAAAAAAGGGGCAACATTATATGTATACGAAAAACGTGTGTATACTCAAAAACAGTTGTGTATACGGATAAATTTTTGCACAACAAGTGCGGGAAAATATTAAAATTTTCAAATTCCTTTCTATCATCATTTGATTAACGATGGTTTATGATTAATAAAAATGAAAAAATAAAAATAAAAAATTTGTGAAAAATGGGGTAGATGTGTGTTTAGGTAGAAAAATATTTTCCATTTTACATTTAAGGTTGCATATACCCGTATTTATATTTATATTTAATCCTAAATTAGAGGAAAATATTCCACCTGCACAATTATATTGACCAGCAGCTGCCAAATAAATACTACAAGCATATACACCGGTAGAAAATATATAAAATTTACCGCACTCACATTTCATCAAAATTAGAACTTTAAATGTCTTATATACCATGACGTCTTACATCGCGTTGATTGAATAAAAAAAAATGTCGTGTTTTTAACATACACTCGTGAATACGTGCAGAATACGGAAGAAGAAATTTTGAAATCAAATATTACACATTTCGTTTTATGGAACAATATAATTTCCTGCTGTGCCCGCCTGTGATATACGTAAATCTGAGTAGAAAAGGAAAAGCAATTTCTAAATAGTTTATGCCCAATACAGGTGTTCACTCTCCTATACTATTATACGACGTACGTACCTGGTATGTATATAAATTTCAACATAATGTTTTTATCGAACTATTAATCGATACACGATTTCGTTACTGTACAATCCATTCAAATCATAGAGCAATTACACTTTGTAAGATGGCACAAAGATGCTGGTCAAATTGATAAACTCGTTAGAAATTAATTTTTAAATAGTTGTATGTTAAAGAAATGCCATCGGATCAAGATTTTGAGATATCAAATTTCAACAGCTAATAAATTATTATTGATATATGTGAAATTAAAATAAATTAAATAAATTTTTATGTGTTATGTATAGTGCTCGCAGTCATATAATAGTTATGTAGGTTTTAGTTTTGTTGTTGTATTTTATAAAGATGATGATGGTGTTAAATTAATACAACCCGCATATTTTGTAATTAGGTCAATTTTGTTTAATATATTATATTGTACATATATATAGTTTTGCTTCAACTATATATAGACAAGTTTTACTTTGCACACGAATAGATAAATAATTAAAAGGGAAATATGCCAAATTCTTGCAAAGTTGTAAAATTTTTATTTTATTTACTAAACTGATTCGTATCAGCCAGCGATATCCATTCAACCGATATATTAAATGTCGTCAGGTGTAATTGATTATATTATGCTGGTTTGGCTTCAAAATATTTTTTATTGGTTTGAAATGTTCGAACGTCTTTATGAATTTAAGAACAACTATTAGTAATTTCAAATTCAAGATGATATGGTTTCAGTTGGTATTAAAATTTACCAGTTTAGAATCATACATAGTATCATACCTTCATTCAAATTTATTTGGTGACATCAGATGATATATCAAATTAAATTACCTAGTGAATTGTTTGTTAAGAAGATATTGTCCGTCTCGAAAAATTGATTAAAGGGAGAGAGACTGGAAATTAAAGACAAGGATTACCTCGTTCATTCATTGCTTTAGTGAGAATACTTGCTTTATGGAGGATGGTATATTTGCAGGTTCGATTCTAGACTAACCAATATTAAGTGTTCAATATTTTCTACACCTCTACCTAACTCACAATCCTTGCCGTCACTTAATTGATGTTTTCACAGGTATCCTTTCAATTACCGTGGTTCAGCTTAATTTTTTCTATCATTCGCAACATTTGTGAATTAGATTTAAGTTCTTTACTTGCATTCATTCGCAATTCTGGAAAAAGAAACATTTCACAATCTAAAAAAACGAATACAAAGTCATTCGTACTCTTAGACAATATTATCACATCATATTTTGTCTAATTATGTGGCTTTTTTTTTTGTTTACAATACCACATCATTCCTTCCAACTAAATATTCAACTGCACACTTACATTTGAATATTTGGAACAAAAACTAAACTCTAGGTAATTCAAAGACCCATCTAGAAAATGTAAGTAAGACCTATTGGGTCTAAAAATGTGGTTTAGGTTTATTAACTTAAAAAAAAAACCATACTGATTAAATTTTGTTTTTAAATTTTCTTTAATTTTCCAAAATGTAAACCCAACATTTATTGTATTGACTTTATAATTTTATAAATTCAAATCAAAAAATATAGTTGAATAACTGCTGTCATACTTATTAGTAGAGAGACTTATTTCATAATATTCAGAACTCGAACATGAGTTCAATTTCTCTTGCATTTATTCCTGATTCTAGCAACATGAAGTCTTGCACAACAAAATCTCGATTCACCGCGATAAACATGACTTGGCTCCAATGAGATTCAGTTGAGTTTTCATGATCACTGGCCAATTCTAGCAAACAATTCCTGTATTGAAAACTTCTGAGCCGCAGTAACCTAATTCATTCAAATCTAATCAAATCTAATCAAATTTAATCAAATCAAATGATGTGTCTCAGTTTAAGACAGTCAAACTGTGTATATTTTTGAATATTTAATGCAACTGTCTAGTGTGCTTTAAAGACGTCATGTAAATATTTGTAACATTTTAGATGCTCTATTTCAGTGTAACTTGAACAAGAGTGGAAAACGACGTGGGTGTGATTTTAAGGTCATCCCAAACTTTAAAATGTTATACAGATCAGACATTAACAACCCACATTCATTGTTTCCGAATTGGTCGGTAAGCATCGGAATTGGAGGAGGCAACACCTCCATTTTTGACAATTATCGCTCCGACATGATTCAATTTTTTTCAATTTTGGTTGTTAGAAGTTCATTCTATCTTGCCCGAGTCATATGTTGGATCGCACTAAATAAAGCAGAAACAGAAATTGTCGAAACATTCATTAATCGTATACAATATAAAAAATAGATCAATATTCGCAAAATATGGTACCTACTTGATAAAAATGACGTCATAATTTTTTTTATTATAAACGCAGAGATGTAAAATGTTCATCGTTTACACAGATTGAGCACACTTGTTTTCCACATTTGTATTCGAATTCGGTACACACCGCAATGTATGATGATTGTCCCAAGTTTATAAACAAAACAAAAAAATTCCCTAATTGCACACATCTGGCAGTGTCATTTATAACGATTGTGAGTCATCTTCTTAAAAATGAGAACCGAATGTTTGTCTTAATTTTGTCTTAAATTTTTTTTAAAAATGTTTTTCAACAAAATACGACTGAATATATTAATCGGGAGGGTAATGAGGTTATTGTTATACTCATGTCAAAATACATAATTCATAAATACACATATTATAATCATAATCTATTATTTAAATTTATATTTTTTTTTTGGTTATAATTTGCACATGCTATCATATTTTTTCGTACCACACTCTCACATAAGCTGAATGCCATCGTAATTTAATTGCTGGCGACAATTTGCGTATATTGATCAGTCCAATATTTGCATAAAATGTATTTTTATATCAGTCTTTTGAGCTAGAATCAATTCGGTAGCACTGTTTTGAAATTTAGATCAATTTACCACATCAATTATCATAAACACACACACGCACATCGCGAAAAATTCATTAAATTTTCAAAAACAGATCTCGTCTCAAACTATCTAGGTAACGATGCTAATCTCGCAAATTATACAAGAAATTATTTAAATATTTATTTAATTTTAATTTCGCATTTTTAATTTTAATCAAAGCATGGCGAACGAAATTGTGTTTATTTGAATAGTTAAATATTGTAAACGGGGGTGGGGTGTGATAAGCCAACAATTTTTTTTTCATTTTACTTGCTTGCTATTGCTTTCTGTTATTTCTTACAAGAATTAATTATGATGATTATCTAACAACTTATATAATCGAATTTTGGCAGTTGGATCTTCTCTCATGGCATGCAAATTTATTTATTGTTCAAAGAAAATTTTATGGTTAGTCAATAAAAACTTTTTAATTTTTAAAAAATTGCCGTTGGTTCACTATATTTATTGGGAAGTCAGGCCGCAAAATTTGGTAGTAGCCTAATTTCTGGAATGAATCAGGTTTGTTCGAATTTCTTCGAAGTGCCACAGGTAAAAAAGCGTTTGATTTCATAATTTTTGGTTTGGCCCTATGGTGTGAGCCAATCAGCTAACCCAAAAATAAAGGCTTATTTAACAACAGTTGGGATGCCACATTGTAGTTCAAATTCAGCATCAATCTTATCCGCTTGATTGTATAACATTCGTAGATGAATATGGTGTATGTTAGGCATGCCAATCAATTTTCTTTGTGTGACGGAAATGTTAAATTCTTTATCATCATGTCAAATCGCAAGTATAGACCAATCTTAAAAGAGTTACGTAAGCGTAAAACGGATAATTATACTTTCTAACGAGTATATAAGGAAATTTATAAAGAGCACGGGATAAACATCCAACGCACACACTTGTTCTGTAAGCAATTAGAAACACAAATTAAAACTGTGATCATAAACTACCGTCAGCATTCCAATTTCTTAAAAGCCACTTAGCAGATTGATTCTAATCAACAAATATGAAAAGTTCCTACTCTAGAGTAATGATTCTCATTTATCCGGGGTCAGTCGGTAGTCGGTACTGTTTCACCAAACTACCATTCAGGAGCATGACCACTTAAGATCACCACCAAAAAATGCCATTAATCCAAAAATATATTTATGGATAATATAATATATTTTTATCCTTAATAGCACAGCTCAACTAAAAATGGATTCAGCGCGTCTTACCACAATGCTTGTTCAAAGTATGCTATAATATTTCTAGAGCTTACACATTTTAGAGTTAACACATACCTTCATTTGTCTGATGAGATATCAATTAGCTGCAAGCAAATATTAGTCTCTTATTAAAACACATAATTCCTACCTGGCACGAGCTTTCGCGACCATTTACCAATTGGCCATGAGGATGTGGCACACGTTACAAAGCAGGACATGGTGCGAATGAAAATAATGTCAAGTGTAAGGTTGAAAATGCTAAGAATGAAATAGTCCGGCATAAAAGACTCAAGCAAATAGTTTGGCAGAAAGAGAAGTGCAGACCGAGAGTAAAGAAAAGCTCTTGAGAAATCATTATGAAATGAAAGGAAATAAGTAGTGGTACTACGGTTTGAAGCGTAAACCCGTTTGACACAGCAGTTGAATTAAAACCAATAAATGTATACCGACATTAATCAATAATAATCTTTGTAAATCATTCTCAGATAATAAAAATACACTTTTCCGTTTGAATGCATCATTCAACTGGGAGCCTGGAATCATAGTTAACATTTTTGGTCTACGACGTTATGTGGACAAACCCACGGCGACCACATACATATATTACATCAACATTAGATTCGTACTCGAGAGGTCGATTTCCCTAAATATGATAATCCGGTTCAGACGGTTATTCTACCTATTGAAGTGCAATTAGAGTGCATTTCAAGTGGTAATTTCGTATACCTTTCCAGTATACTAACTACCCTTAACTACCATTGCCACTTTACTACTGATTAATTGGAGTTCAAATTTTAATAAGACCTATTGTTATAAATCAGTGTGGAAGCTGGATTCGATAGCAGATTTTTTTCATTTTGGTTTATGGTTTACAGTTTCATTCGACGGTGGCTGGATTGTTGCATTGAGGGACAGTAAAAATTATTTTATAGGTGATTAATGTCAAGCTTTTGCCTAATTATTTTACTCTCGAATAAATTTATCAATCGAATAAAGTAACAAATAAATTTGACAGTTTCGATAAACTGTTGTATTATTTGGAGTTTGGAAATTTTAGATTTTGATAGACTTACAATTTTTTATTATGTGGGTTCTCTTTAAAAGCGTTAAGTTGGCATTATAAAATTGATTGGAACTATCGGTTCCCTGCTAACAGGTGTGATTTCCAGATGAGTTATCTAAGAGCAGAACTGATTGGTAAAGATAAAAGGTGTCGATGCTTGTTAAAGTGTTTTTATGGTAAATACTTATTTCTACCGACAATGATAGGCTGATGAGTAGTTACAGAATAAGATTGTAACTTAGCCAAATGATTAGTTAAAACTTAAAACAGATGGAATAAAAAAATAGAATTCAAGTAACAACAAACATCTGTCAGAGTACAAACACACCTGTTAAAATGAATGTTATACTAAACTGACATATAAGCTTTGAAACAGTAACACAGACTAAATTATTTAGAGAAAGTGAAAACGTGAAATTCTCAAAAATGATAATAGTGATATTCTAAAGTACTTAAAAGGAATGAAAATATAAATCCTGGAACGCTAATAATATTTTGTTCTACATTTCGTTAAACCAATACATTTTTATTATAAGCTCCTGTCATTTTCTCTTTGAAAATGTGAATTTTATAATGACATTTTTTAACATCTGTCACTATGTTACATTCATAAATTCAACAGAATATACAGTATTTTACCAAGTACAGCTTTATAAAGCACATTATTAAATATTGAAATTCAAAAATTCGTTTAACTTCCAAACTTATTACTAAAATTTAAACTATTTTACTGTTGAGTATTTAAAAAAAAAACTAAAATAGGCCTAAGCAGCAAAATGAAAAACTAAAGATATATGTGTATGGGACTATAATTGCTCATTGAAACAGAGGGAAATTAATATTATCACTTAACAATTAGGGTAATCAGATACCAAACATATAATTACCTGAATATTAGAAGAACAACCTATAAAACTGATAATCGATTGCGTGACAGTTTTGGATACACCCGTTACAAGGAGCTGGGTATTATAATAAATTTTATCACTTTATATTGTCAAAAAAATATTTTTTAAAGTACCTACAATTTACCATCAAAGACTTTTGCACTCATTTGACTATATGTAGAAACTATCAGAATTATTGTAAATAATGAGTTAGATTTCCACACTAAAATCTACTATGTTTTATTTACCGGAAGCATTTATCGCACATAGAATCCGTTTGTTTTAAATACCAGAAACCAAAAATTTTAAAACCAAAAAAAAAAAAAAAAAATTTAAATCCAAAACTATACAATTTAGGAAGAAGAACATGGAAATTGGTTTCGCACACATATATTTACACATACACACAAACACATAAAATTATCCTTACAATAAGCGGAAGAAAATTACTATGGAGTGGTAAATTGTTCACATTTTCTCATTCTCTGTGTACGTCTCCCTTAAATTTAGTCTCATTTCACTGTCGTTTTTGTTGTTCTTGTTTTATGTATTCCAAAAAAATCGGTATATACTCGTACTCGTATTATCCGGCATACAAATAATATGACTAATAACTACCACCATCGGTCACAGGTGTTTCAAATACTTTTAAAACATCTGTGCCTATCTCGTAGCAGCACCCATTTCGATAATCCAAAAAAGTAGCAAAAACCAAATAAAAAATTCAAAAATATTTTCGACTAAATTTGATTTTTATTATATAATGATAATCATCATCATCGTTTTTTTTTCGAAATCTTATTCAAATTTAATTACAGGAAATTTTAAATTAATTAAATTTTTGTTTTTTTTTGTTTTTTTTTTTTTAATTAAGGAAATTAAAAATAAATACTTACACTAAAATATTTATTTTTTTGTTGATTTTATTTATATTAACCACACTTTTGTATTAAATAAATTCACAAAACAACTATAAACACAAAAAAAACTATTTATTATTATTTATAATTCCGATTATATTTAAATTCAGTTTTTAATTTTTATTTAAATAAAAATTTTATTTCCGCACAACACAAACCATTTACATTCGAACGCGATCTGATACACACTAAACTACTTTAAAGAATTTTTTTATTCTTGAATTTTTTTGTTTTTGTCTTCACCAAATAAAATAAAATAAAAATGTTAAAAGAAATAAAAAAATAAATCAGACATTACACATGATATTATTCACCCGGCAGCCGCACTTTATAACATAAAACAGCAGGCTAACAGGGGTAAAAGATAAACATAAGAGCACAGCTGCTTTCTGTAATTTTGTTTTTTCACTTTTTTTGTGTTGTGTTGCGTTTTGCTTCTCTTATTTTATGTTTGAGGAGGTGAGTGCGGCAATATGTGTCTGTGTTAGTGTGTATATGTATACAAAATTTTTGGGTATTTCAAATGTTGCGATGGGCTAAAATTAGTGTTTTGTAAAATTAGTTAAAATTTGAGTGTGCCTTAGGTTTCTTGATTTTTATCTCTGCATCGTTCTATCGTACCCGCATCGGGTACAAATCCAAAGGAGAAATTGCAAAATCGAACAAAATCCAAACTAGTTTTACGGTTAGGTCACACACCATCCTCCACTCTTCCTCGGACTCCAACATACAGCCAATCATTTTTGTTGGTAATAGATTAACTTCCACAGATCTAAGTAGGTCAAATCTTTCTTCGCCGATTAAAAATTACATGCTATACATTTTCTCTTTCACTTATGGCAATGAACCAGATTTATTTAGAGTTATTCAGTCAACAGTAGCATTTGTTTTTAAACGAAGGCCATTGAATTCCATTAATGAACTAACGTTTTTGATTTCTTTCCTTCCTTTTTGGTGTTGCTTTTTCCACTCTGGTCTATCTCCTACCATTTTTCTCTCTAGTTCTTTTTCCGGTACAAGGGCTGGTTCCAGATTTGTTAGAGTATGCACATTTGTTGTAGTGCGTTTCTTTTTGCAACTGATAACCAGTTTGGTGCGGTGAATTTTCTTATTTTGGGAGTGTCTTCATTAAAAGCTTTACGTTTATCGCTTTATCTTGATTAGTCGAAATGCCCGGTTTTACACTAACAAGGGGTCCCAATGGCTGATGCGTGGAATCTCTGCTAATTCGGTAGATCCGTCTCTGATTGCCGACCCGCATTTTCACCATCCTCCGTCAAAGTCACCTCTTATTTCTCTTATTTATCACTGAGGTTTACAAACTCCTTTTCCACCTCATTGTAGTTTCATTAGGTTGTTCATGTTCATGGCTGAAACATTGAGGTTGTTGGATCGTCTGCACACCCTCTAAAGCCGCTGATACTGGTGCTTGAGTGTCTGCTCCGTATTGATTTCATTGCTCTTCTTCATTTTTGTTTTTTAATTGGGGTGCCTTCAATTAATATTTTATACCTACTACAGCTGCTTCTGACGTGAGCAACATATGCTGTTTGAAGCTGCATCTTCTGATGAAAAGACGCATGACAGTGACGATTTCGAGTGTGTGTGTGCATTTCGAAATCAATTGAGATACATTTTGAAAACATACTCTCTTTAGGTTCATATGGTTATTAGGGTTATAGTAGAAAAATGCATAGACCATAGTTTATATTGAGAATTAGTCTATTTTCATAATCTTTTGGTAAGAAAAGTGACAGTTTTAAAAGGTGGAACTTTTGAAAGATCCTATGAGTGTCTCAGGAGTTAAGTAGTGAGATTTATTGTTTTTATATGCAGTTAGCAATTTTTTAAATCCGGAAAATATTATTTGCTTTATAGCTCTTTAGGTGATTTCTTAGAAAATAGGTAAAATTTTAGAATTACAAAAATTGGGTCTTCAGTAATTTAATGAGATGAATTATGTCTAAACTATAATTTTTAATTTTTAGGTAATTGGTAATATTGTTGAAATACACATATACAAATTTTCGAGGTTACTATTTTATTTAAGCTCAAGAAAATCTAAGAGGTATGTACCTCTCGTTCCAAACGCCCCAGCTTTAACTACTCGATGACTTTATAGAAGTTCAAGTTATTCTCCGCCAATTTTCACATTTTGATTTGGAAGCCACTAAACTAACTTATACATATATATTTTCACTAATACTCATTTACATTTATACTTTCCATAAATTTTTGTTTCAAGTAGACGCTCTGTAATACTCATTCTCTTTTATTAAATTAACGTATATACGATTAGTAAAAAAAAGCAAAACGTTTAAAAGAAGAAACCAACATGAAAATGTAAAGAGAAAATTAAATTAGCAATACAATAAAAATCATATAATGAAAATCCACGAAAATCCAAACAGAGAATGGAAAATGAGTAAATATTATTAACACGCATACACACAAATATAATGTATAAACGATATGATTTACATATGTATGTATGCATTTTATTATTGTGTGTGAATGTTATTCATTTTCTTTTCGTTTCAATTTTTTTTTTTTTTTTTTTTTTTGGAAAATATTTATATGGCAAAATTAATTGAAAAAGAAAAACGAGGAAATTAGCTTTCCATGTTTCATGTTTTTCAACGAAACAATCAATTGAGATTTTTTTTGTTGTTATGTTGGTTTTGATTTTCTTTCGTTTTCATAAATTTTCTTTTTTTTTCTGTAAACAAAAATTGGAAAAATATGAATTTTCGTTATGTGTGTGCGAATGGTAAATTTTTTCATATATATATATATATATATAAATAAGTATATTATATACTTATTTATATATATATATATATATATATATATATATATATATATATATATATATATATATATATATATATATATATATATATATATATATATATATATATATATATATATATATATATATATATATATATATATATATATATATATATATATATATATATACTATATATATATATATATATATATATATATATATATATATATATATATATATATATAATATATATTGTGTGATCCATAGATTACTAAACAAAATAATATTTTAGTTATTTTCGGCCGCTAATGGCGCTAAAGGTGTAGCAATTTGAATGACATTTTTTTCAAACAGTTTTGATCTAAAATATAATATATATTTGGGTGTTGGCAATATAATTGCTTTTTCAACTTTAAAGATATTTAATCTAACAGGACGAACATAGGAAAAATGGGTTGTACTTAATATACATTTTAAATCCTGAGGGAAAACATTATTTTTATTGCCATACGATTTTTATTTTGATTTGAACTAACCCAATTCGTCTTCAAACCAAGTAAATTAGGAAATTTCGACCAAATGTAATATTGTCATTTATCTAGTTAATATAACCAAAATATAAAATTCTTAAAATAACGAGTAAACCTGAGTAAACAGGTGAAGATACAAATTCAGTTGAATAAAGTAAAAATTCGATTTTTATCAGTTATACCGAAATTCAGTCAGTGCTAAAAAAGGTAACGCCAAGGAGTATAAGATATAAATAAAGGTCTGAAACTAGTAGATACTGGGAATAATATAAAATATAATAAAAAACGACGAAGGCCACCAACTGTCAAGACGGATAATTTGTATAATCTATCGTTTCATAACAAAGAATTTCTTCAACATATTTGGCATAAATTTACAAAAAAATTTTGGAGACTTAATCAAATTAAATAAGCATTAAAAAAAGTCTAAATTCGAAACATACGTAGACATCAAAGCAGATTGATTGATTGATTGATTGGACTCTAGGCCCATCTCCCGGATAACGCCGGGCTAAGTTGTAATAAATTAAATTTATTTATTAACTGAAAGTTCATTACATATACTATACGCTACAATTATACTGAAAAGAACAATTCGTATTAGTGCGCCATTACCGAGTTATATAATCGTTAAACCTAGCAAAATCAAACGACTAATTTAATAACTATTATTAAAATCGTATTAGTTAAAAATTCATTATGACATTCTATAATATTTTAAAGTGAAGTAATCCATCTTTAACACACAAAAACTTTTAAAATGTATATAAATACAGACAAAAAAATTATTTAGCACGAAAATCAAATGAAATAACCGTTAAACAGACAAAACACGTCATTGTTATTTTAATCAACTAATTTGGCAATCCATCCCTAGATAGAGTTTTACCTGTCACGAAAAGCACAAAATTATAAATTTTACATGAAGAGCTCATAAACATTTTTGCCCAGTATCAAAGCTAAAATAGTAAATCAGCGAGGCTCTTGCTTCGGATCACCCACTTGCTGTCATGGCAGCCAGTAAAACGATAGCAAAAAGGGAAGGTGCCTTAAACATAAGAAATTTAAAAATAAATCAGGACCGGTTTTCACAAATTAACGGGAAAAATTTCAATCTTTGTGTGTCAATTAGAAATTCGCAAGAGTTGGATATAAATTAAATAAAGTAAATAAAAAGCTTTTGAAGAGAAATTTTGACAAAAATATATAGTGTCTACCCTCAAGCTAAATTAGGATAACAGTAACTCTATAAGAATTATAAGAAAGAATAAAAAAATTATCAATAACAGAGAAGCCTCAGGACATGGCATAAGCAAAATAACTGCGTTACAGACTTATATATACCTTAGTTGACCCTTTATTGAAATCTTTTACAAGATCTTTGAGACCAGTTTTTACCTACTTGTTTATTTTTCGATTAAGCTTAAAAGTTAGTCTAAGGACTAACCATTAGAACCTACTGACTAAATTTTAATATAATTTTTTTTAAACTGAATAAATTCCCGAGTGTACGAGCAAAATCGAATTTTTATTATATTTGGTTTATAACATTGCCGGAGTTCCCAGTGTCGCTTGCTTATCAGAACCACTGATATGTTAAGTGTTTGTTATAAGGCTCATTTTAAAACCCTGGCAAGTAACCTGGGTAAAGCACTCATGTACAAAAATGAAGGAAGAAGATAAACTTTACGACATACAGACATCAGATGCAACCGTTTATCTAATACTTTAGTAACAGTCTAAATTATGCACTTAAAAATATTAGACTAGAATGTTTATCTAAAAATTCAGTGACTTGCGGATTTCAAATTGCTAAATAATCGCCAATTTACCCCAAAATGTAATGCTTAAACAAAAACAAAGTACATTTGCAGCTTTTGTCTTCTATTTTCAAATGGATGCATGAACTATGCAGCCTAATTGGGGCAGCCTTTTTTGGTCTGCATTTTTATACGACAGACTTTGCATAAAACCACAAGGAACATGAAAACGGTAAAAGAAACTACTGGGAAGGAAGACGTCTATAGAAGCTTCAATTATGCCTTACAAGCTCCATATCCAGGTAAGGACTCTAATTTAACAATTCTTTATCGTCATCGGGATGTAAGTGTTACAATCGCGATAAGGTGGCAACCGATACTTGCAACTTGATTCGTTACTTTGTTACAATGGCGCCTAACGTGGGGCGGTTTTTGTTTAAAAAGTTAAAATTGAAATATTTGTAAGTTTTAATTTGTTAATTGTTTAGAGATCGATTACAAAATTATTGCATTGGTCGATTCATCTATTTTCTCATTACCTATCGTTTGGGGGTGTAAGTCGGTACATTTTTATGCCGTTAAAGTAGATTAAATTTTAAGTTGAAAAAATATGGCATGCACTGCCCTGTCTGAGTCATCGTTTAATAGGTGCTCTACACATCATACTTTATATATATAAATATATATATATATATATATATATATATATATATATATATATATATATATATATATATATATATATATATATATATATATATATATATATATATATTTATATATATGACAAAAGGAAAACAATTTTCTTTCTATGTATTTTTTTAAACAATTGCATAGAATTCGTTTCGTGTTTTCTTTCCTTTTTTTGTTTTTGTGTTTTATAATGAGTTTGATTTAATCAATTATTGTTGGGAAAATTATGTTGTATATGCCAGGTGTTAGATTTTCTTGTTTTTCCTCATCTGTTACAATACTTTTTTTGTTTTATTTCTTTTTGTTATAATCTTTTTTTTTTTTTTTTTTTTTTTTTTGTATGACTTGTGCTTGTGCTGGTTATAATTTATTTTAAAATAATTATAGGTTTGGGTCTGTTTGGGAATTGTATTTGTGTGGATTGTGGGTGCGAAAAGAAAATTATTTTTTAATGTTATTGTTTTTCGGGGGGACACCAGTACAACACTCTTGATTATTCATCCGGTCGTATACGTTGTATAACCATGATATATGTGGTGACCGATTTTATTTTAGTTCTCTATGTCTTTATCTGAAAAAGGCTTTTATAAAACGTGTGCGAAACAATCATAACCTTTGTTGCTAAGAGGTCTATCAAAATTTTAATTAAAAGTCTATCAAAAAAAAAAAACATCAGCACATGCGAACTTCTTAAACATATATATGTAGCTTCTGGAATTTCGAAAAATGTATAAAAAAGGAAGTTTTTCACAAAAATCGTATTCTCCAGGAAAATAATGGAAATATATTTTTCCAGTGTTAGTAAAATATTTTCTTCTACTTTTTCGTTTTTCTTCTATTTGTGCGATTACAACTTGTCAAAAACAGCTGTTCTTCTCTTTAAAGAAAACTGAAAAGAAAATTAAAGAAAATCCTGAAAAATATCAGTTGGTGAGTTTGTTGATTTTGTTTTATTTTTTTCCCATTTTCTATTTTTTTATCCAACATACACATTTTGTGTTGTTGTTGCTGCCGCTGCTGCTGTGCTATATATGTACATGAATGGGGGGGTTGAGTACTTACTGTAAGGTGATGTAGAATCAACACAATAAAGAGTGTTATACCATTACAAAAAAATGTTTGTTGCTTTACTTCTTATTTTTTCGATTTTCTTTCTCCAATTTTCTTCTTTCCCTAAACAGCCAGCAGCATTAGTACTCGTATGTATGTGTATAGATGAAGATGAACAATATTTTGTTTTTATTTATTGTTTTAGAACAAAAATATTTTTTTTTTATTTTGGTTTCGTCAGACGCCATTCCCATACATCAATTTTTTATTTTTTTTTTGGTACGCTGCTAAGATTTAAAATGCTGATGGTTAGAGTTCGGGTAGAGAGGAGTAAGTGATGATAGGTTTTGTTAGTTTTGTTGTATTTTATGTTCTGTTTTGAACATTAAAGTAGAAATAAGGGCACCAGCATAATCAACAGATTTTTGTTTTGTGTTCTATTTTTTTGTTGTTTTCTTTTTCGTTTTCATGGAATTTTAAATTATTCGTTTTCGTTACACATGCATGTTTGGTTGTGTTTTTCGAGAATTCCCACGCATTTATTTTATCGTGATAATGTTCACTCATTTATATATCGTGGCATACAGGTATCAAAACATTTTGTCGGTACAAGTTATCAACATCTTAATTATAAATAAATTATGTGTGGACGTTTTACTCGATTTATGGAACAGTTCTGTTAAATTAAAATTGACCACTTACAGATTTTCTTCGAAAAAATATATCTTTTATAAATATCCACGGTAATTAAGGCATTCGTTTGCAATTTACAGCACGTATTTCGTTTTGACAGTTCATAACGTTGTGGACGTTCAATGACACTTTTGTAATTAGAATTCTTTTAAATTGTTTTAAATCTGAGGACAATTGCTTAAACAAATCAGAAATAACAAACTTTCCCAGGTTTGCACAATAAAGTGCAAGTCCATATTCTGTTGCAATTAATGATTACTTCCAAAAGTAAGAGATATCGTTAGTATGTCTTGCGATTATGCCATTAGTAGAGATATGTTTCATCTCATAGAGAAACAACGATTTCCTGAATGCAATTGATAATCGATGCCACCACATACTCTTAACCTATAGTTGGTAATTTGTCTGTTTGTTTTATTTAGTAGTCCGATAGTTCGATAAATTGTTTTTTTTTCATTTTGGCCTAATAGTAACACAGTGCTTCATTATTTTTAACTAAATGTATTATCACTAATCTGACGTTTGATGGAGTGGTGGGTTTCCGGAGTCTTCGATCCCTTATCACTAATGTTACTTGTGAAAATATCAAGTACGAGTCAAGTAAAGATTCCTAGTTTAAAGGGTAATTATGTGCATAATAAAGCGCAATAAAGCCGCTTAATAACTTGCTGGAAAGCTAAAGTTGAAACAGGTGGTTATCAGACTCGTTCTATTTAATTAAATGGGTAAGACTCGTTGTCTTTTAATATAAAGACTCAATTGCGATAGTAATGTTGACAACCTAATCAGCTTCAATCACAATTAACCAGCATATTTCTTGTGATTTTTTTGAATTTGTTTTACTACGTTAGATAGGTTTGGTATAGGTATAACAAAACGTGGTTCAAAACCACTCGAGTTTAATTCCCTATAAATAATTTTTAAAATGTGTTGGTGCATGGACTCGTCGTACTAGTCAAAATACTCCCCTAATTTTTTAAATTTCAAAATATGTACTCAGATATTTTTTATTGCGTCTCGAGTTTTTGTATTTGGTGCAAATTGAACATGTATGGAGTATGAACAAACATATCACAATTATCTGCCCCTCACACAAAAAGTATAGGTTCTGAAAACTCTTATCCTTCACGATTATATTTAATTTTAACTGCCAATTGTTTAAAAGATAGGAGGTGTTTTAGGATGAATTGCTGTTTTGGTAACATGTTTCAAATAGTCGAGCGCTTGGGTATCTGCAACCGGATTGTGTCTATCATAACTGGCAATCCTTTCGAAGTTTAAGTGCGTAGACCAGTGTGCACTTAGTGTTGATGTTTCAACAGTCATTGTACTGAGCTTGAGAGCTTTTGATTAAGACATCAGATTCTAGCCTTTAGGATTTGTAGGGCCTGTCGAGATTTATGAAAAGGCTGCATCTTATGCACATTAATTATAGATTATAGTTAACATCTTAACGATTGGGAAATTTGTTTGTTCAGCTCTAGTTAAAATTCTCCAGTTCTCGTAACTCAGTAGGAGGGAAACTAATCTGTTAACCCAAAATCAATTTAATTACTCATTTTTCTAATTATAGTTTTTCATTCAAAACACAAAAACTAAAATTTTAAATAGAGGCAATCAATAAACAACATAACATAATTTACTCGTACATAAACCCCACCTACATAACACAACAAAAAGCATTGCCCTTACATTGGCATTACCGCACTATTTGAAAGCTTAAAAAAACTGTCAAAATCCATCGTTCAAAATGTTCAATCAAAGCAAACAATTGATTTTATTTCATAAAATTGGAATAAAAATATTTTTTTTTTGGTAAATAAAATTTGGAAAATGGTAAAAAATCAACTAACCACCAATCGCGAAAAACTCATACTAAAAATAATACAAAAAAAAAAATATAAATAAAAAAAATTCTATTATACCAAAATGTTTATAAAATATGTCAAAAACATGCTTACCACTTCGATTACAGCTGCTGCTATTTCTAGTACACTGCCGTCGCTGCTACTACCGCTGTTGTAACATACACATAACACCATATTCTGTTCCACATAACAATTAATATTTTCCTCAACATCATTTTTTTTTTAATGTTAGCTCCTGTATTCCATATTCCATTTAGATAGATGCATTTAGTATGTGTGTGTATGTGTGTGTATAATTTAGCTGCAAACCATATTTTCTAATATAAAATGGTTTTTTCCAAGCACACACAAACACAGTGTTTCCCAATACTGTTGTTGTATTGTGTTCGATATTGTAATTAATTTCCATCTGAAGTATAAATACATGGTGGTGGCTGCACAGTGCATATATAATGCAAAAATAAGTCTGGGAAATTTTCATTTTTTTTTTGTTGTTTTTCATTTCGAGTTTTCCATGAAAATTCTAATTAGCTTTACTTTTTTACATATTATAAATTATCCTCAGTAATTTTGTTGTTGTCATATCGAATGGTGTGGAAACATAAAATGAAAATTTTATAGAATCGTTTTGTGGGGTAATCGAATGCTGTGAGAGTCCAATGTGTTTGTGATAGCATTAAAATTTGTATTCGACTGTGGCAAGCATTTTTGTATAGTCGCATCATTTACACATACGCTAATTAAGTTTTGAAAAATATATCTCATAGATGTATAGTGAAATATTTTGGAAAATCAAAAACTTTCAAGAAGTTCCTAAAAACATATAACGAATCTCTTTCTCTGGCTTTACATCCCTTGGAGGGATTTTGCCACCTGCACAGTCGACCTCAAATAATCTTGTTCCATTGCACGTTGTCAAAAAGATTTTGTTTGACGTCGTCACGACAGTATAGTCTGGGAGTTCTCCATCGACATACACCAGCAAGTTGCTGTTGGAGTTGGTTCAATGAGACCAAGCCATCTTTTGGTTGGGTTTGATGAATCCGATAAAGTCTAATGATGTATAATACAATACTATGATTTTTAGAGACTTTTATGGGACCATAGATCGTTCGTATGACCTTCCAGTCGTTGGAGATCAGGGTTCAGTTTTCGATTTCGTGTAGGTAGCACCGCGATCGTATAAGAGCTTTATTTATCCGCGATAGATGGTTTGATCACAGAGATTTCAGTTGTGCGTAGAAAACTTTATATTCGACAGCTTTGTGGGCTTTTGTATCTATATCTATAACTTATGGCTGTATAGCCATAAGTTCCAAAATTTGCACTGGGTGTGACCCTAGATGTCGTCAAGAAATAAATTGTGTATGTGTTGATTTATAAACGAATCGTCTTCAGATTAAATAAGGTAAGTGCAAGGGCCCCTCCCCAGACGCGATGTTGTCTTAAAGGGATCAGATACTGTTCCTTCAATTACTATTCTTTAAGTCGATACAGATGTAGTTAATGTACTTATAGAGACGAGTTTTTTCTGCGATGCAAAGGCATATAAGAGTGGACCAAATTATTCCGCGGTTGATGTTATATATGCTAGCTGGTAATCGTTGTAACATTTCATCAAGACCATCCTGATTGTAAAGATTTGATCAGCGGTGTAACAGTTGGGTCAAAATCTACACTGATGTAGTGTTAAATGATTACCTCAGTGAAAGTTCTTCGATACTGTTGTGGCGCGGATATTATTGATGACGTCTTATAGCACGACAAAGAATAAATCTTTGACATCACCTGATGTATTTTCGGTTGGTGCATGAATGTTGACAATCGTTATGATTTTTGGTGCGAATTTGTATGTTGAGTGAGCGGAAGTCCATGATATTATGTTGATTCACATGGCGATGTATAAGAAAACCTTTGAGTTGCAAACCAACATATCGAGTTAGTAATATCCTCTTCAATGAATATTTATTGGAAAACCTTAGGTCTTAGCAGGCTTAGTACTTTCGATGTTCTCATTTTTATAGTGTGGTTTGTGTACATTTGCTGTGGCCATTTTGTGATGAATCTGAGGTAGTAATTCGGGGCCTTGGTATGATGAGGTTAATGGCATAAAGAGCTTTATGACGTTGGGTAGTTAGCTCAACCCGCTTTTATATGTGTGGGTCATTAACTATATGGTAATAAGATAATTTCTTTAGTAGGATTCCAGTCAAGTCATTGTACACTTTTTTATATAGCAAGTCGTACTCCTAACATCTAAAACATGCCTTGGAGATTTGTAGCCTCCCCTTACCTAGTTACTAGTTAAGCGCCATTTACTCGACATCTTACTTGAAAATCATTGGTTATCAGAATTTACGTGAAAAACGAGGCCATTCATTTCCGTTTGTTCCCACATTCAATTTAAGCTTTCAGAATGCATCACATTTGTAGTATTACAATTATCGATAGCTACGATGAGGACGAGATGCATGCAGTTGATCATGAATTAATAATTATGTAAATTAAAATTCGGGCCTGTAAATCAGTCAAATTAACAAAAATTAGGTTAAGCCACAACTCAAAATTAGAAAGTTTCAAAAATGTTTCTATCATGTTTTGAAGAGAATTTACACTAAGTAAAAGGCAAATAATCACTAGGCCAGATCTGGAGAATACTTTGGATGGCGAAACAATGGAGCTCCCAATTGTTTTTAGTTTTACCATCAGTTTCAGTGACTTGTGACACGGTGCATTGTCCTCGATGAAAGATCATTTTTCTTTTTTATTTGTGGCCGTTTTTCAAAAGTTGTATCCCTTAAAAGTATCAATAATGCCATGTAATATTTGTTATTGATGGTTTTTCCATTTTCATGGTAGTCAGTGAATATTATGCCGGACGCATAATGTGACGACCATCGCAGAACGCAATGCTTCATTTGGACGACCATCATAAATTGCAACTTTACGGTCACGTTGGACAATAACGAAACTTGTTAAGGCTGAACAGAAAGAAGTTTTTCCAGTAATACGAGTATATATGCTTTAAGAACACACAATATTTTTTTTCCATTGTTTTCAAAACTGCAAAAGTAGCGTCTCTTATATCACTGTAACTCAGTATGTTGTGATTCGATTATCATAAAATTTTAACACTTATTGTTTGAGGGTTGCTACGTTCTAAAACTCATGAAGATTTTTCATTCTCTGGGAAAGATTTTGCCATCTCTGGGTTAGTATCGGAACTTATTGACCTATCGTGTATCTTGCCGATTTTTTTTTTAAATTTTTTGATGTTGTTCATGAAGTTAAAAATTGGCTTTGTTTGAATCTTAATCCTTAGCGGTAAACTGGAAAATTCCAGTTCTGTACAAAAAATCATTTCACTATCCCGATTGGGTTAACTATACAAATGACTGAATATAATACTATTACATAATATTGAAAACAAATAATGTTTCAAGCAGATGTCTGCTTTCACATCAAAAACGTTTTCTAAATTGTCTATTGAATGAATTAGCTAGCGGGCATGCATTTTCATAATTTTTTTTCCAATTTTCGTGTATTGTTACTAATATTGTTTCTATTACAATATTACTACTGTGTTTTATTGTTTCGTTTTAGGACAAAATGTTTTTATATTTTGTCGGTTTAGGTATAAATATATCCACTAATACTAGAATACATTTAAACGATGTCTATGAGGCTATTAGAACCATTTAGGCTCGTGTTCTTGCTGGGGTGGCATAAATAGAAAGATAAGAACTTCTGTTAAAAATAAAATTTTATTATTGTTAAACGATTTTTATGCCGAAAACCATCAGTTTCATATACGTGTGTAAATATTCGTGATTATTTTTTGTAAATTGTTACACCAGTATGTATTATACATAGACATTCGTCTATATGTGTGTCTGATAGTGAATATACGAGCTTAAAAAGTTTCCCATTTTCTTTTCGTATTAATTGAATAATGAAAAATCCTATGAAATGCCAGTTACAGATATTTTTCTTATACGTTTGATTGTTGTTGCTGTTGCTCTGTGTATGAATGTATAGTACAACTCAAATCCCATCATTACTCATAATAAATTAATAAAATTTTCCCACAATGCAATTTTCTTTTTTTTTATGTAATATGTATTGTGTAGTCTAGCTCTATAGTGTGTAAGTAGTACAGCATCACCGAGTACAGCATGTACCGAAAACTAAGTAGTTTAGGATTAATTCTTTTCACCAAATAGTTGTGTGCACAAAATTTCCAATTTCGTTTATGCGGAGACTGGGAAATATATTAATTTAAAAATGAATACGAGAAAAATACTTTCGGAAAATGGTATTGCTGATCGATATTCACCATCTACATATTCATCATCGTTTCGAATAGTTGTCGTATGTAATGTAAGTACATATAGAGTGTACAATTGTTTATGATTTGTTGTGCTTTGGTTTTCCAAAAATTGAAATCTGAAAATAAATTAAAATTTTCCCCAACCTATGGAACCGAATTTTACAAAATATTAAATTGATAATTCTATGATTTTCCCTGAAGACATATTGTTAATAAATATTCATAGTTGTGTATAGAATATGTGGGTGCTGATGGTATGGGAAATTTCGAGCAGCATAATTAAAATTTTACTCGTATCTTCCGTTTATAGTTAATTTTGATGGATTTATATTCCCCGCATCTCGATATTTCATCTCCATTGAATACGGGCGACATTATTTAAAATGTGTTCATTGTATACATTTTTGGTCCAGACTAATTTAAGTAGGTTTTTTTTTTGTATTGTTTGTCATAATTTTTAATTCCGCTAATTATGTTGAAACAAACTGTCTATGTCAAGTGGTGTTTATCCCCTATTTTCTTGAATGATTAGTTTTAGTAGCCCATGTGGTTGGGGGATAATTGTATATCTCATGTTGATAATACTTGTATAGTTGGTTGGATTGCTGAAAAAGTATCGGTTGTTCCTCACAGTAGATCGATGGGCAAACAGTCATTATATGTCATTACTGTAAGGTGCTTTATAGATATAGTTGTGATGACAAGGCAATGTTGGTTTTTAATTCTGTCGATAATAATATGTATAAGCAACGTTTACACAATATGTTAGCCAAACTGCCAATAATTTATGTTTACTTCCCCACAGATATTCATATGACTCAAACCAAAGATAAAGACTTATAACAACAATTTTGATGTTTGAATATACAGGTACATATTTCCGACACAAACTAGCGATAGTTAATTAGGAAAGGATGATTATAAAAGCACAATTTAATACCATAAGATGCCTAGTATATGGTGTCATGCTGTCATCTTCCTGAATTTATCTGAAGCCAAGGTGCTTTAACTCTGACTACAACTCTTCTAAGATCACAATTTCATTGGTGAACCATTTTCGGAATGGAATCCTTCCACTTTCATCCTTTCAATTTGAACAGTTTGTCTTTTGCATTATGATGCAAAAACTGCCTCTTATGTACCAGTAGTTATTCCTTAATTGGATAAGAAAATTAATGTATCAACAAAACTTTAATATTTCGTGAGTGCGCCATCTCGTTTGAATGTTCTGTTGTATTGCTCCATTCTATAGTTTGTCATTCAGATTTATCTTGGATGTGATTTATGCGTCGAACATAACACTTAATTTTGTAGTACTTTCCTCCTTAATAACAGCATTATAAGATTAATAATCTATTCTTCAGTCAACGTCGTTGTTCACGGAAGATGGCGCCAAAACTTCGAACTCGTTCATACAGTTTTTATAATCTGCTTTTGCTGAATTATTTACCAATTTCCACTTTATTTGTAGGAGTTTTGCTATACTGCTCATCTTTGTAGTTTTCCTAATACATCCGCTTAATCGTTGAAAAAACTTCGCACTGCCAGCATTTCGTGTTGTTTTTCTCATATAATATGTAATACATTTTAGCTGAAATTTCGTTACTTCCCAGAACCTTTGAAATTGTTTTTTAAATGCAGTATCCAAAAATTTTATCTTTAACTTTGCAATGTGCCTAAATTCATGGTATTTAAAGCACCTTGACATTGTGATAGTTCGAAATTCAGCTTGAACCACCAATAAACTTTGCGTTTATTTAGAATAGTATTTTGGGCTTTTGATGACACCTTAATGACCCATAAGACGACCTTGCTGTTTCTAGAACTAGTTTTGAAACCAAGCTTAAGGTCCTCTTCTGTGATTCCACAGTTATTTTGGCTAATAATCTCTGCTTAAACGTCCTTTAATTTTTCTAAACGGTCCACTCTTGCTTTTTTTTACCAACAATGGGCTGTACTCTGACAGCCCGAGTTGGCTTTCACTGAGTTCTGTTGATTTTGTTCTTGTTGGAAGTACTTGGCTCAATTACCACAACTGTGGTTTTCAGTGCCTAAGATATCTTATCGTGTTTAGATTGATCTTTGGTTTTTTTAGTGCTTCCACTATTTCCAAACATTCCTGTAGTGGGCCTATTGACCAACTACTTCCATGGTAATTGCAATTACAACATTTCTGATGGAACTGAGGCCCTCGTAAAGCCTTTAACGCTCAGCAATACTGGTTTTGATTAACGATTTCATTTTAGCCTCAAGGGCTTTTATCGAGAAGCAAATGTAATGTTTACTCTGCATGGTTAATTTGTCTATAAGATTTGTACCTACCGCTGCTATATAGGACCATAACTCGTATAGATTGAGCAGATGCATCTATTACCGCTTTCGAAAATTATTATTCAAAGTTTTGTGTAATCACAACTCTGGCACACCTGGTAGGTTCTGCAAAGTTATCCTAATTAATGGTTGATGGGCCTTTCTGTATTTGTTGAAGCAGCTGTTATATGCATTTAATCAGAATTAAGAAAAAGTATCGAATCGCCAGTTTTGGCACATAAATTTTCTAACCTAGTTTACAAATTAGCATTACGTTCTGGTGGATTAAAATGTTTTGTAATTATCTATAACAATTATCTTACAACATCTTATCAATCAACTCCAGCAAATTTATTGTGATATACAGGTTAACCAAGAAATCGGGATTTTCGGAAGAATGTTTTCGATGTGATGGACTTATTGGCAGAGAAGATGGATGGCCCGCCACGACAAAGGATTATAGAAACATGGCCCCAAATTGTATTGCGATTTTGAGCCAGGTTACTTCAAGGTGGTACACAAAAATGGTTTCAACAGTTCACGGTAAATTTCACGTTTTAGGTTTATTTGAGTAGTGTCACCGATCAGAAAAACACAATTTGAATTCGTCTTGTTTACTGAACTATCATCTTTATCGAATCAAATTTAAGTAAATGACATCACTTAAGTTATAACCCGAAGTCATTAAAAAGACATTTGGAAAAACTGTGACCTGCACCAGCCATACACAATTCTACAGATCAGGTTTTCAAGGGCAAACTTTTATGTACTCAAAATAAACAATGAGTCATGAAACACATTACAATCTCTATACACTAATCCTTTCAAGTAATGGCAAGCGTCATGGCAAATATTTACGACTTAAATTGTAATGTCTCAAAACTAAACACCTAATTGCGATCCCCGGCCCGGACCAGTTATCACTTAATCAGTTTAAAATATTGGGCGAGATTTTATACTCGATGTATATTTACATTTAAATGCGGTATAATTATTTGTAAAAATTCGTCGACTTCGTTCGGTCGTATCAAATACTGGCATCTTAATCAGTTAAGTTAAAGAGAAGGAGAAGAACAGATCCATTTCTTTGAGGATAATAGTCAAAATTGTACAGTCCACAATACCAGTCAATTCTATCTGAATTGAATAATCTTCGTTTATTTTGAAAAACCTCCCGAGACAATGACAATGAAGTAAAATAAACAAAAATTTATGATGCTTACAAAATGTGACAAACAACCACTGTTTATTGTTAGTTTCACTTTCGTTTATTAAAATAGCCAGCATTGACCTTGAATATTGCATTTTATTCAGTATTTGCTGTAAAATGCAAAAAATTAATGAAACCATATTTTTGAAATGTCATCGAAAGTCGTTGGTCAATAATTACATAACACCAAATGGTGGCCTAACAGGCTCATTCAACTGATTTTTCACATAACTATTAAATGTTTCTATAACTACAAAACTGACCTTTAACAATGTAGCAAGTTTTGACTTTAGCTAACTAAATATTAACTAAAATGTGTCTGCATAAATATTACAACACCGTCATGATTAACAAACAAACCAATGCCATTATAGCATAATTTAGAGGTTGTGGACGTATTGTGTAAAAGATACTTACTGATGAAAAGTTTTAAATTTCGAGCAGAGGCTCGACCAAAAAATAAAAGCATAGGTTTAATTTAATTTTTGGCAACGTGGAACAATTTTTTTTTTTTTTTTTTTTTTGTTACAAAAATATATTTTCTTTATCTGTTAACTTTAGGTATAATATATGTTTGAATGTTATTGATTTGAACTTGGTCCTGTCTTTCTTGCATTTTACTATATAAACCGTATGAGTATTTTATTTTGATTATTGCAAATCATCGTCCTTCTTTCAACACATTCCATTTCACTAAGAATTCACTGAATTCATATCCGTAAGCGCACAATAATATTATTTTAGAATAGACACAGACATTTTTCATTTATAAATATTAAAATTAGACACACTCTCTAATTTTAGGTTTTAGTATTTAGAAGTAAATGTTTGAGATTTTCTCTAAAGACGAGCCTTACCATCTTGTATGGCTTGATAATTTTCTTGTGTAAATTCACGATAGACTCCATCATTATTTAAGAAATATATAACATCTTTGATTTTATTTATGTTATAGCCTTCATTTTGAAGATCAAGTTTTTTTAGCTTATACGTTCCGGTCATGGGAAGTTCTTTTAGAAGACGAATGAAAAGTGGCCGAGCATATGGTGGAAGTGTGGATTTTATTCCACCAGAAAGTTGTTCAATATCAACTTTATTATTTGTATTGATGATAGCGGCCATTCCTGCTTTACCTTCGACATGTGGTATAGTAACTCCGTATACCGTACAATCTTGAAGGCCAACGATATTACTTATAACAGCTTCGACCTCCGAAGTCGATACGTTTTCACCACGCCATCTACAAATATAAATATGTATTATATAATAGAATTAAAATTTACATAAAAATTTATGGATAATTACCTAAATGTATCTCCTGTTCTGTCTTTGAAATAAAAATATCCCAACAAGTCCATCACCAGTACATCACCTGAATTAAAATAACTATCGCCTTTTTTGAACACATTATGAAGGACTTTCTTTTCTGATGCCTCCTTATCGGCATATCCTTCAAATGCGATCACAGCTTTTTTAGAATTAATTTTGCCTAAAAATACACCCATCTCACCAGGATTACACCGTACACAAAATCCGGCCTCATTTCTTATAGGTTCTCCAGTATTTTGATCACATTTTACCAAGGTAACCGGGTACACATTTCTTGCAAATCTTGGCACAAACCCAACCGCACCAATCGTACTATCAATATTCGCTAAATTAGAATTACCTTCAGTCGATCCATAAAGCTCACCAATATTCGGGATATTAAACCGGTTAACGAATTCCGACCATATTTGTGGTCGTAATCCATTGCCAAACATTAAAC
This sequence comes from Tipula confusa, assembly GCA_963556175.1. Lineage (NCBI taxonomy): Eukaryota > Metazoa > Arthropoda > Insecta > Diptera > Tipulidae > Tipula > Tipula confusa. The sequence continues at coordinate 2,995,252 of OY744476.1, forward strand.
GAATGTTATGTCCGGAATCGGTGGCTTTGGGCGTTGAACTAAGTAAATATCGACAAATTTCTCCAATATATTGTGCCACCGTACATTTATATTTGATACAATCGGTCCAAAAGTTTGAGGCCGAAAACTTTTTACGCATTGCCATTGCGTTGCCGAATAGTACAACGTTACCTACACCAATAATTCCGCCGGCGGAGTGATATAATGGTAAAGCAGTATATATAACATCGTTTGATTTGATTCCAATCATTTTATGGCATGCTACCGCCATGAACATGTATCGCATGTGAGTGATTACGGCAGCCTTGGGCAGTCCAGTCGTTCCAGACGTGTAAATATAAAGTAATTTGTCTTTTGGTTTTCCTTTTAACATTTCATCGATTGGAAGTTCCTTTGATTGCGTTACAAGTTTTTCATTTAAATTGATGCCTGTGGTCACGGTCGACAACTCATTATGGTACACATATATTGGAAGAGTTTTGATATATTCATCGTCCAAAATTTCACTAATCGCCGAATACAAATCCGACGAAACAATTATAAGTTTTGTATTTGCAGCGCGAATACAATGAATTAGTGGCGCTTTACGCAAATTCGTATTGATCAGTGCAGTTATAATACCAAGTTTGCCAAGTCCAAGCCATACACACGGAAATTCTGGTTGATTATCCATAAGAAGCGCAACGGTTTCGCCTCGCTTACATCCCTCGCTTTTATAAAAATTTGCAAGTTTATTACTTAAATCGTCGACATCTTGAAACGTTAGCCTAGTATCGTTCATCATGAGCGCCACTTTGTTGCCAAAATGTTTGACATTTTTTTGAAAAATTGTGCATACCGTTTCACCATTCCGTTCCCATCGTCTCAATGTAAAGGTCATCCATAGGAATCGGTAACATGCTCTAAAAATGTATAATAATTCGTTATTGGATTAAATTTAAATCACAAAAACTATTTAGCGCTTTATATACTTACTTTGAATCACGTGGCAATGATCTAATAATCGCATAAACTAGTGATGGACGCTTTCCTGTTATTAAATATATTGTCGCAATTGTTAATATTCCTTGGACTAATACATTTCTGCCAATTAGCACTGAAAGTAGTGTGGCCGTTAGTGTTATACAAAATACGACCAGACCAAAAACTCGTGTATTTAAATCGATTAGCATCGTTGTCGTTTGGGTCATGATGACTGTACCATGTAAACTGGAATAAGAAAATGAACAAAGTGAAAATCTGTTATGTAAACGTAAATATTGGATAGACCCGCATGCATATACATATACGTACATACATACTCGTATATATCCAAATGTACAAAAACACTTGAGTGGGGATGATTAATGAGGAAGTTTATAATCTTTACTACAATATTTGTGTACTCTAGACTCTCAGTTCTTATCTTTACACATTTTGATGAAAGATAAATCGTATAATTTCCAATTTAATCTGGTAATTTAATAAGTGTTTATTTATTCTTGTGTGTATGTCTACATGACGTGATGATAAGAACAATTTTTTTTTGTTCCAAATTTGACTTTCTTTCGGAGACACATACGTGATTGGAGATAAGAACAAATGTATGTATGCATCGTCATAATTCATATTTCTTATCAGTTTTGTAATTTTGATGATAGACATGAGGTCGACAATTTCGAAGTTTAAAGTACATTTTAGATATGATTGTGGGCGTTCTTGACTGACCCACCTTCATGTAATTGTTTTTATTCAATTTTCGACATTCAAATCCACCAATCAATCTGACTTAAATAATAATTCTGAAGAATTACAAAAATAATTATAAAGATTATCGAACTAAGCTTCTGGATTGTTGAAATTCTATTTGTCATGAAAGTTTGGAAGCGACTGGTTCGAAATAAATCGCTTAACCTCCATTGTTATAAGGCCCAGTGGTCTTTATTCTCTTAACGAAAAACTGTTATAATATGGTAAAATGCTTACTGGTCGAAAATGAGGTAGTACGGATAGTGTGAGACTTTTGGTACCAGAGTAATAATAGCAGTTTTCCACAGATCAGGCAAAGGGCTGATTAGTGCTTGGAAATGTTAATTAGGTACGATTATACGAAGCAACATTTTGAAAAGCTTAGACATTTTATTGTCATACCCAACAGCATTTGACATAACATGCATTATCGCCAAAGCAAGAACAGTTAGTTTCATTGAACACTTTAAAGTTAAATTCATTATTGAAATCTACAATTCCGTGATCCGAAAACAAAACAACTGCATTCGGCATAGAATATTCGAGAACAATTTATTAAAAATCACCAGCTGTTCGTGCCGGACCATTACTGCTCATATCACCAATTGTTTTGACTTACATTTAACCATCTGCGCATTACATAGCTCCATGTCACCCTGTACCACGATGACATAGAAAATGGATCGGGCCCATGAGTTCTGCACACTAATAGGGGGTCATAGTTGTGTTTATCAATATCACCGATCGTATTCTTTGTGAGAAAAATTCCCTTTCGCATCCTGCCCCTGTTGGGATTAAACACGGTACCTCCTGCTCCAAGCGGCACAGCACTAACCACTGAGCCACTCACTCGGTTGTTAACATTACTATTAGTTGTTCTCATTACTAAATTTGTTTTTACACTCTAAACAGTTCTCCCCGTACGATCAGCATTTAACCTATCGAAGAAGTTTTTTTTACAGTCACGTCATTTTAAGGCAAGAGGTTTTATTGCGTAGTTTGTAGTAGGACGAGCACCTCTATCATATTTATGAATAGATACTTTGATAATCCGATTAAACCATTGCATTGACCCATTATTGCACAGTATACGCCTAGTCGGAAAATGCCTATTAAAAAGTGTTGTGAATAAATCATTAAAGCATTTGACCTTACTGTTAACATCGGAACATGGGTAAATATTACACGAATTAAGTAGCAAGCTATCATTAAGTAACATTTAGTCTCATTTAGTTTACGAAAATCACGCATATACTGATAATTAACTTCTGAATTGAAGTTCTGGTATTTATAACTAACAAAAGTTAAGTCGTTACAAGAGATAACTGGAATAGAAGTTTGTTCTAAGCCAATTACTTTGTCAGAGTCTTAGTCTGGAACAACAATCAAGTCCAAAGTAAATGTTACCCTGTTAATTCTGAGAGAATGTGATTTTATGTGCCATATTTGAATTAAAGTCACCCATAATTATAACATGATGGTACTCTTGAACCAATAAAGCAGATATAGCTCCAATTATTTGATCCACTTGCGATATCGCATAACTTGGTGGATTGTACACAAATCTTTGTTTTTGATCTACAAAGTATGCATTCACGTCTACAAGATGTGCATTTAGCACAGATAATTAAATTTGTTCGACACAATATATAATTGAACATTTTTTCCAGTACTCCATAACCGTCAGTGCTTCATCGTTATTGAACATGGTAAGATTAGAACGTATTTAAATGTTGGACGAACGTTACATGTTGTCAGCAAAATGAATTCATGTAATCGAAAATTTTGTGTTTAACTTCTTTTAATGGTAAGCAAGAAATAATGTGGAAGAAGGCATGTGGCCAAAATTTGTAGTTACGATAGTGATAAAGACTGATAATTACTGTCACAAATCCGAAAATATTGATGTGAAAAACATGTGGTTTGCCATCAAATTTCCATACTAAATTATTTCACGATTTTGTGACATGAACTTGTCGCAAAGATCATGCGTTCGGATGCAGTCGCGGAGATACGCTGAGAGTCTCATTTACACCAATAAACTCAAACCGTTGGAGCACATTTTTGATACATTGGTTATGCTTTACTACTTTTTGCAGAGTCCTTGTAGAGGGTTCTATTGTTTTAGTATGCGATATTTTTTTACGAGAACAATGGGATGTCTTCTTGACATCCTCTTTTGCTAAATGCGCGAACCTCCCGATACAAACACACGAATTACTTACTCTGCGCTCTTTCTTATACCGTTTTTTCACCAACTACACTAAGAATCGTAAATATGTAAGTTTCTTGCTCCATCTAATGACATTTAGGGTGTGGGGGTTTTGGGGTTCAACAGTACACAATTTTATTTTGGGAAGAAATAAACCATAATTCATTTCTTCACAGGAAAAATATGCTATATGACATTCTATCGATGGAACACAGAATTTGGAACAGAAATACGCTTGCAGTGTTGAAAAATGGCGACCACGAAAGAAAGAATGGATTGGATTAAGACCTAATGTAAAATCTACCTTTAATGCTTTTTAGAGGTTATTTTGTAAGACTTACTGTTTTAAGCCACATCTAACCATAAACGGGATTTAAAGATGACCCACGCTCAGTACACTCAAAGGGAGTATTCTTTCTTGAAAAATTTAAAAAAATTACTTGTCTTAATCGAATCGATGAAACACTGTGGAATTGTGGTTCAGTTCTTCTGGCATTCAGGTTAAGAACCAGTCCATAATGTGTATAATGGAGTATTGGAATATCGACCAACGTATTTTTGCAAAATAAAAGGAATAACAGCATCAAAGCGAGACTAAAGGCTTAACGTTTCCTCTAACGGTGCAAACAAAAGTGACTCAAAGATATCAAGTCTTGATTGGGAGTATCGAACAATACGTAATTGGCGATGATTTCGACTACAGAAGATGGTAGCGGTGATGAGTATCAACTACAACATTTGTCAATAGGAGGATTAAACCATGTTCAGTTACATAGAGCAGCCGATAGTTTACTAGGTAATAGTCACACTCTTAGTATGGAAGTGGACACAAGAGTTCAGTTATTAGTAATATGAATATTTTAAAGTATTTTTCAGAACTAATAGGCTAGAAACTAAAATATTATGTTAAAAATAATAGGTTTTGACTGGGCAACAAGTACACGTTTTGAAGCAAATCTCAGTAGTTATTGAACACAAATTCAAGTTCATAAACAGTCGTGAAAATGCGTAGGAATTTTTAACCACTACTATAGGAAGATATTGGTGGATTGACTTTTTGTTTTCAGCAGGGCGAAACTAATTCAAAATAACTGAACAAATAGGTCGCAACATAAATATAGTAATACCACGTTACCATCGAATATTGAGCGGAATTTAATTACGAATGAACCGATATATGCCTCAAATAGATACCGCCAAAATTCATATTCAGTTCCTGTTGTCAATGGAAAAGTTAGTAGGTGAAGAATTGGATGCAGCAAAACAGACATAGAAAACAAAGTTTAGGCACAGTGATTGAGCTGCTCCATTGGTAGTTGTATGCGGACATTTTAGGATAACTATATTTCGGTAACCGGTAACCCCGGTGTGTGCTCGATATTTATCTGCATCCTTTAATAGACGATTTATTTTATGAGATCGGTAGGCAACGCATATTTTTGTGTGTTGGATTTACAAGGCGTTTATTTCCAATTAGCCGTTTCACTTAATTTAAAAATGTTGGTCGCAATACCGGCAAAGGTTTGTACCAACTTCTACGAATGCCGTATCGTATCAGTTCAGCTGCCATGATTTTCCTAAAAGGAATGGATCAAGTGGTTCAGCGAATCAAAGATGTGGGTATATTGTTCATCAGGTGGAGTATTTAGATTATGTTATTTCGAGAGATGGTATTAAACCTTCACCTACCAAAACTATATCAATACTAAATGCACTACCGCCTACGGACGTGACATCGCTAAATAGTTTTTTGGGTGTAACGAATTAATATTCTAAATGTTTACCACATTTTTCAAACTTGTTATCCCTATTATACAGATTGTTAGGTAAAAAGGTAATTTGGAAATGATCTACTGAATGTCAACTTGCGTTTGAACCCGCGGTAAGAAATTATTAACTAAAAATAATCTTTTAGGTAATGTTGATCCAAAATGTAGATCCGAAAGTAGACAAATCCTACGTAATTTTTTTTAGCCGTAGAATCCGAATTTGAAATAAAAAATAGGGAGTCCTTTTTAAATTTTAAAGTTGACCTCCGCCCCACTCACAAGAAAAATGCAGATGCATTATGCAGACTTGAGGAAAGTGTAACCACGGAGGTAGAAATCGATGAACTTTGTAGAATTTAATAATAAATCTGCATTATTTTCCAGATTTTCAAAAGGCTACGAGAGAGAAGTCGATTCTTGGAAGGGTTATTTACTGTTGAAGCATAAATTTCACAGTTGTCGTTGTCTAACCATCATGCATCTCGTGGGTTTTGTAAATTTTTGATTTGAGCATAATTTTACGATTTTTATGCCACAATGCTGAAATTCTTAAAATCGAGAAACAGCATGATGATTATTAGCCCAAGAAAACCGTAAAACTTTGCCACTTATTTTGTTTCTTATGATTTCCAATCGACCAACCGCTACAGTCAACCGATAGTAGTAAGGTTATAGTCTTTGCTAAGATAATTACTTAAAACCAGTGTTTCGAACCGAACCCGAACCTGAACCCGTTCCGATTCAAAGATTTTTTCATAATTTTGTGAACCCAAACCAGCTAAACCAAATCGGGTCCAAGTTAATTTTTTTTTTAAACTTAAACAAAAAAATAAGCAACAATAAATTTAAAATGATTACAAATGGATTGACAAACAATTGGAGAAAATATAGATATTTTGAGAAAAATTTCCAGTGCTTCGGATAATGAAAATGACCATGAAGTGTCGAATAAATCTTGAAGATCAAAGAAAATAGTTTGATGGTAGCTACAGAAAGCGAAGAAAATGCCAACGCCAACTGCGTGATTTACTTATATAAAAAAAAAAGTTTGCTGTATATCAAACTTTTCCCACAGTTCCAAAAGCAAAGAAGTTTTGAAGTTCTGGGAAAACCATAAATTGGATACCCTATTATTTTACTTTCTCGAGTAGGCGTTTTCTGCCCTTAAATTAATTGTAGCGCCACATTTAACTGTTTCTAACTGCTCATGAAAAATAGGTAGAACAGTTAAGAGTAGTTCAAATTTAGCAAATACGCACACCTAAGTACTTGCAAGTACTTGCGGTGGTCGATTAGAAAGCAACTAATAGGACTGACTTGTATAGTTGTATGTTGCTAATAGTACCGGAATTTTCTGCAGCAGAAAAGTCTGCACATCAATGAAAAGGCAAATGTTACAAGTACTTCATGATGAACGTATTGGAATAGTTTAGATGAAACTATTGGCTCGACACTATATGTAAAAGGATGTCACTTAAGATTTCAAATTGTATGTAAAGAATAAAGTTCTGTGACTATGTACTACAAGACTTATCAAGATACAAGTTGGGAGTGATACAGGAAACAATTTTCCTATCACCATAAAATCTGTTTATTTTATTTTATTTTTATTTTAAAAGTACCGCAACGAGTCTCTTAAGGTCTGTACGCTTTTCCTAAACAACAAACATTTCTCCCAAATCCTAATTGCAACGTTTAAGTTATTTATGATTGAATGTTGAGTTTGCTGTAAATTAGAGATAATCAAAACAGCCAAACGTTTACGACTTGGTCGAGGCCAGGTACTTATCATACGTCTGTGTAATTCACTTTTATTCTTATATCACATAAACATAAGTTCACTAGAATTATTGATTCACAAAAAATCAATACGACTGCGATATATACATAAACAAAATGATAAGAAATCGCACAAATAAGCGTTTCTTATCGCAATTACATTTTTGACGCCTAATTTAAAAACCATTCCGCAACAATATTTCCGACGTCACTGAGTCATATAAACATATCAATATCATTAATGGACACACTCACATATATAAAATTACAATCTAGAATCTAGATTAAAGATAATTGAATGCAATTACTTTGATATACATGGCATGGTGAAATATATATATGGTCGCTAGTATAGTGTTAAGCGAGATACCTAAGTTGATACACCCTATATAGTAAATGGTTTAACTGTATACAAACGATAACGTTGTAAAATGATCGACGACAGTTTCAAGTCCATTATTTTGTCTATGTACGAACACTAAATATAATTAGAAAATTGAATGAGAACGAACGACACTTACTGGAAATTGAAATATAGTTTTAAGCCATTTCTTATGAAATGGAAGGAGGGGGTCAAAGTGTATACTTGATTAACTTTATCATTTGATATTATGCTTTATAGTTATGCTCTCAATGATTAATCAATTGAATTGTGTGCTCGACAAATTTATCATTTTTATGAAATAGGAAAACATAAACATAAAAAAAAATTATGTTGTATGTATATTCAACATGCTATTGGCATATTTTTGATTACTTCTGGAATTATGTTGTGTTGTGTTATTGTTGGTTTTTAACGTTAAAATTAAGAGCAAACAAAATATACAAAATACTTGCATATCATACTGTTTAAGAACAAAATTTACGAGGTTTAGTGAAAAAGAAACGAAGTGACGTCATTTAGTCATGTTCTTTCGATTGGATTACACACGATAAAATGTGTTATCGCTCTAATTGACCGATAATCGTTTGTAAGTACATATCTGTTTAGTTAGGACTGTGGAAATTGTGAATCAAATTAATTTTTACTACGTTGTGAATTGTAAACAAACTTGATACTTCAACTTGTTGGACAAAAATTTAACATTGAAAATGTTTATAGCGAGGGTAAACGGAAAAAAGTGGAACAATTTATTTTGTAGGTGCTACAATGTATAAGGTCAAACCTTGTACGTCTTTATTTTAAAATTGTGAGGTGATGTAAATTGCCAGCTTTTTACAAGTTATGATAATGTTGAACGATTAACGTCATGGACGACATCAGTGACGATAATGCACAAAATATGGAATTTGTAAATATGGAATTTGCCACTCGCAATTATTGGCAAGATCGTAAAGCACTTATTATATTTGTCCACATTATAGAAGGAAACTAAAAGTTTTCCACCCATCCAGTAATTTTATCTGTCTTACCAAACTTGTTCTGATTGCGTTACTGATTGCGACTGGGGGTAGCAACACACACTTAGTTTATAGATACGATTCTGTAAGAGTATTAATCCAAACAGGCTTTAACTTTGTGCGTTTTTTGTAGGTACATATATATGTTAGTAGTAAGTTGTTGCTTAACATGTAATGCGTGACCCCGAGAAAATGTACTGTGCTTAAGACTTTAAACCATAATTCCATTTAGTAAAGCACAAAAATTGGCCTTCTAGTGACGAATGGTCTTTTAGGTAGCAGACAAACGGTAGTTACAATATCATCATTAGGCTTATCCTCTTATCTAATTTTCCTATAAATGTTTTGTTCAATGTGTTTAGCAAAGAATCATTCCGCGTTACATTTATTTTGCTCTTCTGTTTCATTCGTTTAACCAACCCTTTGTAGTGTCTTTTTAACAGTTTAGCCATTACTTTCCCGTGGTTAATTTCGAAGCTCTGTAATATATTGGGCTTCCCCAGACTTTAATGTTTTGTTGTAATCACATTACTCAAGAACTCCTTACAGGTGGCTGATTCATTTGAAGTGGATGAAATGTTGTTTGCTATAGTGGTGCTGTTGTGTATTTGTGTACTCAAGTATTTGATTATGCAAAAAAATGATCAATACGAGGGAATTTAAGTGCAGCCAGGCTTCTTCTATTGTAAATATTAGTTCGCCCGCTATTTAAATTAAAAAGGCAAGATTCCAAAATTGACAAGGTTAATTTCTGCTAGAAGCTTTACAAATACTTCAACTTAATAAACGTTGAAAAGTTTTAAAATAAATTGTAGATACATTTACTGATTTGATGATTCGATGTCTCCTTAGAAAATCATTTAGAGTGGTACGGTGACCCAGGAAGAGGAAGTCTCAATTGTTTCTTGCCTTTAATGTTCTACACAAGTGGTAATTAAGTTAACTAAAATCATGTCAAATGATAATGCAAATCAATCAACAGCATTCCAAGTCTATAGTTGACCCTTTGATGGAATCTTTAAGACTTTTTTTTCAATTGGCGATCATTGCAGGTGGTTGGCAACCCGAATAATTTTGAACACTTTTAGTCAAGACGTTGTGGTTAGCGACGTGTTAAGCAAACACCTCAACCATCACTATACAGCCGGTATCAAGCAATATTGCAAATATTGCATGTAAACTCTGTGATTTGCAGAAATATAGCATCACTGCTGTAATATCTCGAAATGAAAATCTCTTAAACTATGAAAAAAGTATTTGCATCACATTGAATGGTGCACATTAAATTTAACTACCAAACTTTCAACCTGAATCAAGTTTGGTGTATTTTCTTCATCACCTGTTATATTTGGAAGAGCTTACTTCCTATAATTTTATTGATATTAAAAAATATAAAAAAATTATATAGTATAAAGTTGAGCCCAAACTCTTTGTGCCCTCAAATTCGATTTCATATTAAGTACATTGTGGGATTTTGATGACTTTACCATAGCATTGGAAAGAACACTTCGAATTAAAGGTGACGTAGTCATCAGGAGTTCTAGGCCATCCTCATAATAAATGAAAATCTAAATAATGGCAGATGGCACAACTAATGAAAACATGTGAGGAAACAGCAGAAGCAGCTTAATATGGTACCAGAATCAGGTAGCTTCGTAGATGAATATTACAGGCGATAAGTACATTTTTGTAACCGCCACGATTTTAAATTTCATACTTTCATGCACCCTCCCAATTATTAAGTACACAAAAAACATGTCTACTAATTTTGGCAAAATTCAAAATGGATTAGCCTTGGAACCTTCCTCAAAATACGCATATATTACCAAAATAAATAAACATTTTGATTAATTTTTTTTCTGCGTGCTTCGGTAATTGAGGTCGAATTGGTTAAAGTGTTGACAATAATAGAGGCTTAGATTTAAATTTATAATTTTTTTTAAAAACATAAATCACAATCAATGTTCGGTCATGTTATGCAAACATGTTCACATAATTTGTACAACCTTACAAAAATGTTAAAGATGCGAACTTTACATTTTACTCTCATTTTATCTTATAGCTGTGATTATGATTTATGATTATGATCGTGGTAAACCATGCTAAGGAAACATCCATAATAGGATCACACAAACTAATTAAAAATGTAAATGTTTGAAAATACGTAAGTTGCGTCAAAAATTAGAATAACAAATTTAATGTGCCCTGGTTAGGTAAAGTTCACTGAACTGGTCGTTACTTGCATTTTATAATTTATTTTAATAGGGTGGTTTATGCGATCGAGATCTAAAAAGTATATAAACCATATAACGGACACCTATGTGTATGTATACATTTGCATATCAACTATATTTAGCGTAGTCAAATTTATAAATTTTTATCTTATGATTTAGGGACCAAAGTGTCTATTTACATAGTAAAATTTAATTTAATGAGCGTTATTTGAAGACACAGTATACTTTGAAGCATATAATAGGTGATCATTAAAAATATTGCAGCAACCAAACCAAATGGAAACAAAACCAGTATTTATGAATTTGGCAGCACGTATATCTTTGAATATGAAAGCAACAAGCCAGTAAAAAAAAACTCTAAGTCCAAGAGGTGAATACAAATTTAATGATTCTTAGCTTCAAGAATATAATTTTAAACTTTGAATTGGTGAAATTAGAGATGATTCTTACACTCCGTATTTTGTAGAATTCTCAATGTAAAAATTACAAAAAACACATAACCGTTATAAAAATGGGATGCAAAGCTCTTGAACTCCTAATGTTTTGTCAAGAGTTTAATAAATTCGAGCTCAATCAACAATGATGAAGTAACTATTTTAAAGGTAATACGAGCACCATAGTTACTTGTCTCATTATGGAAATACATTACATTCGGTGGCTTATTAATAAGATTCAAATAAGGCCAAAATCATTAGATACGGACGAATAAAGAGCGAGCCTCATGTTGAAATAGTGTTATAGCCCAACATGCTTTTTGTACTGAGAATCTTTGACAGATGAATCATCAAGTACTATTGCTGATACATTTTAGTGTTGGAATTCGTCGATTTAATCGAATTAGTGTTTGGTGTTTTTGAAATTTTGTTTTTTGTATTGAAATTTGCAAAAATTCAGAAAATTCATGATTCTGTTAGCCTATAAAAACGACGAAATTGAACACCTCTTGAACACCTAAATATTGTGTGAAAGCCCACTCAATCGTCTTTGGTCTTTGGTTTGGTTTGGTCTATATCTAGGTTTATCTAAAGCGAACCTATGTTGCTAATTTAACGAGAGGCCACTTTGCTGACTCTTTTTTGAGAAATATTAGTCAGATATAATGAGAACATTTATTATCGATTAGACGTATTAATGAACTTTTTTATGCAAAACGGACCATCTTGACATTTTTGTTACCCTATAGATTTGCTCCATTCAATTACCTTTCCAATAAAAGTCAGAAGTGAACTATTGAAAATTTTTGGAAAGCAAGTCAAACCAGGATTGCATTACTTTTAGCTTCTAAACTCAATAGAATCAGACACTGTATAGTATCATCAGCAAACGACGATATCATTTAATGCCAATTAATAAATTCCTTTGATATAGATCAAAAATAAGGAAGGTGACAAGGGTGCCCCTTGCGTTATACCAGCGTGGATCCCTTGCGAGCCAGTTAAAATAACATCTAAGTACCTTGAGCGATTATGGCCATTTAAATTATTCTCTTTCCACTCAATAAAAGAACTATTAATATTTAGTGACCAAATTTTAGTGATGCCAAACTCTATCAAATGCTACAAAGCTAAATATTAAAAGCTTATGGGGTCTTAGATGTTTTCCAAATAGAGGGAAAAATGCCAGACTTTTAGTTTAGTTTAGCTAGAGATAAATATTGGTTTTTTAGGAAAATTAATGGTACTCCATCAGTTCCAGCTATTTTATTTGGGTTAAGAGTTTTAAAAACTTTAGAAATAACTCGAGATCAAAAATAAATTTAAGGGATAGTTTTATAAAAGAGTAAAGGAATGGATATCACCAAATAGCCATTGAACTAAGCCATTAATTTTGGTGTGGCCTGTCCTTTCCTTATTCCTTTGCAAATCACTGTTGTGATATGTTTAGATACTATATATCAGCATTATTCTGCACTTTTCAGTCGTTTATATCTCGCATTTTTTAATATGGATGCACTTCTAGTTTCGATAAGTATTTGGAACTTTGATTATTTTTTTGACTGCTTTAATACCAATGTATGTTAATATTAACACATATACCATGTAGCGTTTGAAATAATGCAAAGTATTTTCGCTTGTGTTAGTTGTAGTAGCTCTCTATTTGGGGCACTAGTGAATCCCCATAACTATGAATACCATATTTTGTATAAATGGACATTCAGATCGCTTTGAAGACTTTATATTTCAAAATAATTTTGATTTTATTTCTATAGGCCGATACATTTTGGCAAATTTTAATTGTATTTGAGTTCGCTTCGAGAATTCTTTCTAGGTGTAAACCAAAGTATTTACCATCAGCTTTTTCAGATGTATGGACACTGTTTAGGTGAATGTGACGTTGATTTACTTTCGTTTAGTCAATGATGATTTTGCAATTCTCTTTACTCAGTTTGAGGGTTTTTGTGTAACATCAAGATGGTATGTCGGATCGGATAAAATGGATCAAAGCAGCAAAATCGAACCAAATTTGTAAACTTAAAGCTTTACATTAAGTATTTGACCACAATTGACTCTTTGCAATTTTTTTATATTAATTTATATAAACAACTTAATAACATATTCATAACACGTTTTTAAGTCAATTAAAGTAAGACCTTTAAATAATTAACTTAATTTTTCATTGTTATCGTTTTGTAATTAATTCATAAGGAATTAAATTAAATTAAGTTTGCTTCAAAATAATATATGTAACGCTTTTGGACTAATTCAAATGTGGCAAGCTTAAATTTATCGAATGATTGTCTGCCAGGGTTCAAAGTCACAATGCAAAATTTTAACAAGCGTTTCAACCGTACATGCCAGTACAGCTGATAAAAGCTATTTATCTGGTGACTTTTGTTCAATTAGCGATAAGAACCTCTAAAAAACAACTTTTTTTCAGAGAATGGCCTGCAATATTTTATGTCAAATAATCGTATTGTTTCTGTAGTATGTGATTATACCGAATATATACCGAATATATTTTTACTAAGTATAGCCTCATAATTCTTATCATGCGGAAGTAGATGTAAATGTTAATGTTGTTTCCACTATTCGAATGAGATGCAAGATGTATTTTAAAAAGTTCATTACGACGGTTCATCGGTTTTTGTTGACTTTCGAGCACCATGCCTTGCCAACTTCTATATTTGGTTCAATGAGTTCCCACAATGTAGAATCTTGTGAATTTCAACTATGACTCCAGAAATCATTGTGATGTTGTGCAAAATATGATAGAAAAATCCGTCAAGTGACTTAACCTCCAGAATGTCATGCTTAAAAAAGGCTTGTTTTAGTTAGTGCAAATGATCACAAAATACATTATTGGTGCATTAACATCATTGTATAATTTAAAGTAGAAAAAATGAGTAGAGCGACGAGGTTTATCATTGGAAATGTGCGTGTGATTACAAAAAGTTTTGCGACAAGCAGTAACGGCCTTAATATCATTACCACTATAACCAGTGCGCTCTAAGATCATTCAAAGGTAATTGTGGGCTTAACTGAAAAGGGCAAACCGGAATCAGTATCAACACAAAAGCATATCATGTTGAAGTAAAGTACTTATCAGTAATTAACCGAATTAATGGAAATTTTGCAAGATATCTATAATGGTGTACAACTGAACCACGGGGACTTACTTATATATTTGCATGCCCTTCGACTTTGTTCGTATCATTATACCCATGATGGCAATAATTATATCAAATTGATCTTGGTTTACTTTCAAGAGTAAATTTGTAAATTTAACGGATTTTTTTCCAGACTCAATTTTGAAATTTTTAACTGGGTACCTGTAATTTTGGTAGTATTGATTTTACTGAATAGTACACCATCACCAGTTGTATATAGTCACGATTAATAGCTTGCTAAACACAAAAACAAATTTATGAAAACAGAATACTAATAGCTAATTAGTATATGACAATTAATATGCGACTGCCCAAAGTGAGTTGTAAAACAATTTAATCATCTATTAGTATCAGCCGATGATGGTCGGTGATTCTCGAAAGAACTACATAAACGATGGAATAGCTAGGAAAAAAACATTTTTGAGTCAATATTTTTAAATTTTTGAATTCATTTTGAAGCAAGTTCAGAAATAGGAAATATTTGGAGGTTAAATATAAAAAAAAAATTGCTAGAACTAAAAGAATTACTTCTATATATTGGCAGTAGGAACATGATTATCTAATATTTTCTTAGAGTAAATTTTTGACTCCTTAAAAATGTGAGCATTCGTAAGATGTATGTTTGTCAATGAGGTGTCTCCCCGTGTCTGTACTTGAACAATTACTGTCAAACTTTGTCGTATCAATATTTGAGGTAGGTAATAATCGACTTTTACGTTCAGACAATACGTTGGTACACTCTGTAGCCGAGAGATTGTCTTGTACTGATTCAATTCCGCGCATTTTCGAAACACTGAATTTAACACTGAAAAGAAATCATACTTTCGTCTTTACTTTCGCGTGCTGTTAGGCTAATTGAGAAACTTGCTGTTATTCAGCTGTGATGAAGCTGATAGTATCGGATAAATATTGCCAAAATTCACACACTTTAAGTTAGAGGAAAATACAATTCGTCATAATCATTCGTCGCACAAAATAAAAACAGTGGATTAAGAAAATACTCATTGGACCCACAAAACGAATTGTAGGTACCTGGAACCTCGTTGTACAAACTTTAACATGAAGGAGAAAATTGAGAAAATTTCCAAACCAATTAGATAAAGGAAATACTGCCATACTTCGAAATGTTAAGTTGGACTTAAGAAGCCTTTGAGAGGATGCTTTCTTTAAGAAGCATTGGAGTTCCAAGCCAAGCTTAAAGCCATCGTCACTAAAAAGTTTAACAATAAACAGTTACCATAGGACATCTAACAATATTACAAAAAATTGAATCTAGTTAAAATCCATTTTAGTTAAATGCGGTACTATAAAATTAGCCATTGCTTGTCAGTCCATTTAATATTTTAATTTGCTATACATTTTATACTCTTTAGGGCGAGATGATTACACGACTTAATTGTACAGTGGGAGACACTATATGCTGTCGTCTATGAATTATGAAAGAAGATATACTTGTACATGTTTCGAAGTCATACAAGACAATCGCATGTGTTGATGACAACACCCCTGGCGCACCATACGCAATTAATTCGCTGTACATACGTCAAATAAATGCTAGACAATATTTATATTTAGAGCAACGGCACAATACATAAGATTTCGACGAATAATAAATTTTAAGTTGTTCTGTTAATTATAAGACCATACACATGTATCCAAAACTATGCACACATAGACACACTTAAACATAACAATTTAGTTTGATAATAAGTTTATGTGCACGATTGATTATAAAAATCTGTGAAGTCACCCACGCTCGTATGATCTTCAATTTTTTCAGTATGGAGCTATGTGCGTTTGTATGATACAATCGAGTAATATGAGAAAATTGATCCATACATTCATAATCGCATAAACAATCAGCATACTATAACAACACAGCGAACAGCATACAAAAACTACTTATAGATATACAAAAGAGACCGGCATAAAGTTTTTCAAATGGATCGTTTTATGAAGAAAATCTTAGATGATGTGGAATCAATTTAAAACCAACAAAAAAAAATCTATTTATATCTCTCTTGTTATCGTAAACGTTTATATTTATAATAAGTTAAAAAAAGGGCCGGAAATGCCGGAAGACCTAACAACATGTACTTGTTGTTAACTATAGACACTTTACAAATAAAATATTTTTGATTAAAATTATTTACAATTATGTGATTGTGCTGGTCATAAACTATCGAATTGGTCACACACACACACACACACACACACACACACACACACACACACACACACACACACACACACACACACACACACACACACACACACACACACACACACACACACACACACACACACGCAAACATTCAGGTGCACACACGAAGGAAGTGACTTTACTTAATCGGATTTAGTTCACTTAATCGGATATGCACAATTTGATATATTTGTTGCACATATAAAAACTTATTAGACTCCCCCTAAACAAAGAATATAATGGGTGATAAAATTAGAAATCGTAGAACACTTTGTGACTTGAGCTGGAGGGACAGAATGTGATTAATAAATTACAATTGCAGTTAGGTTCTTTGGCAGACTCCATTATTGTAAAATTTCAAAATTTGAGCTTTCGGATTACTTTTTATTTTGTCTTTTAAGCTTATATTCTATTATTATTGGCCAATCCATATACCGTAAATGCCGGTTTTTTTATGTCGGCAATATTCAAATTCGCCTTGATAAAGAATTAAAATTTTCTAATAATCACTTTTCTGGAACCTTTCTCTTCACTGCGAAAAGTCTTGCGAGGAACTTAAATGGTCTGGATCCGAATTGCTTACATGCTCAGTATTAACTGTTCTTTTAAAATCTAGAATGCCGTTGCCAGTGCCAGATATTTTATCGCAACTCTTTTTATAGATTGACATTAAGTCTTGCTGTTTAGCCAAAATAGGCTCCTTAAAATCTTGTCATACTAAAAACAATATTTAGTATAACGTTCTTTTTTGCGCCAGATATTTGCTGTTTTGCGTTTTTCACTGCTTTAATTGTAATTATACCGCTCGATAGTACGACTATATTCAAACATTGTATTTGCGTTACGAGTAAGAATTAAAAAATCCTGTTCTAACCAGTGCAGTTTTGAATAGTTCGAATGTCGGTTTGTTGCCTTTAGGGTTCTTAGTAACAATAGATTAATAATAAAAAAAAATTGGTCCTAAACGTGAGTAATTTTTCACCAATATCAACTGTATATTGAATACGTTGAACGAGTCGAGTTTATTTCTGATCTTGGTGTGATTTTGGCATCCAATACCACGTTTACCAGACTCATTAATACCAATATTTCGAAATCATACGTTAGGGACTAGGGTGGGCTTCATTAACTGAAACTGCCAGGATTTAAGCGACCATTAACATCGAAATCACTCTACGTCTGCCTTGTTCGATCTATTTTGGAGTATGCATTCCCCGTCGCCCTCCTGCCACTGTTAATCCATGAGAATCTAGACTAGTTTGTTAAAAGGTCTTATCGCTAGTCTCGAAGATATCGTAAAGGCTTACACCCAGATTAAATTTGTAATCCAAATGTCAAGACTAAAACAACCATGGATGACAATTAACCTTTATGGTGATATTCGTTTGGGGAAAATGTTTTTTATACTCAAGCTCAAATATCCTCACTGTACACATTTCTTGGAAAAATACAACTTACTGAAATTATCGACAACAAACAAAATTCGAGAAGCAAAACGGGACTTTTACTTTTCAAAATTAATTCATTGTAACGGGAAACCTAGAGAGTTTTGAAGTTAAATACCAACAGTAATTTGTAATACAAATAAACGGCAATTAGTGACCAATTATCGATTAGCCAACCGCAATTGCTAAGGCACTGAAGAAATGCTTCATTCATGCGAGTAGTAGTTAAATACTAAAATGAACCTAGAATGAAGTCCGAGGTATCCGAGATAACACAAAACATTGGAAATCTAAGATCAATTGCGGGTGCAAAATGGGTAAACCAAGTAAGATTCTGCAATGAAGCCAATTTTTCGGAAAAAAATTAAAAATGGCAAGAGTTACACCATAATATAAGGATTGTGATGTACTCGATCCGATAAATTAAAGGCCTATCTCTATACTCTCAGCAGTTTTAAGTTATATAAAAAAATAATAAGCAACAGGTTTATTGATTTCTTGAAAGAAAATAATTGTTTAGCTCAAGAGCAATATGATTTCACAAAGATATCCGTACTACAAATAGCTTGACTTGCATTAACAAATTTTCCTCGGAAAAAATTCCGTTTCTTGATTTAAGAATTCGGTAGATCATGATATAATGCTCGCCAAACTTGAGCTTTGGTCTGAAGTTATAGCCGATGCAATTAAATTTTCGGTATTATTTCTAACTCGGTCTTCAAGTCACAATTATTAATTAGATGGAAAGTGAACCATTGGATCATCAGAGATCTACTTAACGACATGTAGAGGGATTTGAATATGTTAAACGAAAATAGGCTCCAATTAAACGCAAATAAGACAAAATGAGATTTAACTGTCAGTGCACAAAACATAATAACAGCAAATGAACTAGGTTCATTTAGAATACGTGAAATATTGCCAACAACAACAACTAAAGCAGAAGTTGTAGTGTGATTTTTACAAAAACCCGATTGAAATTTTTTAAGCGCATTTAATCGTTAATCTGCAAAAAGATTTGCTCCTTTAGTACAACTTCAAAAACTTTAAATAATATCGAAGTGATACTTACAAAACGCGTATCCTGCATAGATTTCACCTCCTTAACTTTGATTGGTTAATACACTTAATACAATTGGGTAAAAATTTACGTAATAAATGGTAAAACTAACGGAAGGTTATCAAAATAATATGATGCAAACGATTTAAGGCTAGAAACCATTTTTTAAATTTGTACAACATCAACACGAATAAAGCTTAAACTTCGAACTTGAACTTCATTTACATACGTTGGGCTAGAACAAATATCCCCAGTTGGGAGATAGAAAATGAAAGTCAAACAATGATCTTGTATCGATGGAACAGGGGTTCCATTAAAATTATATTCTCCCCATGTAAATTAATCAAATCAAGATAATTGAATTATCTTGAACTGCCAAACGGAACTGGAGACAATTTTAGTATCTTCAAACCACCTGAAAGTCTTGAATGTGTATAGAGAAATGTACTTTAAGCAATTTGCTAAAAAAATCAACGGTTAAAAGCCCATCTTTAATTTCGCTTTCAGCAATCGTAAATTCTCCCGAAAAGTGAACTTTCATATTACAGTTATATAGCCCGCGTCTCTCTCGTACCACCGCACACTTAATATATTTTTGACAACACTTCTCCACCGACTATAAGTTGAGCTCATTTCCATATAACGATCGTTTGTTTTTCAGTAATACGGCTTTTTCGTTACACTATCAACAGTTGCCAAAATTTGCAGTCCATGTTTTCCCATAGTTCATCAATTGACATACGTTTCCATTTACAATGAAGCTAACACTCATTGTAACTGCTCCTTTCTAGAAAAATTCCTCAGTAAATTTATCGTCTGATAGCAATTGCATAAGCCAGATATCACTATGTCATAATTAAATTCGTGGTAGAATTAGTCTCCTATAAATCATATCGATCAGTGAGTGATCTATAATGTTACATTCAGAATTAGACGGCCTCGATTAAAATTCTTAACAAATTTTACTAAACAGTCGAAATTTTGCAATTACTTCACCATATTAGATTGTTGTTGAAGGTCACGGTATGAACTTATTGATATTATTGTCTTCACAACATTGAGTTATATAACAAATAAACAACCGTCATATTTTACACTATCTCCATGTTAATGCCATGATTAAATGCCAAGATTTTAAAACTTCCGTTAATTTTTGTAGACAGTACGGAAGTGTTGTTAAACAAATGTAAATTAAATCACCCTTTAAAAAGAGCTCTACATTGAATAAAATGTCGAATCTAGTAGTTATACTCGGGCGACTAATGAAAATTTGAAGCGACACAACAATAGCTGAAACAGAAATCAAATACACGACGAACAGTACAAAACAAACAGTCAAAATCCAAAAAAAATTTACTTATGGAATTTATATGCATAGTTTCGTACAGTAGAATAGAGTCATACGCTGTGACACAATACACTGTGGCAATACAACTTGCTGTAAAACGTGCATATATATTTAAAAAAAAAAACTAATTTAAATTAATAATTTTTTTTATAGGCTGATGGCGTTGTTAGTGGGGTTGCGTGTTAGAAAAATAAGGCGACATGACATCGGACATCGAAATGTGTACACAATCAATTTAGAAATGCACGAGAAGATTTAGTAAAGATTTTTTCGACGTAATTTTAAACAAAAAATTAACAAAATATATAATCGGTAATTGTAGCAACAACTAAAATAGTTACCCTTCTAAAACACTATTATCGATCACAACAATACAACAAAATATAATTTCAACACTCTTCCAAAACTTGTTGATTCACTGTAAGTTACCAAAAGATTTCGAAATAGTTTTTGGGCAAGTTACACTTTTTTAAACACTTAAATTTTTTAACTTATTCTAAACACAAATTTTGTATTACTTTACGACGTTAACCACTCGGTAATACTAAAACTAACTGTGAACACATTGAACCATTGAATTGTAAGCCACTAACTGAATTAACTGATTTTAATTTGTGATCATATGAACAATTTTAGTGGTTGATCGAGTATATTATTCTCACAATACATATGTAACGAGAAATCGCTTGGCTGTTTACTAGTGTAGTTATCATGAGAAAGAGAATTTGTATAGACCGTTATTTGGTTGAAATATAAGTTCTGTTTGAAAAATCGGTATACGAGTATTAGTATTCATTTACAGTTTCAAAAATGGTTCATCGCACGCTCTCGTCACATTATCATTATCATTTATCGATAATATGATTTGTAGAAAACTATACAGGCGATATCTCGTGCTGTGGTTTAGTTATAATAGTGATTGGTTAGACCTGATAATAAAACGAGTAAATTATTGATTGATTAGAAGGTACGGCCAAGGACAAACCAGGAACTCCTGGAATGCCAGGCACCACCCTACACCCACGTTACACATAACAAAACCGAAGGAGTGGAAGGAATGGTAATTATGACAGACCCAGTTGCTGACATTTAAGCGATCGATAATTAGTATTTTTTTTTTGTGGTGTAGGGAAAGGAAAAGTAAGTTAGTAATGACAGAATTATTCCGGTTTTCCGGTGGCCAATGTTTAACTATTATTAGCACAAGACAATCACAATTTTACTGAACTGCTCTGCATTCTGACGTCTCTTATCAGCAACTTCAGTGTGCCACCATTCAACTGTAATCTATAAAGGTTCCCTAAGAACAAAATCTATTAATGAACTAATTTCTCCAAGCCTTAGGCTGTAACATATGTCATTTGTTTTCATCTGTAAATTACAAATTTATTATTTCACCTTCATGCTTCTAAAATTTATTAAATTTATTAAGTGTCATATAATCGCCAGAAATCAAATTTATGTACACTTTATTTGACACAAAACTTTAAAATTAAAATAAATTAAATTTTAAAAAATTGATTTAACATTACAAATCGATTGCATTAACCGTTTTATGACCATTACGTCCAAAGGTTAACCAAAACAGAGAAGATATAATTAAACAGGAATGGACCGAATTAGTGAGTAAGAATCTAAATAAATTATATAGTAGCTATTAAGGAACGAAAATCGGTTAGAAATTGAATACCTTGCGACTGATCTGATGAATTACTTTCAAAAATATCATCCTGGTTGTTTATCGGTATACTTTTAGTTTGCCATAAACAAACTACATTATATTAATGTTTAAAGTAGTATGTATTTTATTGACAGTTTAACTAAAATTAATTTGAATATTTCCAACTATTTTAGTACCATGTAGGGGGCTTATCAATACTCAACTCGAATAGCGAATATTTCGTATTGCCTGAGTCGCCGGCGATTTGCAGAAGAAATGAGGCTGTTTTCAAGCCATAAGTCAACATTGGGACAGTTATGGAATTATACATTATGATAACGGTTTTTGCTGGAACTCTGCTTTGCTTGATAAAATCTTGCATTTGGCAAACCATACTGTGCGCTTGGTGGCATCGAGTGCGAAAAATGGCCTGCCAAGTATCTAGAAGTTAAATAAGTGCCCAGATATCTTAACATTTGGACGGTGATGAATTTTATATCTTCTAGGATTACATTCGAAGGCGGATTGAATAATAAATCTGGGTTATTAACTCCTCTAATACAGGTCCTAACATAATGATATTTCGGCTGATAAGTAAAACGTCATCCGCGTACGCAAGAATTAGTGAAAGTTGAAGATTGTTCTAGTATCAGCTCTGGAAACTGGTCAATCACAGTAAGCAAAACCTCGTTTAGGAAAAATTAAGTATTCGAGAATATATCGGTCAACCCTGTTTATCTCCTTGGTTTTCCTTGACTCTCCGAGTAAATACATTATACCATTTGAAAGCAGTTCTTTCCCAAAAACAAATTTTATATGGATGAACAGATAATAAGGAGTATATTGCTCTAGGCAATCTGAAACTGTATTTAAATTGACTGTGTCCATGGCTTTTGCCAGGTTAATAAAAAAAACGTACACTCGATTGCCAGCTCGCCATTCTTCATCAAGAACGCGACGAACGGTAAACATATGATCATCAGTGAATCGATTGGCTAAAAAGGGTTTATCAGACATTAACAGTTGTTGTGATTCCTGGCTTGTACGAAAACTGCCATCTAAGCTTTGCAGTGATCTATTGATGATCAGAGAATACAAATTTGGTAGCCGACCAACAAAATCTCACATCTTGGAAGATCCGAAACTATCTCTTAGAAATAATCACATGGGTAATTTGGCTTCGAGACGCCTTACGAGGAGGTATCCATGTTTCCAAGTGGATGTTTTCTGAGAAAGGTTGTGCTAGCTACAATAGGATCATGCGCGATCGCAAGTACATTATTCTTCCCCATCATCGATCACTAGATCGTGTCGAGAGAAAAGACCTATACATTTTCACATAAGTAGGTTTAATTTTTGCCAGCTCCAGCATTAAAGTAACCAATTACTATTCTAAAGTCTTTGTCCGGTATAAATCCCATCATATCTTCCAAATTGTTGTAAATCAGTCTTCATCTTTGAGTTAGTTTGCATCGGTGGGCGCATGAATACAAATGGTTGGCAGGTCGATAACATCCTCATTTAGAACTTTTTTACGAGACATGGGCGTGCCTCAACCACTAGAGAGGTATTAATTAGGGCAGATATTGTTTTAATTACAAAGTAATGATTTAAATGCCAAAAAGTAACCGTTCCGTTTTTATACAGTTAAATGGAACAAATATCACACTACGTACAATATTTAGGTAAAGCATTTCTCACTGATAATCCTTGGCAAAAAAGCCTGGCCAAGAACCCAAAGATAACACGATAATACAAACAGTTCATATACGACTTAATAACTTTATGAAAAAACCTGAAAGCATAAAGATGGAAATGCTAAGCACTATACTATCTTCCTCAACATCCTGTCTTGAAGGAAGAGATTTCACGATTCGGGGTCATCATATTAGATGAAGTAAAATGAAGTAATGGACTTCAAAACAGCAGTTGCAATATTATCAATTTTCGACCTACTTATGGTGGGGATTTTGTAACACTTAGCGATAGATGGAGTCCGTAGATATGCAATGGAGATGTTAGTATGATGCTTAAGATACTTCAGGATTACACTTACAAGATATAGAGAGAGCCTTTTGGATAAGTTCAAAGATAACGCTGTCGTGGATAAAAGTTCGTTCTAAAAATAGAAGAACAGGACAGTTGCGTATTGGTGCATCTCAGTGATACTAGCTCAAGATTGGTCACAATCCATTCTATTAGTGTCACCGCACTAGAAGTAAAACTAGGGATTGACAGCTAGTATGGATCCAATTAAACCGTCTAATAAACTAATCTGATGGGATGGTATATCTGTAGCACACTTGGGTGTCTAGAATTTAGAGAAAGTTCGTAGCCGGTTTTATTTCGTCAATTCTCGGAGAGACGTGGAAGACTAGTGCGTTGAGGAACATTTTTAAATGAGATTTTGTGTGGTTTTACAATCCCCCAAGAACAAAACAGGAAAATCTCCCAAATTCCAAAAGGTTTGGGAGGGACCATACACGATTATTAAGAGGATCAAAAATAAGGGATAAAATAAAATCCTAGAAGTAAGATGAAGGTAGTCCACATCGACCGGTTAATACGGTATATTGCAAGCTCGGGTAAAATATTATCATCGCCGGTGGTGCTATGTGGAAAAACAAGCGGCGAAGTAATGCTAAGATCGCGATTTCTATCCTACCCATGGACCATAACTTTTTACTGTCACAAATTTATTTGTGGTGGAAACGGAGTTTTCTGGTCGGCCGTCAAATGTAGAATGTTTATTTGCACATTTTGGAGAAACGAATATCAATTCGTGCATTCAACATCCCAGAAGAAAATTGTGGTCATATTCGGCAGTAAACAGACGCATACAGATAGATGTATATGTATATGATTCGGCACACAATATATCCTGAACCAGAGTAAGCAAATTATTACCAAAAGAACGAGATGAATCATTACTACGATTCACAAATAGAGCGGGTGGACTACCCAGGGGCAGTTAACATAAAGTTGCGAAAAAGTCGATTCTGTAACGAATCAAAATATCATAGATATTTCAGCAGTAATAAATTGACTAAATTGAATCAAAACCTGGCAGCCGGTATCTCTTTATAACGTAGGTAAAAATGTTTAATCAAACTATCGTACTATAGCCAATGGGAGTGTTAGAAAGGATGTTGTCGCCCCTTTATCGTTTTCGACTTGCCAGAAATCTGCCAACTACAGATATGAGAAATATAAATACCCCCCGACTACCGAGGCCGAGAACGATAAATAATTTTTTGTTAAAATATTTTTTATCAATCATCACTTCTCAGTCCGTAAATTTGTTCAACTCAATTTTCTGTTTGCTTTAAACTCCGATGTGTGCGAAAATGTTTACCAAACACACAAATACAACCCAACACAATAATATTATCATTGAAAGTCGCGCTTGAAGAATTCGAATTTAGCTGCAAAATATAAAACTGTCCACCACTTTAATTTCCTGGTGTAACTGATCATACAAGAAGCAAAAGTTCCCTTATGCATAGTTCGGAACCATCTAGCTATCGTACAGCTTTAGTGAACGGCTCAATCTCAAACCTAACAAACGATCTTAGACCTTTGACGTCTATTACGTCTACGTACACAAAGAAGTTTTTTTTAGTGTGTAAACAATCAAATTTGGGTAATTCAAATTCTTGGAAAGTGTCTACCGATTTTACGATAGCACAAGAGTTCGATGTAAATCGAAAAATTTTATTATTCTAAACTCATACAAAATATGTTCAAAATTTAATGACTTTCTTATTAATATACAAATTTATACAGTAAGATTATTCGAAACGAAATTAATTTGACCTAATTTATTTTAATTTTAATTACTTTCAAAATAATTAAAACGTAATGTTGTGACACAAGCCACACAAATAAATTATTATGAGTAGTAGTGAAATTATTTTAGTAATCCTATTGAACTATAGATGGTGGTTCTGTAACGATTATGATTTTAGTACACAGATAGTTAAAAAACGAATCATATTATTTATTAGGCATTAATCGGGTTATGGTTATCTGTACTAGATGTCGTACTTAAAACGAAAAATTAAATGGTTAAATATTTTTTGTGTATTAGATAATTTTTATATATTTAGTACTTAAAAAAGGAAAACACAATCGGTTGATTAGTCACCGAACACGTTATCATCATGTTGGTCACAAACGTGGAGTTATTTAAAAAAAATGTGTAATCAATTAGTGTTTATATAAAGTTATCGTTGTCCGATACAGTGGCTCATCGAATCTCGGTATCTAGTCTGAATATTTTTTATGAATGAAAGTGTTACTCAGTATCACGAGCGAATCGTATAGATAAGTATCGAATATACTTAGAACATACGTAAGCTTCGGGGATTTTTAGTGCAATCGGTGGATAGAGTAAATTTATCACTTTGCTCAGAGAATATTGTGTGTCGATTTCGAGTGGTTCGATGAATCAATATTACTTGAGTTTTATTGTAAAGAAATATGGAGCAAAACTATAAAATGATTCAATATTTATAAGTGAAATGCAGACATTCAGTTTTGTTTCGTTTTGTTTCGGTTTGTTTAATGCTGAATTTTTTGGTGCATAAATTTTATAGATGCGATCGGTGTAGTTCTCAAGGAGAGTTCTTATAACTATGTTCTACATTTTTTTGAGTAATTTAAATTTTTTCTTACCTCAGTGTCGAGGAATATCTTTTGTAGGTGAGAATATTTTTATTGATGCAATTTCAGCGTTCGATTCGGCGTTTGGACGTGATTTTCGTTTCAAATCGTTTTCTAAATTAAATTACTGTTTGGAAAGAAGTAAGGATTAATATTCTGTTACGATCAAAATATTCTTTAACATCATTTATTGACGTTGGTCTGCAGGTTGATAGAATTTCTCAAGAATGTCTTTTATCCAAAATAAATTTTGTGTTAGTTTACCTTCCATATTTTGGAACCCTCAATATAATTGAGGGTTCCAAAATATGGAATCCTACGGTCAGTTTGCTACGGTCAGTTGCGATAAGTATTTGCCACCGATCGATGAAAACTCGATGAATCCAAAACATTGACAATGGAGATCGATTCAAACATCAAATACCCTCAGTTTTTTAAGCGACCAATAATAAGTGTTGCTGTGTTAGGGCACAGAAAATCAGAACAATACTAAAAAAGAAGACATATATATACACATATGTATATATAAAGTAACATTGCAGTAGATATCGAACTAGTTCAAAAATTTCTGTACATAAACAGTCCGGACGGTTATGGTGAAGTATCCATA
Source organism: Tipula confusa (assembly GCA_963556175.1). NCBI lineage: Eukaryota > Metazoa > Arthropoda > Insecta > Diptera > Tipulidae > Tipula > Tipula confusa. The sequence continues at coordinate 3,022,973 of OY744476.1, forward strand.
GCTAACCGTAACACTATCATACTCCAGCAACTAAATATGCCAGACTTCACCTTTTTGGAAGCAGCAGCTGGTAAAACAGTCAATTTAGGCAGAAATATATTATTAGTTGGTGTAGTATTTACCTCAAGCTTTAAATCTGGATGAAAGGGGATGCGCAAATTATTAGAATGGGGAAAAAGAGACCTAATTATATGTGGAGACTGAAATGCAAACGCGCGAATTTAGGGTGTATGGGGACCTGTGCGAGAGGGTATCTATTGTCCGACTGCATATTGAATTTCGACTTAGTAATTTTAAATGACGGTCGACCAACTAGATTAGCGAATTTTAGAGGTACAGTCAACGCATTGGATCTTTCATTAGTATCCAATGCGTTGGCTCACCAAATCACTTGGAATGAGGAAGAATAGAATTTGGGGTTTGGATCACTACATGGTTCAATTAATGATGGGTGACAATCGAATGTATAAAAAAACTTGAGATTATGAATCAAGGTAATGGGATAAGAGAATTGAATGAAATTCTCAGAGAAAATGACTTGAATAAAAGACAGCTTAATACTGAAATACAATGAATGAATGAAAGAGGTGTGAAAACCGTCGATATGAAAGATACAACAATATACAAAAGTCGATAGCTGTATCTCTAAGCCAATACCAAATAATCTCGGAGTGCCACAGGGTTCTACGTTAGGACCATTGCTTTTCATCTTGTACATTAACGATATAGTGGATGTTATAAAAAATTGTAAAGTGAATATGTTTGCCGATGATACTTTGATTACGATTGCTGCACCAACCCTTATTGAAGCTGTACAAAAAATAAACGAAGATTTGAAAAATCTGAGAAAATGGTTAATGTTCCATAAGTTATCTCTTAACATTTCTAAAACAAAGTACATGGTTTTGTCAATAAAAACAAAACTAGAATGTAATCAAAATATATTAATTGATCATGAAGTCATTGAACGTGTAAAACAATATAAATACCTTGGTGTTATCATAGATGAAAATTTAAATTTTAACGATCATTTGGATTATATTGCTAAAAAAATGAATAAAAAGCTGGGCCTTTTTAATAGACTTAAGGATAAAATGCCACGGGAGACAAAAATTATATATTTCAAATCACTTGTTGCACCGCATATTGATTATTGTTCATCAGTGTTATTCATAATGAATCAATCACAACTATATCGTCTCCAAAAAATACAGAACAAATTTATGCGAGGTATTTTAAAAGCAGAAAATAGGAAACATATAAGTGAAATGCTTGAAGTATTAGGGTGGAAGTCTATAAACCAAAGAATACATTACAATGTCTTGAAGTTAATGTTTCGCCTTGAAAACGGAGATCTACCAAAATACCTAGACTCAATGTTATATTCAAATAGAGAAGTCCACAACTATAATACCAGAAACACTCATTATAGATTACCAATGTACAGTAAATCTTTTTCACAACGATCATTAGGGTATAATGGCGTAAAATTGTATAATTCGCTGAGCAATTTCTACACATTGGGCGAATTACGCGAATTAAAATGCAATCATTTTTTACGACTATTGAGTGTATTCATTAAAGAAAACATTAGTATTTAGTAAATAATATGTAATAAGAAAAATAATTATGCTCTATTTAATTAATTCAAAAATATTATAATAAAAAAAAATGTCAATATTGATAAATAAATAAATAAATAAATAAATAAATAAAATATATATAGGAATAAATGGTTGGTGAAACGAGGAGATTGAGTATTTCTATGAAGAAAAAAACGGATAGCTTTGCGTGAGTTTAACAAGAATTTAAATGCGGAGAATAGAATTATGTATGGTTGAATGAATGGACGATTGAAGAAAGCTATTCGAAATGCTAAAAGGAAAAGTTGGACGGAATATATGTCAGAAATGACACATTGGACCACAACCAAGTATGTTTGGAGAAAATTTAAACGAGTGAGAGGTAAATGCTATGATACTCATATGCAGAAAATAACGTTCTGGAAAATGGATGTGTTGAGAATGATAGGAAGGTGAATTAGTGAATGAATAAGATGTTTGAATGGGATGAGTTCTTGAGAGTGTTGGGAGGTTCTAAATCGATCACCAGTTGCTGAGCACCGAAGCAAAACGAAATTTGCTAAAAGTGCTCTACAAAGTGTGGATGGGTTCAAAAATACCAAATGAATGGAAGAAATGTAGGCATAGGAAATGTTCCTATACCTAAACGGGATAGAAATCCGAATGAGACATAATTCATTGCCAAAAACAACCTACGGCTTCCGTAAGGGCCATTCAGCTATTGAACGTATTGGGAAGTTTGTATGGGAAGGAAGAAAAGAAAACGAAAGGTGCTTGCGGTATTTTTGGATGTTGAAAGGGCGTATGACTATGTGGTGCCGTGGAAGCAATTTGAAATTTACACGGAAAGTGTGTGACTAGAATGAAAGTTTTTATGTGTGAAAGGACGGTTATATTAAAAGGACAAAATTACCGTTTAGAAGGAGTTCGCTAGAACCTTGGACTTTCACAAGGGAGCAAAATATCTCATACTCTTTTTAACTTGTATACCGCGGGTGTTCATAGGATCAATGCAACTGCCAAAGTTGTCTTACAATTTGCGGATGATTTTGTTGTAATTGGAAAAGTTCGTCACATTGATCAAGTAACACAAGTTTAAATCTTAAGGCTAATCCCAATAAATGTGCCATAATGAGTTTCATAATGAACTTCCAATTTCACCCGCCAGACCTACGACCAATTCTCAATTTCTAATTTTATCGCCGACGAAACAGTGTTGCCAATTGCTTTTATTGTTTTAAGTTGCATTTTAATAAAATGGGTATTAAGCAGCCATATTTTAATATATTTATTTTTATATCACGTGTATCGCGAACTGATGCTACTGTTTGTTATGTTGACTACAGCGATATCGCTGTCGAAATTTGAGTTTATTCGTTGACGCTCGTCGTTGACGCTCTTGTTCTGTGTTTATCTGGAGCATTGCGTTTCATTGAATTCTTGCTATTTTTACCATTTAAAATTAAAATTTTGTAAAATCCTTTTTTAGAGTGCCTCTATATTGAGTTTTAACTTTTGGGATCATTATCTTCAATAGGTTTTGCTCTACGATGATTCAAGTTCTAACTTGTTTATTAAATTGTAACCCAATTGTAACCCTTAGTACCGATTTTATGAATGTTTGTCCGACTAGAAAACCTCGATATATTAAAACTAACCTCAGCAATTTTGGTGATCACTGCCTTTGATGGCAAGTGATTGTGGTGATTGATACGAATAGTTTAAGAATTTATTTTAAAAATGAGAGGAGTAACCGCAAGAGTATAGAGTAATCAAACGTTTGCTTGATAATTTCGAAATATATTGTTTCTGGTGTTTCTAGTCTAACCCAACCTTTTTGGACCAAATCCTTCCAAATCGTATTGTATTTTAGTTTTTAAAGGCCCTAGTTAACGCCACTTCCAGTCAAATCGAGTGCGCACAAGTACAGTTTCGATCTTGTGATTATAATTAAAATTAAAATTCGCTTATGATTTTCGGCCACCTGTCGGTCACCTGTTGTAAAGTAAGATATTTAAAAAAAAATCGTAGGTTAATTCAGCACTATAACACTATAAATGCGTTAGCATTAAGTTGCAACAGTAAAATTCGAGATATGACGGTATTCAATAATTTTGACGACATACACAATCTTTCATTTTAACCAAACTAAATCCGGGAGTGATTTACTTCGTTTACTAATCGATGATTTTATACCACCTTACGAATTTCAATGACCCAATTTTGCTATACATATTAATGAAATTAACAGTTATTGTGCGTTTACGTCACATCGTTTTCAAACCACTAAACTATAATAATGTGCATCTGATAATAATAAAAAATTAGCGAATATACGTTATCTTTATAATAGGCGACTATCTCGCGAATTCTGATAACCGAAAACCTAAAATAAATCAGAGCACACGACTTAAACCAATATAAACGCGACAGTTCCGATACCGAACACGTGCATGCATACACTCGCACACACACACACACACCTATATTTGAAGTACTTCTTCCGAAACGGTTGGCAACAAAGTCGAGCGAAAACATTGGAGATTATTTTTTATACAAAGTTATCGACTTACACCTTATCGTGTGCATCATATACTCGTATATCATATATAGGTGTCATTTTCGGACGTCAAAAAAACAAAATTATCATCCACTCGTGATTATCGGACAAAACCCAAAAACCAAATAGCAAAACACTTTCCGATAAGATAGCAGTATCGCGTACATTCGCCAAAATGTGTAAATTTTAAAATTATCTTATCTAATTCCGGTTCCTAATTTGGTTCATAAAAAGTTTTTTTTATTTTAGTGTTTTGGCCCACTCGTTATCCGATTTTAATAGCGTCACCTATAAAAAGTGTAATTGATGATTTGAAATCGGGCAGGAAGTACTTGAGATTGGCGGACATAATTTACCTTATTGTATTGTCATAAACTCGGCAATTCGGAAATATTTCCACTTTTATGTATACGAGCGCGATTAGTTTTGGCAAGTCAGCTTTTTGTAGTATTTTATTTTTTATCAATGAATTTTTTTTACGATTTGGTGTTTATTGTAAAACGTGCGACGTGTGTCAAATGTGTAATGAACGACTCGTGTGGCGATGATGATTAATTTAAATCGAAAATTTTATCTGCGCCGCGACTCTCTATGTGACAATAAAATTTTCGTTTTTTTGAGGGATATACCCGGAAATCATTTTGTTTGTTGATGATAATATTGGCTAGGTCAAGAAATTTATGTGATTTGGACATATTTGTTGCACGATGAAGGAGTGGCTCAAATAGAAACTCAACTTTGGATAAGTACATATATTTCAAACAGTCAAAGGTATATAGTCACTTGGACCAGAATCTCAAGATATTATAATTGTGTTGATGTAAGCTGACCACACATAAGTATTATATGTACAGTAGATAGCAACGGAAGAATTAAAATGACCATCAGTTCGAGTTGTTGTGTCTACGGATGGAAAATCATCTCGAATATTAAGCTAGTTGATTCAGGCTTTTACGAGCCTAACGAAATCGATTTGTTTCTAGGGGCAGACACTTATTTTAACGTGTTAGGTTCTAAATACCGTGTTAGGTTGGATTGTCGTATAGGAATGGAATTCAGCATCTTTTATATGCAGATAATCATTGTTATTAAGCTGCATCCAACTCATTTAATCTAGATAAAGTACTAGAACGATTCTAGAACATTGAAGAAAGTCACCTTGACAAATTATTCATGCTTATCTCCGTTTGCGACAATCACTTTACGACAAAATGTTTTTCAAAATGAAGATGGTAAATTCGTATAAAAATTTCGTTTTTCTTATCATCCAGCATTACTTGAAGGATCATATGACTGGCATCTATCACTGCCATCCATTGCAGCACCAATTTTATATTAATGTCAATTTTGATCCGGTACAGAAGTCAACGAAAGAGTTGTCATTTCGCAGGTAGCAATAATTTTCGATCCTCTCGGTTTAGTGTGTCCTATCGTAGTCATCGGGAAATTATTATTGCAAAAATTATAGTGGCTCAAGGTTGATTGAGATGAGATCCTTCCAATGGTATATCACACATATTGGATCAATTTTTTAAATTAACTAAAATTACAAAATTTGAATATTCCACGTCATTGATTCAAGGGATGTGGAAGGTCTAGTAACATTCAGTTGCATGGTTTTGCTGATGTTAGCAGGAAGGCTTACAGTAACATCCCGTTGATTTGATATCAAAAGGAGTTTTCCCTGTAATTAAACCCGATTTATGGTGGTTCAGGCCGAGTTTTATGAAATCATCAATTGAATGTTACAAATGATTTTTTTCTTAAGAAAATGATACTACAAGTTGGTGGCCGATTAAAATGTACATAAATATCATACCATCATCCAGCATATTTGCCAAGTTATCACTATTTTACGACAACGTTGATGAGATATATTCACCCAAAGCATCTACATGCTAGGCCACAAATACTCTAAGCTGGAGTACGACAAGCTTATTGGCCAATAGATGGAAAGTATTAGGCCAAAAGGTTTACAAACAATGGGCAGTTCACCAATAGAGTTGGCTTCGGGTCACACAGCTGCTTCGGTTATTGGTGCAAATCGATGCTTTACAAGAGGACTATGTACAAATGTTTTTACTGATAATGGAACTTATTTTGTACCAGCCAATTCGGACTACATGTTAAATTATTAAAGCTGCACGGTTCTGAGTGCCAGCATCAATTAACTCTATCAGCATATCTGATAAAACTATTCGGATGTTTTCGTCTCCTGTTTCACCACATTTCGATCGAATTTATGAAGCAGCAATAAAATCAGCGACACATCACATTCGACGTACTATATGGTACCATGAATAATGTACATTTGACTTACGAGGAACTCAATACGTGACAATAAAACAAATGGCCACCGAAATAAATTCACAGATTAGTACAGATGACAACTTTGAAATACTGACACTAGGCCTATTTCTCGATAGCTGACCGTTAGTCGAATTAAGTGACTTTTGTTCAAAGTGGCATAAATCATGCAAAAAGATGGCCTTTCAGTTCAATCACCGTCGTTGACCACAATCGATCACAGTGCTGTGACCAATTGTGTGTAGAATTGTTCGTTTGGCTGACCACCTACAACGATCACCAATTGTAAAAATATGGTCTGAATGTTCTTGTGATTTGGCTCTATCTGATTGTCTAGTACAATACGAAGAACTGGTTCGGGATCCAACCGTTACAATGAGAACCTCATGTTACTGTTACAAAAAACTAAGCAACGACGAGCTGCAATTACAAAACGCTTCGTTAAGTCACACCGCGCAATCTCATATATGTGTCAACATCTTAATCTGCATCTATCCAATATTATTGACAAATAATTTAAATTCCAATCGAAAATTGATTATATAAAAAAAAAACGTATATTAATTTATCTATGTAAATTGATTAAGTAATTCTAATTAGATAGTTCGATGTTTGCAGCCAAACATGTAATCTAACAAACCCTTTCTAATTAACATACAACAATATAAAAAAAAAAATTTAATAATAAAAACTTTTAATCGAATGTTAAAAAATTTTACATAAAAAAATTCATTCACAAAATGCGGTATACCATAAAAAAAATAGTTCTGGCAACTTAGACAAATTTGTCTGACCGTAACTAATTTAATCTGTCTGCGCATATACGTCATTACACATTTGAAAAATTCATATATGGCTTATAACCACAAAAAAGGCAGAAACGTACAGTCATAGATCCTATATCTGTTAAATATTTAACAACATAAATCCATTTATAGCGGCCGAGTTGTGTATAGTCGCTATGAAAAATAGCAAGAGCAGTTACGAACAGTTAATTAATTCAAGAGAAGACACCTCTAACCTCAAAAATTGTATCAATACTGTCGGAAGAAACAATATAATAATTCGAATTTAGAGTTATACTCTACTCCAAATTTTTACTGGCCATCTTTCATTAGGATTCCAATCTCTATAACTATATTCTAATTATAGAGGCCGCTTTTTGATCCACAAGGTGTTTTTACTAATGGCTTACGACAGCCAAGTGAAGAGCATTCTGTATAAAAAAAAATATAGTCATTAGAATTTTTCAAACTGTTTATATTAACAGGTGTATTGCTGGAAGTTGCAGATGCTCTATACCAATGTGTTATGAATTAAAAGTTCTATGGATAATTACAAACACTTGTACATTATAAAGCACAAGAAATACGGTTGACTAATATGCGTTGAAAAATCGGCCACTAAGCTAAATTTTTTAAGATTTTGGATCTATAAAATTAATATTGGCCAGCGAAATTTCGTCGGATTGGAGTGTGGTTATCTGCTATATCCAGTTTAATATTATGCCTTTGATTTTGATCTTGCCTAATTTGGAAAAAAATCTTGGTATATTTGAACGATATGGCAGAGTTTAAGATCGAATACGGTCCACCGAGCTAAAACTAAACCGAACAAATTACAAGTTATAAAACTAGAATTTGAGACAGAAAGCAACAACAAATAAAACGATTGACCAACATGATTGATCAACATTGAATAGAACAAAAACCCAAGAGCAGCATTGGTGGACACTCTTGCAAGTTGTACCACACAAGCACCTCAAAGGAACATGTTAGTTGTACCAAAGAGCCTGCAAAAATTCTGAAGAAGGTCGCTTTAGTTTGAACAAGTTACTCGCAACAATTCTTTAACGATTATAAGGGTTTGGTTGTAGACGCTAGTATTAACAATCGAGTTTTTTTATTTTACCAGTGTTTAGACGAAAAGATGTAGTAATTGGATTAACAGATTTGGCAAACATTTCGATATTCACATAGATCAGTAATTAGCTTACTGATAGTAAGCTTTTTTACAGATGATCACCACTAATATTACTGAATTGAATTTACAGGTGTATCTTGTTGCTGCTACTCAACAATGGAACATTTTTATATTACACCAGATCAATAGTAATTTTAACTTGCTGAAGAGTCTCTAGTTATTAAGATAAATGTAATTTTCGAATAAAGATTTTAGTCACTTAGATTATATTATACCATTCTCTTCTATTGCTTCTATAACTATAACAGAATTCAAAACACGATGAGACTTGACCATTTCACTTAAACCACTCTATAGTTATACTAAATATCATTTCTCATAATCCCACTTGCAACACCGTAGAGATAATTCACCGATAGGTTACATTTCAAACACCCGTTGACGGAGGCTCGTTTGGAGTTGGAAGTCTCCCGTCGGGCGTGTCCTTGGATGGCAGATAGACTTAACCCCTAACTGGATTGCCAGCGGGTAGGTGGAAAATAAAATACTAATCGCGTTCCTAGGCGTTTGTTCATCAGGAGATGTGGCTTCAAACACATCTGGACTGGATGCGTTTTTGGTTAGCAATAAAATAGACAAAAAAGTATTAAAGGGGTTATCTTTTGCAAATTTACGTATTTGATTTTTTATTCAACACAACACGTAATAGTGCCCCGATTGTGACAAAGACTTGAAAACATCATTTATGTACCATATGGTAAGTTAGAGCAATGAACTTTAGAGATAGGGTCCACGATTCAATTGAAAACCAATAAAAAGTTTAAAATTATCTTTTCAGATTTAAATAAACCGCTAAGGTGTTGCTTAAGAAATCACACTAACTTGCAATTAGTTTCTAGCTTAAATTTTTTTATTATTAAATAAATGTCGTGTTAATGACGAAGTATATATTGGATGAACATATGTAAAACGAGGACAAAAAAGGGGAAGCGTATTTCAAGATAGATGGTAGATCTCAGTCACTTACTATGCTTTAAGGGTAAGCTAGGTACTAAAGTCTGCCCAATTATGCTTAATAAAGCCTAATATGGTGTTGGCTCAGCTGATAACAAAATCTATGTGCATGGTAAATGTTGTTAGGTCAGAGGAGAAAATTACACCAAGATCAGAGCAATACTCGATTCTATTAATAACGACATCCTGGAGGCTATAATGAAATAATATCGGGAAACGGATGCGAATATATGATAAAATGTTGAATTTATTCAGATCCAAAGAGAGTTTGTTACTAGTGCACCGCACGTACAAAACCTAGACTAATCACTCTGTAGTAGCAGGCGTTCGCTTAAGGTTGACGTTTGGGCAAATTTGTGCATGCCATCTGCAAATAGAAGGCATATCGCAAACTTGAAGCAATCGACACCATTGTTGATAAATATTATGTATAGAAGAGGACCAACGTGACATCTCTGAGGCACTCCGGACGTATCACGAAAATACCGGGAAGAACAATCGGAAATCTTCATAAACTACCAACGATCAAAAAAAATAAGCCGTCAACCATCTCACGGGGGGATACTGACAATGCAAATTTTCAAACTTAGGCTTACGTGATCGATTTTTTCGAACAGATTTGACAGTCTCAATTCTAGAACCTTATAATGTCGGAAGAAAATATTAAGTTTTTTAAAATTGTTATTGCACATAATTTTTTTTTTGCTAATTGACGATACTAATTTGTCGACAAAAATTAAGAAATTCTATAAAAAAAAAAGTTAATTTACATAATACTCTAGATAGAAAATTAAAACAAATTTTCCACGGGTTTCAATCAAAAACATAATCAATTGAAACGTTACGATTAATTTTTGGTAAAATTTTTTGATTTGTGTGGAAACAGCTGGATAGAATAAAAATTTTTGTGTAACCAAAAATATTGTAGTGTCACGTTGGACTACCAAAACTACTGGCAACTCGATATTATAGCACGGTCTCACAACTTAATCGTAATTTTTTGCATTGCGGCTGGTAACACTAAAATGCATATAATAAGACACGAATCGATCATTAATTATCATAAGCGGTGGTATATGTTATGTAAGCGACACATTTAACGTTATGAACTTTCCCTTTTCTTCGCGCAAAAATTGTCATTAAATTTATGAAAACTACTTCGCTCATATTTCTATGTAATTACAAACATAATTATGTTTCTATTATTATTACTATACTACTACAATTACTACTATTGTTATTACTATATACGATCGTTTTGAAATGTTTTTGACACAAAAATTCAAATATGTTTCTTGTCGACAGTTTGCCAGAAGCTATCTTCATTTACCATAATAAGGGAAAATATTTTAATTTACTCGATCGACTGTTAAGTGTTATACTGGTACCAAAAGAATTTTTGGTCACTTTCTCCTATTTTCGGTTTGGTTTGTGTATCGCAAATTGAAATTGAGTGTATGTTCACCGACCGATAACCTAATTCCCACCGAAGTTGTGCGGTAATAAAAAAAAAAAATTAAAATTTTGAATTACAAATATTCGGGAAACCCTATTCGAAAATTCATTCACGTTAATCGATTTATGATTTATCCACACACCGTAGTACGCTAATTTCTAATGTATCGGAAAATTTGATTTAATTAAAACATTTTTTTTTGTTACTTACGGTTTTTACTAGTCTCTACGGCTCTAATTTAATTTGTACTATAATAATTTCGTAGTTTATTGTAGAAATAAAATTAGAACGAATATAGTAAATAGTGTAAGAGTAGTAATATAAATGTAATTACAATAATTTTAATTTTTTTTTCGTATATAATTAGAAATAATTCAATAAAACGGTGACATGTGATGAAATTTTTTTGTTTTTAATTTCATTGTGACGTATTCACATACTATGTACAGTATGACCTGTAGAACATTTAACAAGCGATACACTAAGCTTTAGGTAAAATAAATTTATTCTTCAAATTTCGCAATTTACCGAAAATAATTCGGCTCACTGTTGATAATCATGAAAATGCTCATTCTCCAGAATCTTGTTGAACTAATAATACACGGTATTTACGGCCATTGTTCGCTCGTAGTGTAGCAACAATCTGGCTCAATCGGGTTCGACCCGGATCTTACTTTTCATATTGTTCTAGACAACTATAAAAGACAGTGACATCAAAGCCTTCAAAATAGCTACTGACCATTTAGGACAAGCCTCAACGCCCCTTTCGCCCTAAATATTTTGATTCAAGTTACTGGTAGTCGACAAAGAATTGGTCCTTTTAGATTTCCACCTTCTGCAACTTTACCCTGTGATTATTTTGAAAGAGATAATTTGATTTCTTTAAAAAGCTCTATGACGTTTAATTTGATGGATGCTTGGTTTGATGTGCGATTTCTTTCTTTGTACTAAGTTGGTCAAATATTCGAAGTTCCACCTCTTCCGCATATGTGTTGATTAATTTGTGGTAAAATCTACAACCTGGATGACTTTCTAGAACATCTAGAAAGTCCAACCCTCTTGGACATCTATCAAACTTTTGCTTGGAAGTCGAGTTGTTGACCGACTAATTCGGAAATGACACGGAGTAAGTAGTCCAGGTGGTATAGTTCACAATACACAAATCGGTCTGGAGTTTAACGTGATCTCAACTTCGGTCAGTAGGGTCATCATTGCTTTGGTTGTTAATATATGCCTATCGATAGCTCGACGTAAATGTTTTTTTAGCTTTTAATGACAGCTTTTCATAGTCCTCTAAACTGTGAGCTCGGAGGAATACATTTAAATTGTATTTGATCTATCAATTTTTGATTTTTTTTCAGGTTTAAGATACTCAGGTTTAAGTTTACTATTCTCTACTTGTTAATAGTAATTACAGGACTTATATAGTCCTTATTTTGTAATTCTTCTATTATTTCTTTACTGGAACAAGTGTCATGCAGACCTCTTGCCATAAGTACTTGTATAAGTCGGGGTTTTTTGCCCTCATAAATAAACCATTGAAACTTTGAAGCATTCAATTTCATTGAAAAGTCTCAGTGACTGAATTTTTGGGTACCTAATTACGCACAAAATATTTTTGGGTGCGGTTTGGATTTTTTTCGGCCGCATTTGGTTGAACCACTTTTGGTTAGGTACTTGTTCTTCCACTACCAGTTGGTCCTTTGGCCTCTGGTGATGATTCAGTTTTGCTTTTTTTTTGTTCTTCGTGCGGATGATTCTTTATTTCTTTTTTAGGATCCAGTCCGTCTCGCTATCTAATTCATCCTCATCGGTATATAATTGTTTAATTTTTCTATTTCACTAACCTCTTTTCTACAAACTTCTCGATTCATTTTAATTTCTCGTTAGATACTCAATTTCTTTGTTCAGCTTCTTTTGCAGAATCCATATCTTTTGCAGAATCCATATAGGGACAGCCTCCGAAGACGATGGATTTTCTAGCCGATTGACTAGAGTACCACCTAGAGTAATAACTGTTTCTGTTGTGTGCATTGCATATGATCCTGTTGGTCCGCGGAAGGTATTATATTGCCCTTCTTACAATGTGAAATGTTCAATATTGAATTCAGATTAATATTGAATGGACCCAGAGTCATCAATGAATGAATCTAATGAACGAAGAGTAATAAATTTGTGAATTTCTTTCGAATACTGCGGAACTACTTTTTCATCTTCGTTGTATTACCTTGATCGTAGCAACAAATAGTCTTTATGGCTCGCAGGAGTTCTTTTTGACGAGGATAGATATCGTTTATTCTGGATACAGCATGTGTTGCAACATTGGCAGCACTTTCTGTAGTTTTCGGAACGATGCGTACTTATAGATATAATTTTATTAAACTATATTCACTAGAATTTAAGTGAAAGGGATCATTTTGTCTGATGCCTCTTTTAAATGTACTTTATTTTGTTTACAAGGTGTTCATGTCTCGATAGGTTGCAGCAACCAACTACAGTACCGTGCTACCAGAGGTAGTGTTTTTCAAGTCTTCAGCTTCCATGAGATGTTATTGATTAAATGTTTGCTGTCCGATTACCTACGAACGTACTCTGTCGCCGTGGGTGGCCTTGTAGCCAATCATCTAGCTTGGATTTTACCACAACAGGAGATAACCTTCTTTCCATTGGGGTGGATTGAATAATTGGCTTGATTCGGATAGCGCAATCCTTCTTGTAGGGTTTGTTAAATTGGTCAACGAGTGGTAAATGTACAGCTGTCTTTTGCCGAGTTCAAAAATCAAATATTTCTAAAATCCAGAAAGTTTATATTGGTTAGCCCATGAATAGTTACTTACTTACTTAAGTTTTGGACAAAAATCGTAAATTACCGCAACCCAGAGTTTTTTTATGGTTACTTAATAATTACTGTAAAATTTGTGCTCTAACGTCTTTTGACCTTACACAATTTGGCAATGCAAAGGTATGTTAAATGAATGAAAATGTTAGTACCAACCTCCTTATAAATGATAATTCTAAACCACTAATTTTAATTCTTCGCAAGGCGCGACACAAGATCTATACCAATCGGTAAGGAAATCGTAACAAAAATCAAATCACACATCTATTTAAAAACATTACGACAGTCGCATATCGCGTGCATCGTTGCCATTAACGTAAATTTGCCACAACACATTGTTACATATCATACGCACTATACCATGCACATAATACAAACTTTTAATCTGTAACAGAATTATATAACAGCCTAAAACCGATTTGCCCTATATAATTTGACGCGCTCACACGAATTTTATCGCGCATGAGAACAAAAATTCACGATGGTACTCAGTTCCACTTCACATATTTGTTTTAATTATTCGGTTTACACTTAACTATTTAAACGGCTGGTACACGTCATGTTGAGCTCCAGTTAATTATCATACCAGTATAGTATACGCGGACGAACACCAGGTACTGTCAACTGTATTCTTGTTCGCCTAAGACACGGTGATGAAATGAATTATAAACGACTTACAAGAATTATTTTGGTTGTTACTATCACTACTACTACTACTACCACTATTAAATTTTTTTTTTTGTATGATACAATTTATTGTTAAACATTTTGCAACAACAACAACAAAAACTATTGTTTAATTATATAAAAAGCAACTTCTGAATAAAAAGCTTCAACAAAAACTTTTCGCGGTTGGTTAGTAACGAAAGTAAAAAAAAAGTTTAAAAATCGCGCGTTATTTATTAGAGACCATTAAATCTGCAAAAAAAAAACAAAATTTTTTTTACTCTCGATTTTCACGAAGAGATTAGACACCATACTAAATTTTGTAGGCCAACCGAATTTATTGTTGTTGTTGTATATAATTTGATTAGTAAAATTAATAAAAAAAAATAATAAAAAAAAAATAAAAAATTAAATCGATTGGGTAACAGACATCGCCGCAGAAAACGAAAATTTTAACTAGCGGAAAATTATTGATTGGGTAATGATAGAGCAATGGTGGCGTTCAAGATAGTGGATTTGTTGTTGCTTAAATTTTTATTTTATTTATGTAGGCAGCAAACGAGATATCCGTTAGGATGTCGTGTTTGGCTTAAACGAATGCCCTATATGTTTAAACGGTGGGCATTCATTCATGAACGGTTTAATTGCAATTTTTGTAAGTTAACCATGTTTAACGCCAAATCAAAGCTTAACTCTTACATAAGATGCCTATAATTTACTCTAATCATATTCATAGATTAGACAATGCAATCTTGCACTACCTTAGAAAACATCAATTTCTAATTTTTATAATGACATTTTTCTAGTAAATGTGCCCATAAACAAGCAATAAAAAACACACCCTCTTTCTTTGTGCTGAAATGCTGAAATCTCTGTGGCAGGTTATTTCAATGTCCACAATGTCAAATGGCTTCCATATTCTAAGTCCGTTACCCCGGATGGGGTGGTGGCTGAAATGTTTGCAGCCTTAAACCAACTAACACAGCTCGTAGATCAGTATACGAAAATAGATAGGGTTAACAATCCAGGTCATCTACTGGATCTGTTTTCAACATCTCATACGGAGAAAAACAATATCTCTGTCGGTTCCCTTTAGATTACGGCACTATAATCGACTAGGTATAAAATGCGAACTGGTTAAGAACGAACAAGTTCTTTCCGGAGAGTTCGAATGACACACTTGTTTTTCCTTCGGCAAAACTGGCAGTACAGTTATTCTGGGTCCAACTGTCATTGTACAAGAATGGACCAGTTAATTTCTTCCAGTTGCTCTAAGCCAAAAAAATCAGGCAATTCTTGGTATAATTACTAATGCAGAATAGCAACCACCAAAAAAAACGATTTTCAACGCAATTATGTAAAAAACCCCGTTAACTGAAAATTTAGTTGAATTTAAGGTGGCTAGAAACCTGGCAACGCGAATGGTATCGGAAGCTAAAAAGGACACGAAAAGAAGGTTAGAGAAGAGCTACGGAGGTTTTAGACTGTGGATAGCAATCGGGTCTTTTAATCCCTTGCTCGTAAAATCGAGGAAAACTCCTTGGATAGTAGGAAATTATCTATACCACCTCTGAAGGATGAGGACAATATTTTTTCTACTACCCAAGGCTAATCTTATTGCCCAAAAATTTGCTGCAAATTCTAATTTAGCTAATTCTAATCTAATACCCTGATTATCTCCCTAGGCAGTTGGCCCTTAAAGTTCTTTAAGTTTATGGATTTAAAATTAACTTCTTTGCTCAAATCCATCAAATGGTGAACTTTGGTTCCACAGATGTTACAGATGTCATCGATTATTTTCTATCAGTAACTCGCAATCCAGTATCCTCCTCCTCGCAAAAAGAATGGCTATGTATAGTATTGCCTTACGCTAGATCTCAATAGAATTCTGGAATGCGGTAAAGCAGACAGGATTGAAATAAATTCTAACCAATTTCAATTTTTCTTTTGTTTTCTGACTGAACTGATATTCAACATCTTTTCCGACTTGTTTAGCCAGCTTTGCTACGTCTGTCATCTTTGAGTCTCTTGGCTTGACTGTATCAAAGACAATATCTTGGGCTGCAGAAATAAATAAAGCAGCAAGTGGTGCTGCTTCACGTCTTCGGTTTTTACAACGAAGTATGTTTTACTTCATTCCATCAGTATAATACTTACAGTTAACAAGTCCCAGGTTGGTGTATAATTCTCATATTTTTTCAGGTGCACCTAAAAATCATTTGACTGTATTCGATTGTGTCCAAAACTATGAGCATCTCAAATGATAGCGAACGTAAATCTATTATCCAATTTTGATTCTCTCCCGCATAGACATAATGTGAGAGCTTTATGCGTGTTCTCCCAACACTTTCATGCTCATTGTTATCGGAACTTAATGAATTTTTGCCTGGTTTGTCAAAAACCGCGCTTAATTTAAGACGACCTATTCACAGATACAAGTTTGGAATGCATCATCAACGGCAGCATTAGTAACTGTGAAATTAATAGTAGAACAATTGAGTACTGTTCGTAAAAACCGACAACATTATCGAAAAAAGAAGCAGTACATAAAAAGAGCACCAAGTTTAAGGAATTTTATAAAAACATGGGATGGTACTCTGATCTAAAGACAGGAGCATGAAATGACATTAAACATATATTTCTTAACAACAAAGATAGCTTAAATAACCAAACTCCAAGTAGTGTGAAAACAACCAGAGGAGTGTCTGTTTTGGAAATGTTTGAATAAAACTTTTGAGTGCAATAAAATAATGGGAGTTTTATAAAATCCGATGGAAGTTACTACTACCCAAGCTAATTATCATTGCTTAATCCCCATCTGAAATTGTTCAAATTTCACAGATACCAGGGAACTACATGTGATCCCTAGACTTGTATAATCTAGCACTAGTGTGATTTCTAGTCTCATATAGTAACTATATATCGATAGCCAAACTTGAAGTCATCCATATCTTTCCAATATATTTTATGAATAAGATGAGTAAGCCAGTTTCTTGCCGTATTAATTCAAACGCTCTTAGTCATCATTCAAACAAATTCACAGTAGCAAACGGCAATCAAAACAAACGATAAAAGCACGCTCCACAGTAAAACACGACAGATGAAATTCCATAACATCTTATCAGCACTGTACACTATCAGTAAGCAACCTCGGTTCCTTTTCCTCGAACTTTTAATGTCAACAAAAAGTTTTTGGGTAATTTATTTTTTTAATTTACACCAACAACATCAAAATATTTACTAAAACTATGTATTAAATAACAACAAGCATTTGTTATTATTCAATTCTTAAAACGCGACGATAACATTTTAAGAATTTATATTTATGCTTAAGAGAGCAACAACAACAACCAAATGAAGCATTCCATACGCAAAATAATTCGACGATAAGGATTTTCATCAGAATTGCACAAACGATAACGTCATTCATAAGTTCTACTTATTTGCCGAAGCCAAGACGTTATCAACATTTAGTTCACCTAATAATTTGTTTACATTGTGAATTCGTCGAGATGAGATGACGACTTTGTTGTAATTACTCGTAAACATTTTATTTTTTTGGCACAATTTTCGCATCTGTAAACACGATTTAATTACATGATGAACTTGATCATGGTCAGTGTAAATTTTTCATAATAAAATTGAATGTCGGAAAAATTCTCGCGTAATCGATGTTCATATTTAGATTTATATGAAAATGAGAATAGTTTTTACATTTTCTAGATCGAGCGGAAAAGTTTAAAGCATTCTGTTAATCTCGATTAAAAATTTCATGCAAAGTGTTTTTGTTTATATTTTTTGTTTTTTGAACGAGATATTGTTATTAGTCATATGCAAATGTGATCGCCACCCAAATGGGGATCATCTATACATTTTCAATTTGTTTTTCTGTTATTATTTCGTTTCTAACTGATAACGACTGTGTGATTTCAAAATTATGTGGCGGACAGATGAAAAGAAAAATTTGAACCAGAAATTTTCGACGAATTGTTAAACTGGTTTGTGAAATATGTTTATCGCATGGTGATGGTTACATAACCAGAACATACGACAACTACTTGATATACGAGACATTTGGCAAAGGCGTCACAATACATATTTATTTAACGTGCGCGGATTATCTCCCAACTTTAAATTCATTTGACCTTTATGATGTGTGTAGCATATTTTTTTATGTTCTTATCAATACAGCTGTAGGTGATATGCGATTTTTTTAAATACATTTTTGCGCTTTAACTGCGAAAATATTACAATTTTGACAATAATCTACACCGACTGTATACATTTAGCTAAGCTTGCCAATATTTTAAGTGCTTTAGAACCTATACAGCATCATATCAAGATATAAACGGCCAACTTCAAATGATTATTTATCATTGACGGGCATTAAAAGAAATTACCCATCCATTGTCATTGAACAATTTAACTTCTTTCCAGTGCCGCAAATTTTATTAGCGTCGAGAATTTATATTAATATTCGATTATTCTCGATTATCAATATCGAAATATCCAAATGCCGTTTGACGTTTCAAACCCTTCGATTTGACAGTCTGTTATTATTTATTTTCAGGAAAGTTTTAATTTTATTTTTACTAATTACTAGTAAACTAATTTTAATTCTGTTTTATTTTAGGAATTTTCAATTAATGGAGATCGCCAAAGGCTTTAAACCAGCTCACCTAATATAGACGTTTCACAACGAACGCAATAAAAAATACTACGAAGCATTCCAAGTTCTGCCAGGTTTATTTGAAGTGACAACATCCAGAGTGACCTAGAGATTAAAACTAAAATAGAAACGATCAAAGCATACAGTTTGAACTACATCAAAATTCGAAGCACATCACAATGAATAAGCCAGGAAATTACTGAAACTACTCAAAATAATCAAAAGCTCCCAATATAAGCATAAATACCATCGCAAAATATTGGTTTATTTTCATAAATAATTTTCGAGCATACAAATCAGGCAAGGGGTTAGCCCACAAAATTATCAAAATGCATAAATTGTGCAATAAAACTAGAAGTAATGGCCCGATTTTGATGAGTGACACTTTAATCAAAAGCTCTCGATATAAGCATAAATACCATCACAAAATATTGGTTTATTTTCATAAATCATTTTCGAGCATAAAAATCAGGCAAAGGGTTAGCCCACAAAATTATCAAAATGCATAAATTGTGCAATAAAACTAGAAGTAATGGCCCGATTTTGATGAGTGACACTTTAATCAAAAGCTCTCGATATAAGCATAAATACCATCTCAAAATATTGGTTTATTTTCATAAATAATTTTCGAGCATACAAATCAGGCAAGGGGTTAGTTAGCCCACAAAATTATCAAAATGCATAAATTGTGCAATAAAACTAGAAGTAATGGCCCGATTTTGATGAGTGACACTTTAATCAAAAGCTCTCGATGTAAGCATAAATACCATCACAAAATATTGGTTTATTTTCATAAATCATTTTCGAGCATAAAAATCAGGCAAGGGGTTAGCCCACAAAATTATCAAAATGCATAAATTGTGCAATAAAACTAGAAGTAATGGCCCGATTTTGATGAGTGACACTTTAATCAAAAGCTCTCGATATAAGCATAAATACCATCACAAAATATTGGTTTATTTTCATAAATCATTTTCGAGCATAAAAATCAGGCAAAGGGTTAGCCCACAAAATTATCAAAATGCATAAATTGTGCAATAAAACTAGAAGTAATGGCCCGATTTTGATGAGTGACCCTTTAATCAAAAGCTCTCGATATAAGCATAAATACCATCGCAAAATATTGGTTTATTTTCATAAATAATTTTCGAGCATACAAATCAGGCAAGGGGTTAGCCCACAAAATTATCAAAATGCATTAATTGTGCAATAAAACTAGAAGTAATGGCCCGATTTTGATGAGTGACACTTTAATCAAAAGCTCTCGATATAAGCATAAATACCATCGCAAAATATTGGTTTATTTTAATAAATCATTTTCGAGCATAAAAGTCAGGCAAGGGGTTAGCCCACAAAATTATCAAAATGCATAAATTGTGAAATAAAACTAGAAGTAATGGCCCGATTTTGATGAGTGACACTTTAATCAAAAGCTCTCGATATAAGCATAAATACCATCGCAAAATATTGGTTTATTTTCATAAATAATTTTCGAGCATACAAATCAGGCAAGGGGTTAGCCCACAAAATTATCAAAATGCATAAATTGTGCAATAAAACTAGAAATAATGGCCCGATTTTGATGAGTGACACTTTAATCAAAAGCTCTCGATATAAGCATAAATACCATCGCAAAATATTGGTTTATTTTCATAAATAATTTTCGAGCATACAAATCAGGCAAGGGGTTAGCCCACAAAATTATCAAAATGCATAAATTGTGCAATAAAACTAGAAATAATGGCCCGATTTTAATGAGGGACACTTTAATCAAAAGCTCTCGATATAAGCATAAATACCATCGCAAAATATTGGTTTATTTTCATAAATAATTTTCGAGCATACAAATCAGGCAAGGGGTTAGCCCACAAAATTATCAAAATGCATAAATTGTGCAATAAAACTAGAAATAATGGTCCGATTTAGATGAGTGACACTTTAAATAAAGCTCTCGATGTAAGCATAAATACCATCGCAAAATATTGGTTTATTTTCATAAATCATTTTTGAGCATAAAAATCAGGCAAGGGGTTAGCCCACAAAATTATCAAAATGCATAAATTGTGCAATAAAACTAGAAATAATGGTCCGATTTTGATGAGTGACACTTTAATCAAAAGCTCTCGATATAAGCATAAATACCATCGCAAAATATTGGTTTATTTTCATAAATCATTTTCGAGCATAAAAATCAGGCAAGGGGTTAGCCCACAAAATTATCAAAATGCATAAATTGTGCAATAAAACTAGAAGTAATGGCCCGATTTTGATGAGTGACACTTTAATCAAAAGCTCTCGATATAAGCATAATCATCAACATTTATATAGACGGCTTCGCAGAACTGGTCCACTTGATTATTTTCCAATAAAATAATCAACACCAATTTAGATGATAAGTGTAAAACATCTCTTTAGTTTCAGGTAAATAAAGATTCATGAGTAAAGCCATTGGCAGTAGTATAAAAAACTACTAATTATTATCCAATTCTCAGCCACATCAATTGCTGCTTTATTGGTATTCATTACCTTAGCCGCTCTTTCTTTACATTTGAAATCGTTTTAATGAAATAATTTGAACATGGCTGTTATCACTGCAGTTGCAGTTGTAATGGTATTGCTTGCCACACAACTTGCAAAAATCCGACAATACTTAACATGGACCCAATGACTCGTTGTAATCATTGTCCAGGAAATTCGTAGTTTCCAGACATTGAATATAATCTAAATCAAGGGACATAGGCCACTTAATATCTATATTGCCGCGTAAACAATTAAATGGAATATCGTAAAAGATTTAATTGTTCAAAGAAATTTGCGCGCCATTTTGTAAAACCAAAGATTTTACCAATAATTAACGTTCAATTTAATTGGTCACAATTTAGATAATTCAGAGTCCACCATGTTTATTCCTTAGTATCAAAAACATTTCTTAAAAATTGTGATAAGAAATTAAATAATTCTATGCATTCATACATATATGATGCGCGATACTAAACTCGTTCATATATACGAAATAATTACTTATGTTATAAATTATAAGTACGTATGTAAGTATATACTTGTAGTAGAGTAGTATATTATCTACTTTTCGCTTTTTTTATTTTTTATTTTTTTTTTATTTTTTTAATCAGTATTAATTTTGATTCAATTGAATATTTACCATCAAAACTCTAGAGTCAGTTGTCGAAGTTGGAACGTCGCTCCGTGAACATAATAAGAAAGAAAATTTTTTTTTTTTTAAATACTTACAAGAGTTTGTTCTCTCGTAATATATACTCGCGCGTATTATAACAGCTTTTTATACTGTCGTCACATATAAATAAACAATAGTAGTAGTAACAATAATATAGTAATAAATAAATAAAAAATAGTGAGAGAAATTATAAAGTTGTGCGAGAGTTTTTTTTTTTGTTTTATTTTCGTTTTGATAGTTTTTCAAAAAAAAAAATCGAAATAAAAAAAAACTTAAGTTGGATTTAGTTAACTCGCGGACGTTAACGATAAAACGTGGTTAAAATATACTACAGTGATTTAAAAATTAAAATTTGGTGGAAAAACTTTTTTTTTGTGTATATATATATGTAACTATATATATTATGTATATATCGTGTCAAGTGTTTCACCAAATTTAATCTAATTTTTTATCAAAATTAAAAAAAAAATTATAAAAATTAGACGACTGGATTATCAGTGATTTTTAAATACATAATCGTGTGTGATCAAATGTTTTTTTAAAAGTGTTTTATGTTTTACAAAATTAGTTTACTTAATTAAAAAAAAAAATAAAAATTAAAAGAAATTAAAAAAAAAATTTACAAGTTTTAGACTAAATGTATTGTCAAAGTAAATAATGGAATCGCCACAAATGTATGATAGTGCACAACCAATAGTTCAAATTGAATTGAAAAAAATTGCAATGGCAGCTAACAATAATAATAATAATAATAACAACAATAATAATAATAATAATAATACTAGTAGTAATAATAACAATAATAATAATGCAACACCAAATAACAACAATCCGAATACGATAAATCAAAATGTGCTTGGATTAAAGCCGAACGGCGGCAATCATCAGGCCGTCAACAACAATAATATTATGCTACAAAAACATATGTTGCAACAGTATAGCCAAAGTGATTTGGAAGAGCTAACATCACAAGAAATTTCGTTAGATCTACAAAATTTGATTGACGATCAATTTCGGGCCGAACAAGAATCCCTCGGTATATTTACCGAAATGGTTGCGAGCAATTCGAATAATAATCAAACGATAAATCAATCAAAATCGTTACATTTACCAAATCGTAATTCACAATCGTTTAGTCGTACCACACTGCCGTATATGCCACAACCGGTGCACACGGGGGCCACATACACTAATTCGAGTGATGATAATTCGAGTGTCGGTTCGGACGTTGCGTCGAGTATAAAAGAAGAACCCGTCGAACCGATTGAATATCGACGACCGTTACCATCGGTAAACGGTGGCGCTAATCAATTTTTAAATGGCAATAGTAATGCCAATGGTCCTAATCCCGGACTATATAATATACCATCGAATTATGTATCGAACGGTAGTGGTAATTCGTTTACAACATTAACCCCATCGACGGTACTACATCATCAGGGTTTGGGTCATATACCCGGAAATCATTTGAGCGGACTAAATAAAAAACAAATTCTCAGCCATCGCAAACAACAGCAAAAAAATGTTGATAAAGGTACGGATGAGTATCGTCGTCGACGCGAACGTAATAATATAGCGGTGCGCAAAAGTCGTGAAAAAGCAAAAGTGCGATCGCGTGAAGTCGAGGAGAAAGTTAAAACGTTGATCAAAGAAAAAGATGTACTGATGCGACGGCTCGAGGAGATGACGAACGAGATTCAACTGCACAAACAGTTGTACATGCATCTAATGAATCACAGTAATCCAGAAATTCATCAAATATGTCGAAATGTGTTAAATTTAGTGAATATGAACGATCATAGCATGTAACATACATATCGTAGTACATATAGATAGTTTATATACATATACACATACACACACACACACTCATTATTACGTCAAAATAGTTTAGTTTATTATAATTTAATTTAATAATTTTAATTTTTATTTAGCCAAAGACGAAAACAAAAGAAAAAAGTGAAACTTTTAATTTTTTTTTTTTTTTAATTAAAACAATTTTGGGTGCAAGTGGAATATACAATTTTAGGATAATAATAAAATAATTATTTTGTACAAAAAGCCAATTAAATTAATATATTTATTACATGTAAAACAAGCGAAAATAATTTATATCAAAATTTTTATTAATTTATAATCGTATTTTGCTCAATATTATTATTTAGCGATCTATTCTGGAAACACACCACTCATGATAGTATCGTGATAGTTTTATTGTATTATATGTAATTGTTAATGTGTAATAGAAAGTATATAGTTTTTTAAAGTTTCGTGTCGTCGTCGTCTTTGTTGTCGTTGTTGAAAGCAAACTCCGTCCAATTTATTTAATTTTATTATGTACGTGACCTACTTATATAGATATCATAGAGTACTATCGCGAGCGCGCGCGCGTAATTCTATTTAGCCAAGTTTCAAATCATCGTGATCCTTTTATGATATTAACCGCATGTACGGTTTGAGCAAATATAATATAAACTAATAAAAGTGTTGATTTAAATTTAAATAGAAAACAGAATATTTAAGTATATAAATTATAAATATAAATAAAATATAAATATATATATATATATATATATATATATATATATATATATATATATATATATATATATATATATATATATATATATATATATATATATATATACACCTTATGGTCAGTTACCTTTGTAAAAAAATGATAAAAGAAATTTTATTGGAAATTATATGCGAGAGTTGTGTCTAGCCGAACGATCCTTGCGTCTTATATATATGTATATATATATATATATATACATATATATATATATATATATATATATATATATATATATATATATATATATATATATATATATACATATATATAAATATATATATATATGTATAGTAGCAAAAATAAAAACAAAAATTTTTTATGGTAATTATGGTAAGACGCGAAACAAAAGTTTTAGTTTTTAAATTTATGCATGAATAATTTCTGTTCTCAATTTTGAAATAACTTTTACATAATTTTTTTTTGTCTTCTTTTAAAAACTAAAATTACATAACAGCGAATAAAATAAAATTATAAGAAAAATTGGAAAGGGAAATTATTTACTTTATTTATTTGTATAGTTTATATATATATATATATATATATATATATATATATATATATATATATATATATATATATATACCGAGAGAATGAAAACAGAGAAAGAGAGATAAAACTTTTTATTAAAATGATGAATATCCAGAATGATCGTTTGTGGCCCACACTCAAATATTTTAACTTTATATACATCTAAAACCCGATGGTATTTTGAATGTACCATATAAAAATAAAAATATTTAGCAATTTAATTAAACAAAAACAAATGAATGTTGTGATTTTATTAAAAAATATAAAAAAAACCTAATTTAATTAGAAAATGTACATAGTTTAAATAAATTAAAATATAATATAACAAACGGGTAAAATAAAAAAACAAAAATTTCTTTCGCCAAACCACTCTACTATATTTTCGCGCGCTTTTTTTAAAATTCCGTTCAACAAATTGTTTACACATAAAAAAATTAATTAATAAAACACTTAATTATAATTAGACATAAAGTAAAAATGTAATATTTTAGTAAACAAATAAAAAAAAATGTTGTGATGTTGTTTTTTAAGGATCTAATATATAAATTAATTTTAAGCTAATTAAAACAACGGAATTAAAGTTACCACTTAATTTAAATCGAGAAAAAAATTAATTAAAATGCACACTCTTAGCTCTAAACGCTATAATTTTATAATTTTAAGAGACCACCCACATTATAAATCCCAAAATTTATAAAAAATAAATAAAACAAAAAACAATACAATAAAATAAAATATCTATTTAATAGACAAATGATAGTTTAATTATTTACTATATACATATATTATATACACATAATTTTGTAATATTTTTAGATTTAAAATTAAAATTAAATTATACATAAAAAAAAAATAAAAATTTGAAAATTATAAATAAAATTTAAAAAATTTAAAAATAATATATATAAAAAATTAAATAGTTTCGAGTTTTTAATTTTTGTCATTTGTATTATAGTGGCCACACACTATACACATGCCAAACATTTAATTGTACACGCGAATTTATTCGGGCAATTTTCCAACTACCGTAGATTTCCTTTTTTTGTTGTTGTTGCTGTTTATATATATATATATATATATATATATATATATATATATATATATATATATATATATATATATATATATATATATATATATATATATATATACTCGTAATTAGTGTCTCATTACCACGTAATTACGTGGTATTTAATTAAGACGCCACCATATTTTTAAGGAAAAAAAGTACTGCAAAAAGGAAGCCATTTTACAATCTCAACCAATAGAATGACGATATGGAAATGTTAAAGATATTATGGTAAAATGCTATTGGTAAAAATCAAAAGAAAATTTTAGAACATGCGCGGAACTTAGAAAAACTAAAATTTAAAAGGGTGTCTATAGTCTGATTGGCTCCTAAATGTTGTTTTACTTCGACATTAGTCAATTGTTTAACTTTGTCGAATCTATGCGTGTAGACTAACTATAGAAAATAATTTTTGGGTTTTAAATCATGGGGAATGCGCCAGAGACTATTTCTATTATTGTAATGTCACCGTTCGATTAATTAAATTGTTTTCTATAGTCCGTTTAATGAAGTTCCATCATAAAATTCCAGGGTTTGATAAAGATTTCAGGACAATCATATGCTGTTTGGTACAATCTGGTTGGGCGCCATTTCAACAGAATAAACAGATTAAAACTTCGTCTAAACGTATAGGATTTAGCTTGTTCTCATAATATAATTTGAGGTGATAAATTTCTTTCGAAAACGAATTACTAGTCCTTTATATATATAATTCGACAAATTATTATGTTTATCCTGGTACCTAGATGACTCACTAACAAACTGAAAAAACCTTTATCAAGATTGCATGAACTACCAGGAATATAATCGGAAACCTTGAGAAAGTGATGATACATGATGAAAAATCGGGGAATGCCGTCAATTTAAGGTATACAAATGTATCAGCCAAATACGGCAGAGATGAATCAGCCAAATACGGCAGCAAATCAAAATATGCGAGCACCACTCAAATTCGCGTGAATCTGTCCCGCAAAATCAAGATACCATTTTTCAGCTTGCAAGGTAAAAGAAAATACGTATTTCCAACATTGACTTGGAGAAAAACTGTGCTAGGAAAATAGAAATAGCTCTCAATAGGCTAAGATGGTCCAGCCTAGAAGATGTCCAATGCTCTTAAATAATGTTTTGCTATACAAAATGTGTTCGTTGGGCTGAACACTTAAAACAAACCCCAACTATAAAAAAATGGTCTGAAAGATCTTATAAAATAGTTCAGTAAAGTGTCAATTCTGTGGCCTATGATGTCACTAAAAATTAAACAAAATAGAGGAGCTCGATATTAATGTTGATGTTACCTTGCATATACAAACGATACATTTTTCTCGAGATTAACAACGGCAAAAATGAACGTTATGAACAGACCTGGTTAGAAAACCAGTTTTAAAATATCGTTTTTTTTTATTAACCGGTAAAATCAAGGTTCCGGTTAAAACAAACTGATTTCAATTAACAGTTCGTTGTGAAATAAAAACTACACTGATAAGTCACTAAGTAAATAGTTGTAATCTTGACATTTTAAGATTTAAAACTTTCAGTAATAA
This sequence comes from Tipula confusa, assembly GCA_963556175.1. Classification (NCBI taxonomy): domain Eukaryota; kingdom Metazoa; phylum Arthropoda; class Insecta; order Diptera; family Tipulidae; genus Tipula; species Tipula confusa. Next base: position 3,050,899 of record OY744476.1, read on the forward strand.
TTACAAAAAATTAACACTGTATTTTAAAATAATCACCTAGTTTGGAAAATTATCTTCGTCGCAGAACTGTTAGCAGTTGATAGCTACCTTCGAACATTCGGTAGTAAGTTTGTAAACACCATCGATACGAATGATTGGATGCGAACAATTTGTTATTCCTCTCGGGTTGTGAAATGTTCCAATGACTGGTAGATCTCTGTTAGAGTTGCTACTAACAATACGGCTTGATTTTTATTTAATTTTCTTTCTCTGAAAGAGTTATTATTTTTAAATGTCAAAGTGAAGTCAGAATAAGTATACATTTAAAGAAAATCTCAGCTTTATCGCAATACTGAATTTCTCTGAATTTGACCTTTCATCATATAACGGTTGAGTTTTTGGTAAAAATTTTTTGAAAAAATATGCTTTATTTTTTTTTATATTTACAATAAAATTGAAGCAGTGGTTAAAGCTTAAGCGATTGAATCGGGACAGACCGGTTTTGAATCTTTAATGAGAAGCGAGGCAATTATATCACATGGTTTGAACGGTGATGACAATAAACACAACAATAGTAATGATTAACAAGATAGCAGCCCATGGAGTAGTTCAATTAGCATAAACTTAAAAGAATTGTATGCGCTTTTAGCAAACTTAAGCATTAGCCAAGGAACCTTTGCAAATGTTGGCATTACCACTGCACATTGGTTTAAATTCTTTTAAATATTTCACCATACATTCCGCAACGTATAAAGAGAGAAGGCGCTCTAGGTTTCTAAGACCAAACTTCGATTATATCGATTATTACTAAGTAATTTCTGAATGAGCTGTGTCCGTATTTAGAGCAGCAGTATGTTGCTTCATTTGCCAGACATTTTTTAAAGAACTCGAATTTGAAATCGGTTAAGCAGTAAATCCTGCTGGTCCTGACAGTCCTTCGGCCCTTTAACTATTTTATTATCATTTAGTTATTGTACATATTTAGGATTTTGTGTTATCATAACTTTGGAATTTTCAATAACTTTAAGTTTTACATAACTTTAAATTTTGCCAACTTTTGGTTTATATTTCGGCAAGCTTTTTTATAGTAAATTATGCCACTTTACTAATTTGTGCATTGTATAACACTGGTAGGGAGTAAAGAGCACTCGCAAAAACATTACGATTGAAAACGAAAACTTCATGGAGGTGGGTTAATGGATGGAACCTGTCTGAAAAGCAACGAACGAGGTGGATTAGAAGAAGTAAAATTACAAACGAAGATCGCGCTTTTATATTGTTCCATTGAATAAAATATAAGAATTACAGTAAAGCAAAAGATAGAGAAATGACTGTAAAGGAAATGGCAATTGTTTACTCTACACGATAAACTTTTTTGTGTCGAAACTTCGAAAGAAATTTTAAGTCCAAAAATAAAGTCCTCCTCGCTTCTGCAGTCGCAGAACTCCTTGTAAATTTTTTTATTTCATCGCTATAGTATTTCATGTTTAAGTTTCGATGGAGTTTGTCATTTCTATCGTTGGTTTACTTTGCGCACCCCCTTCGCAGAATGATGCCATACGTCCAGATAGATTTTTTGATTTGTTTATAAAACAGTATAGTTTCTTGTGCGTTGTTAGTTAGGAGTTTATTCCAATAAGCCACGTACCTTTTTCTGGATTTTAAATGCCGTTCTTGCTTTTTATTTTTAATAGCTTCATATCCAGATACTTAGGGTTATCGGAATATGGAATTGGTTGGAAATTTAGTCTAGTCGGAATATATTCTAATTTCCTATTTGTAAAATTTATATGTATTGATTTCGAACCGTTTAGTGTTATTATCCATTTTATGGTTCCCGTGTTGGTTCACCAATCCTAGCATCTTTAATCAAAACAGCTGTACCAGCAAAAGTTACTATTTTATCTGTAAACCCGTTAAAAAAGCTGATCCCAGAAATCAAGAAACTTCTGTCAATTATAAAACGTATAACGAAATAGGTACATCATTATGTCAAAATGACAATAAATATACATACCTAGTTCTGTACTATTATTAATTACTTCAAGGTCGATGTATATTTGGCAAGCCATAAGTTCGTCGGCCCCATATACAATTGAATGCATTTTTGATTGTTTTTTGTTAACAAAAGCCGAACTATTAATAAAGTGTTGCGTTTTAATAATTTTCCCGCTAATTAAAATTTTCCGAAACCGTTGTTGGTAAAATAGTACGCCGTTGTTAAATAATAATCAATCCATATAGGTTGCAATAAATAAAATAAAAATTAGACTTTAAAACGCCTCACATTTCTTTATACACAAAATTGAACTTAAACTTTTACCCTTTTTGAAAATAAAAAATAAAAATAAAAAAAGTAAAAAATTTAAATAAAATAAAATAAAATGAAAATTTTAATTCTAATGCCAAGAATTAATTTTATTTATAGTTTTCTATCGTCAAAATTGGTCTATTCTATAGTCTATAGTACAACATCGAACGCAACAAACTATCATACCATATAGAATAATAAAATGTAAAATGGCAATAGGCTACTAAAGAGTGATTTAATTGGAGGTTTCAAAGAATGTTTTGAATATAGTTGGCAACCTAAACCGTCAAATCCGAGAATAGTTATAAATAATTGTTGTCTCCAATTGAATCACGCTTTGAATATCCGAGTACAGTCAGTATAAGCGCCTTCCAAAACAATAAAAAATATTGTTAATTCTTTGATGGTGAGGCGGAAAGTGAAAGTTTCTGATTTTTTTTTTTTTTTTATTTACTGCTAACAGTTTTGTGTTATATTTTTATTCGGTTCGTGCTGTTGTCGACTGGAGGTAAAAAGAGCACACAATTTTAGTGAGATGATGGTACATGATATATGGAAGAGCAGTGAGCACATACAAGAGATGAGAGAGTTCTGGTATAACCTTTTACAATTTTTTTATTGTTGTGATTTATGATTTTTTTTACTCTATTACCAGGAAAATTCGTCGATTTGGCGCACACAAACTTATATCGAATGTGTCATATCGATTTTGTGTTGTTGTATTCTTTTCGTACGGTCGAAGAAAGTATGTCAAACGGATGAAATATATATTTTTTTTAATGTGTAGCCTCATTACGGATTCAAGAGTGGTACACACACACACAAACCATTTTTTTTATCTGTCTTTTACAGTTTTTACTGTGTTACCTATCTTTTTAGCAAACCGCAAAATTTTATAAATACATGCAAATCGTGTATTGTACGGCGCCGATGGATAGATTAAGAATCAGTAGCTTAAAATTACACTAAGTGTATGCTAGTGTGTGTAGTTGTTATATTACAATAATTTTTTTTACTTTCGATTTTAATGACGGTAGGTATATTACGATTGTGAAATAGTTTTTTTGTTTGGTATTAAAATGATTTTGCTTCTGGTTTTTGAATTAATTTAATTTTCGAGTTGTTTAAGGGTTGTTCGGGGTGTTTCTTTCACAATTCCGAATCGAGTATATTATTTACTTTAGTTTGACTAATCCACTAATTATATATTTTCCACCTTATATTTTGAAATTTGGTTTTGGTTCTATCATTCAATCATGATTGGAACTACCAAAATTATAAGAAATTAAGTTTTACATAGTTCAACACAGCGTTATATCCTGAACAAAATATATTACATTTTACGGCGAGGTTTGACGAATTTTCGAGTTTCAACATTGAAAAACGTAGTTAAACCACTCCATAAAGTTTATTTAAAATATTTTAGAGTTGACCAGAGCTTCCGATTAAAGTATCATTCATCACAATCGGGCAACTAATACGTGTTGTATTGAATATTCAATCAAACTCGTAATCTAACAAAGCCATACCCCTTTGAAATTTTTGCATACAAATCTTTGGAATATCTTTTGAAACTTTGGAATATTTTATACCAGTTTATATGCAGATGGGCAATCACAGGGTTGGGGTCACTCCCTCGCTTCTTTAAAGAATCCTAAACGAGCATGCTATCTTAAGAATTCCACAGCATCATTGGCTTGCCGTAGGAGGCGACTAAATATAGGTTGAATCGCTGGGCTGACTACTTTCGTTCGTAAAAAATTGAATTGTTAAATATATGTATCAACAAAAAAAAAATAGATTCCGCCAAAATTTTAACCTAACTCGCTTATGTTAATGGACACGCAGTTTAGGACCGATAGGAGGACCATGTAGTCTAAGAAACCCAAGCGCGTTTGATGGTACTACAAAACCAAAGAAAGAGTGTCGCTTGGAATTCGTTGTCTCCAAGAAACTCGATGGTCAAAAAGTGAATTTAAACCAAAAATAGGATAAATAATAATGTGCTTTGCGATTGCGTACGACCTCATTGTGGCTACCACATTCTTTTCTTATAATATATTCACTTGGAGACATGGACACATTGACCATGTGTTAATATCTAAGGGAAGGTCTCGGGTCATCCAAGATGTGAGAGGCAGTGATTATCAAATGGTCACTGCAAAGCTAAGATGGCAGTTTTCATACAAGTCAGGGATCACAGGAAAATGAATCTTTCGTTTTAACTGTGAAAGTCTGATAAACGAAGATGAGAAAGATGAGAAAGATGAGAAAAAGAATCTTGTTAGCAGTACCATTATGGAAACCAACACTCGCTCTGATGTTATTAATGCTCTATTGAAGGTATTAACTCTAGGTATGCTAAAAATTAAACCCAAAAAAGATTGGTTTGTATGAGGAATGTCGTCTTGCTGTCGAGCAACAGAATAATAGTCTATCAAGAAGCGCGGCTACATCTTACAATCGCACGATAGAACAAAGCGGAAGAATCTCTAAGCGAATTTGTTGACGGAAAAAGCGTAAATGGTGGAAGGCTAAATCGGACTGCACCATAACTCCAGATCTGATTCTATCGTTATTCTGGAGCAAACTGCGGGGATGTGCATAGAGGCCCTATCCTACGAGGAATTCACACTGACCATGCAAAGAATTAAAAGAAACTATTCCCCTGGGGTTGACAGGATTAACTTTGAGCTCTTGTTATTTGAAGGGGATACTTTAAGGAACTATTTTTTCAAAGTTGTTCGATTAGTATGGCAAAGCGAAGGTATGGCTGAAGAATGGAAAGTCATCGCGTCGTGCTCTTTCCTTAAAAAAGGAGATCGCTCAAAATGCGAAATCTATCGCGGCATAGCACTCCTTTTCACAGCATACAAATTACTGTTTTACATAATATTGGAGAGAATCACGCCACTGGCGGAGAAAATTGTAGATGAATAAGGAAGATTTTGTCCGAATCGGTCAGTCACTGATCAAGTTTTTTCGTCGAGGATGATTCTAAATATTACGAGATATTTCGTAACGTACATCAGGTGTTCTTGGACTTCCAATGTCTGGGAATACCTGACAAATATGTGCTATTATGTAAAATGACAGAAAAACAGTCACAATATTGTGTCAACAAAATGTAGTACTGTGGTTATCAGTAACAAATAATTTGTATGCAAAAAAATGTTCAAAGGGGTAAACCTTTGCTATATAGTTTACGACTTTCAATACAACACATAATAGTGTCACGATTTTAATGAAAGTTATCTTAATCGAAAGCTCTGGTCATCAATACTACTGCTATAAATGGTATCAACGGTTCCGTTGAACCACTCAATTACTGTTATTAATTTAGGCAACTATTCAAAACCAATAGTTAAGCTTTAATCATGACAAGAGGTTTACGTACTTCAGGCATTCTGCGATTTAGATTTTAGAGGAATTTATTATAGTCTATCCGTATCATAAACGTAAAATATCGCAAATGTTAAGTCTTAAATATTGAATAACATGATTTGACTAGAATAGTTTTACACTATACTCTAGTTCGTAATAATTATGAAACATCAGGCATAAAATTAAACTATCAACGATCGATTAATATCACGAAACATTTTACATTGCATGCCATATTGTTGGTTAACGCCAATTAATTATGCCTCGGATTAAATTTAGCTCGTGCGTTTCATACCAAAATCATATAAAAGTAAAATGATATCCCATTCTGATATCATGCCAAAATATTTTGTATTTTTATAGGTCGACAAAAATGTATCATATACTGCATCGGAGCATACGATTACACCATAAATTCTGGATCATCATAATATATATGTCAAGACAAATTGCAAAATAAAATTTAAAGAAAACTATAAAAAAAAGATGTTCTAGATAAATCGCATCATCAAAATCTCGAAGTCAGCCCGAAAATGTACTTCCGTACACAAACCTCAAACCAGGAAAAAAATCAATTCAAATTCGAAAACAAATCCAATTCTTAAAGCCAAATTATTTATTTATTTATTTATTTAATTACAACAACAAAAGCATTAAACATTTTTTTTTTTTTTTTTTTGTTAAATAATCATAAATTTTGATTTTAATTTTTTTGTTTTGTTATGAAAATAAAACGAATTAACCTTATTTTCCAAATTAACCTAATTTTCCAAAATTTTTTTAATTTTTTTATTATTTTTCAAACCTAAAACCTAAATTTAGATTATCGTACATTATTCGACTTGCAGTCGAAATTTAATTTCCAGTTTTGTGTTTCTTTTTCCGAATTTTTATCAAAAAAAAAAAAATTTTTTTTTTCCAAAGTACTACGAATTAGAAATAGAACTTCGTATCTATCTACTACGGGTATATAGTGCCGATAAAAAGAACCAGTTCACTTATTGTAGATTATCCGCCAAAATACCAACAAAAAAAAAAGTCTAAATGTATACTAATAATTAACGGTTCGCCTATGTGGTTGGGGGCACTTGTATATCTCGTAAGACACATACAAAGAGGATGATATCCTTAGTATACCATCACAGTATCCTTTTCTTGTCAATGCGACAGAAAGGTTTGGCTCAGTTTTAAATTTTAAGTCAATGACCCCTGCTAACATTTACACGAAGTTTATTTAAGATTGGTTACATGCAGTCTCTGACAAAACCAGGTTTGGTGGTTTTATTTTAGCCATGAAAGAGCATCGATTAAAACTCATTGCTCTCCGAGAAACTCAATGGAAAAATGGAGATCATGTTCTCTGTACCTTGTTTTACAGGAGAGATGTCATCAACAATCTTAATTTTAAATTTTTTAGGATTTTTCTTAGGATCAGTAAAAATCGCAGCTTTGAATTTTAAAGCAGTCGAAAATTTTATGTTTAATCTACGTTATGCGGATGAGCAACCTGCTATTTATTTGTAATAATGCGCCCAGGGTCGATAATTCGATAAATCGATAATTTGATGTAATTTGTACGGGTATATAAGGTCAAAATGGTAATTGGCGACTTTGACCTAGAGCAGTTATGATAAAAAAAAACAGAAAAAGTTTTAAAAAAACATTTTTGGGGGAAAACTGAAGACTTCAGTGCACAAAAACTCAGAAACGAGCGGAAACCACGTAAAGAACCAAATCATTTTTCTCGATCTATTTTCATTTGAGACCATAATAGAAACCTCTGTTGTCAAATACAGAAATTAAGTTATATATGCTTAGAAGATTCAACCTTATTTTGGGGTTCTTAATATTCAAAATTGTGGAACGAATTATTTTCCTTATTCGATTAGACTATGGTAAAAGCAATGTTATGTTCGATGAATGGATAGTGATATTTCCTATCAGCAAATAAGAAGATCACAATAGATGTTGCAAGAAACAATAATAGAGATAGGAGGATCGATTGCTTGGTCACATTTCAACTATTTTATGTGGCATTAAGTTCATACACAAGAACGGAAATAACTTTACTTGGAAATCACCAAATGGAGAGAACAACTCGATCATGTTAATAAAATATTGTTGACTCTCATTAGAAGATGTCAGACCAAGCGAGAGATGAGGTATAGCAAAACTAAGCGGAAGCAGTTCGAAATCGAAAGATTCATCGATCAAAAATGGGAACTACTATAAGATGCAAATGTCAGCACTCTTACGTTTTACACTGTCATCTCCATCCCATAGACTATCTATAAGTCAGTCAACAGCATTTTGGGTGCTATTGAAAACACTGTTCCTCTGCCATGTGCCATCCGATATATTTGTTGATAATCATGATCTTTCGTATACATCTGCCGCAAAAGCATACTTGTGACGGGCATTAAAATCTTGTACGTCTGCCATAAAAATCCGTAACTTCTGGAGTTTGCAAGTGCATTTTCGTTGTTTCTGGTTGTCATTAAGTTCCGTTAAGTTTCGTTTCGTTGTTTCTGGTTGTCTAGACTCTTTATATTAGCAATGGATATTGCGTTTATCCAAATTCTTAACTTGCGTATGCATATTTTGCATATTTCACTTATCGCTTAAGACACCTCTGATGCCATGAATATCGAGATTGATGAGCTCTTCTATACTGTAACAATTCTTAAACATACGACTCGTGTTGCCAATTTTCGATTAGTTGATTAGGCTATAGGAATTTTTTTTAATGGTAATAAGAACGCCCCTGCGATTACAGTGGCTACAAAAAATTACCACGAATTAATAATTTAATCAGCTGTCGTTTACTGTTGATGTATATAATGACTGTATGTGCCCTTATTCGTTCATGGGTTTATGCGGTGGGATTGAACCCCCTTGAACTCGTCGGGCATTACGTAATTGATATTAAATTATATTATAGTATTTTGAAGACGGTATCATAGATTTATGGTGCAGTATCGAAACGATATACGAAAAATTATTTTCAACTTAATTGAGATAATGACACCTAATGATACCTCAAAACCGATTTTCTATTGTTTTCGATGTTGATTACAATGCCATCATTAAATTTAAATTTGATCGTACTTAAGGAAATTATTTTTGTTTTTATTTTATGTTATAGTTGAAGTTGTGTCTCTTTTCGGATAGGTTAAGGGTGGTTCAAACTAGCTTCTTCCTGGTTTATCATTTACAAAGGCGGTTTAAATTAATTCGTGTGAAATTGATTTGACTAATTGACTATTAACTATATCATTCAATGAATATTTTACTTGTAGGGAGAGTAACTTATATGAAAATTACATTGAGTATACTAGGTAATAATTCAAGGACATCATGTAATATGCTACCTTTATTATGTAAATTAGTCGTAACGCAGTAGTTTTTCATCAACTTAAATCGAAATTTACCTAATAGACATGTCCAGGCCAACCATAAATGAGTAACATAGAGTCTCCAGTAGTATCAAAACGAAATCATATCCACTTTTAGAAAGGGTTGAAGTATATTCTAAAAAAAATAGTTTTCCAAAATATATTAGAGTTTTGAATTCGATTTTCAATTATCTTTGAAATAGTTCACCAATTCTGGCTCAAAGCCATTGGGTTTACTTATATAATGTGAAAATGTCAGAAACGCAATAATTGTAGCTTAAACTTAGATTAGTATTGTGGAGCACCATGTACTTTAAAGAAATCGATGTTGACAAGTTGATAACTTACGAACTCACTTATCGGTACAGCTCTTAGGTATATAGAATATATCACGTAAACATGATTACAAAGACAAACTAACATAAGACAAGTTAACAAAAACAATAATAAGGCAAGAGAAGTGCATTATAGAGCATGGTAATTCGGTAAGTTTATATACAAATTTAGCCATACAAATTTAGCACCATATAGGTTTACTACATCCAGTAAATGCGAGCGGATAGATTCAGTGATGGTGAAATAAACCATACTGCTATGTCTACGAAAAAAATAGCTACCTGCCTTGATTACATCCAGGTCTAATTGATACCTCGGGATCTTGTGTCTTATTTATCATTTTTGATATCCAGTGGATGGATCCATCTTCAGTAAGGTTCAGAAAAGTAAGTACAGCTTTCCGTTTTGTAACTATTGCAGTGCTTATCTTGCTAATTATGTTTTTGTGGATTTCATTTAGCTTATTTTACTCGCCGTTTTTCTAGGTTGCCTAAAATTTTCTTAAACATTACAAGTGTCTATTGTGCCGTGTTTACTACAGCTGAAATGCTTATTGATGCGCTGGAGACTTACATGATAACATGGGAAGGATTGTGTGGAAATTCTGTTTACATTCAGTTACCTAATAAATGATGTTGTGGAATTAACAAGATAGAGCGTTGCTTTAGTGTTTGAATTGACATATTATGACAAATACCCGTCATATTTTGGGTTGCAGAAGTGGTAATATTTGTGAGTAAGTTGTTTTGAGTATTTTATATCAAGGAAACAGCTACGTTTTGATATTTTTTGGTTATTGGGATTGTTTATATTAAGTTTATATGAAGTATGTTGTCTATTTATTTCAAACACATTAAAATTTTGTCAAAAGCCTAACCTTAAATACAACAAAAGCATACAACAAAAATAAGGAATTTACGCGCCAGCTGCTAAATCTGCAGAGATGTTGATAAATCCAACCTTTTTTGAGGTCGGCCTAAAAGATTCTGAGGTGAGTAAACTATTGCTTGGTGATTATCGATTTTCAAGAAGCTTTAAACTACAAGATCACCAATATCTTCAACTAAAAATATTTTTAAACATTTTAACGAAAATTATGAACTTCGAAGAAATCTAAGCGAAAATGAAAAGTTAACGTCGCAACTAAGCAACTAGGTGCTGCAAAGAAAAGGAAAATGTAAAAAGGCTGTACAAGCTAAGGAATTTGGCAATGAGGTAAGCACAATTGACAGATTTTATACTAATGAAGAAGAGCTATAAGTAAGAGATGCAGATCTTAAACAGGTCTTAAAAAAGAAGAAAAATTAAACAAGAAAAGGAAAGTTGATTCTTCTCTAAAAAGTTGTGAGATTCAACATAAAGTCCTCCTAAACACTAACAAAGTAGCTGGAACACAACGATAAACACTTGACAAAGTTAAATAGCCAGGCAAACCTAAGAAAGAAACACCACCACCAATTACTATTAATGACATATCCAATTAAGCCTTCGTACAAATAATCATTAAATAAAGTATTAAAAATTGAAAATGCATAGCCCAAAAAAGAAAAAATAGAAAATGTAAAAGATGTTCAAGTCACTAAAAGGGGGTTGCCCTTATTTATGCTTACATTTAATAACAAAGGAAATGTAGAAAATATATATACAACATAAACATATACTGCATATTATTTTTTCAGCATTTAACAGTATTTTTAGTTCTAGAATATTTTTCAAGATTGAAAATATCATTACTGTCTTTTAGTTCCACTCGTTATTGTTCTGTAGGTAGGTATTTCTACTTTTATTGCGTTGGTTTTGAGCTCACCTTCTTCTTAACATAAAATTTACTTACTTTTTACTGGTATTCTATGAGTTTGTTGTGGTGCTTATTCGTTGTAGTCCTTCTTTTTCACATTCTATATAATTTGCCGGATGGTTTTTAATTAGGTTTAACTGGTTGTTTTATTTCTTAAAGTGGTTTTGTTGTTTCCAGCTACTTTGTGGCAGTTTTTGAGTGGCAGTTTTGCTGGCTCTTATCACTTTCTGGAGAAGATTCTACTTCCATGTCTTTATTTTGCCGCTTTTGTTTTTCTTCTTCTAGCAGCATGACATAATTTTATTGCTTAGCTGTAAGGTAAACTTCTCGATTTTCTGCGAACTTCATAATTTTTGTTAACATGGTTAAAAATATTTCCTTTCGAACATGTTGGTGAACTTATCAAGCAATAATTAACCTACCTTCAGTCAAATTAGCAACTCTGTTGATGTACCACTTGGGGTGTAAATTCCTTTTTCATATATAAGAATTTCAATTACTAGCTTCTCGGAGGTTGGATTTAGCACCATGCCCGGTTGCCAGAGCCTATCGTTAGTTAAAACAGGGACATTTGAACTGGTATTTGGCCTAGTTTACCCATTTTCCTTACCCCCATAACAGATAGTAAAGAATATAAAACCATCAAATATAATCGAGACAAACACAATCGTTAAATGTTTTGAAAGTACTGTACACATTTGTTACATAACACTGATGGTTACTCGTAACATAATAATCATCTAAACGCTAATCTTCTGTCCTCGTCGTACATAAACAAATCTGATTATCTCGATTAAAACTTTCTCATGTGAATTCTAGCCTCCCTCTATCTAGGTTTAGATATTTTTAAGCAACCTCAATCAAAAGCCCACCGTATATATTTATACATTTTATTTTCAATTTAATGTTCGATGGGATGATCTTAAGATGTTATGGTTTTTGTTGTTGTTGGTGATGTTGATGATGATTACTCATGATTTCCAATTTATTTTGTTGTACATAACTAAATACTCGTATATACAAAATTCTCTTGTATAAGGAAAACATGATGAACAAAAATAAATATGCAACAATATAATATACACAAACACAACAACAACAAAAATAGTTTTGTATATATATAAAAAAAAATAAAAAAAAATTTTCTTCCTAACCTACATTTGTGATAAATATGTATTTACTATACTACAAGCAAAATACAAGAAATACAGAAAAATATCTCGAACAAGAAATCGTGATGGTAATTTTTAATAAAATAAAATAAAATAAAACCAAAAGTAAATACTAGAACAAACACATTTATTTATAAAACTGAAACTAAAACTATAATTTTGCTTTATGTTGGTTGTAGGTTGGTTTAGTTGGTTGGTTTGAGTTTTTTTTTTTTTTTCAAACTTAATTTTGAAAGTGAAACTTCGGTTATATAACTTTATTATTATTACTATCATTTTTTTATTTATTTTTTTTTTGCTTTAAAACTTCTATTAATCTACTTTTCGATTTGTTGTTGCTGCTTTTTAGTTTTTAAATAGTAAAGAAAATAATACATAATAGTAATAATAATGCTGGTAATGGTAATAATGATAATGATAGAACTTAATTTAGTTTTTCGGATTATGTATTAAATCATGATACATAATGATGAACTTTTGAAAATAATACAAGAGAATTAAGGTAGTATTAGTAACAGTAGGCCGATTCCCCTGTACTTGCATTATAATGGTGCCCGTGGATTCACTTTGTTTCTTTGGAACTTTTCTGAATTCAAATATTGCTAATTCAACTTGATTCATTGAGGGCTTTTTTATATTTAGAAATGATAGGATAGTGGCTTCTTTGCCTTTTAAATCGGATAACGATATAGTAGAATTAACTTTACGCTTGGCAACCAATTCTTTTCTGGAGCGAACCTCTCCCAACTTTTTCGCGGTTAATTTAATGTCCTAATTAACGCCGTCACCAGCCAAAACTAGCACATAATAATACAACTTCGTTTTAAATATCCATCTGCACTTTATTTTGCCCAAGAAAGCCCGTGTCTGCATTTCGATTTTGAGATATTTTATGAACATAATATACGCTTAAATAGCAAAGCGTGTTGGCAGTTCTCCCTATAACTTTGTTTTAGAAGCGTTAAATCATTTGTGGCGATGTCCACTTGCCAAAACAACATAGTTGTATGCGGTTGGTCCAGATTCATTTGGAAATTTCCTGATATATAAGCAATTTGTTTTGACCCAATACATTTTACTATATTTGATATTCAGTTTATAGGTTCTTTGGAATATTTATGCTCTTTACATCTCTTTCCATTTTGTTTCATTTTGGATAATTCCGAGTTAGGCTGTTGCTTCTCATATATTGTTTCCAGTTAATAGAATAGCATTATTGTCTCCAAATTTGGAAATATGGTATGTCTGACATAATTATTTATTAAATTAATTATCTTTCAAATATTTTATTAATTAAGTCGTATTCCGGAGCAGTTAGCATAGGACTGTATTTCCTGCTTCTTTTTCGTACATATCTATTACTTACAGAATAATAAACACTACAACTTTAACCACTGCACTAATCAATCTCGATAATATTCGTCTTATATACATATATACATTTGGTATTTAAAATGTTTTCATAATTCTGTAAACAGCATGACTCGTTGTTACATTGCCCTAAAATCTCAATGAGTACGCATTGAAGAAGAAAAAATGCGTTAATTAATTTAAATTGGCCTAAAACGGTTAATAGTTTTAATAAATGTATATTACATTTTAAATAGAGACATCATTATAACGACAGTGTGGCCGATGTAACGAACGAATAGTTTCGATTTATTGACTGTATCACACATATACCATCCGCTTCCTGGAAACTATGCACAACAGCAGATACACATCATCAAAATAAACTCCCTCCCTCGTGTTTATGTTAAGTAGGTATAATGTTGTATTATATGTATATGGATTATGTACGAGACCATTAAAATTTTTAATTTCGTTTTTTAATTTTTTCTTTTTTTTTTAATTTCATTTTCAATTCCGAATACACAACATAAATTTTTTAATTTTGTTTTTTAAAAACTATTTTATGAATTGAATGTGTTTGAAAAACAATAAAACAAAAACAATACTTGTATGTTGAATAAATATACTGTGCATACGAGTATGTGAGCGCAAGAAAGTAGGTCAGTCGTATATATTCCAGCGCATTATACTATAACAAGAAAACTACTCATGTATATTGTCGTACTCGTCATCGTGAATAAATACTATGCGCTCGCTCTAAACAATTTAGATGCGCGTCATTTAATTACAAATCACACGTGTATACCACTCATCTATTGAAAATATTTGTTTTTCCCTTTAATTTTAATTAAGGCGCATAACTTGATTACTCAATTGGGCCAACTCATTCTGCTTTTGGATATCAAAGCTACAATCTTTTGCTGAACTGTTTCGAATTTTAACTTTTATGTATCACTCATTCCCATAAACCCTTGTGATGTAATTTGGTATTTTCTTAGAGTCTGCCTAAACGATCTCAACTTTCACTTTCTATAATGTCGTTATTTTGTTCGTTACACAATTCGTTTAGCAAGTATGGTTCAAAAGGAATTTTAAAACTGCGGTAAGGAGTTACCCAAGTTATACTTATATGACATAATTTAGGGTATATAAACCCTAATTAGCATAACTGTGAAAAAACATGCTTAAGCATTTCCTATTACACTGCGGAGACTGCCTTTAATTTTAATGGAAATGGTATAAATTTGTCCGACATATTTTGTCCTAAAATTTGGAGAGAGTTTCGAGTTGTACGAGCAAGCTTGAACTAAGACCATAAAGATTTCTTTTTTTTTAAGAATTAAAGGACATATATTACAATTTAAGTAGTGCTATTTCCATATGGTTACTCATGAGAAACGCGAATTTATATCACTATTTGTCTAAAACATCTAAGCAAAATTTTTATAATATGTGAGTGCATCATTATCATAATATCCTTGTCATATCTACAGTATAAAGTGCATATAGCAGTAATTTATCTGGATTTTTACGTCTAAATTCGATTTAAGTAGAGAATCTATTTAGGAAGAATGATTCCTCTGAGATGGAAAATACCGGGGAACAATGTTTACCTATGCCCTCGCTCTTAACAATTTGAATGCATGTCATTTAACTGTACACCACACGTGTATACCACTCATCTAATGAAAATATATGTTTTTCGCTTTAATTTCAATTAAGGAGCATAACTTGATTACTCAATTGGGCCAACTCACTCTGTTATTGACTTATTGGATATCAAAGT
This sequence comes from Tipula confusa, assembly GCA_963556175.1. Lineage (NCBI taxonomy): Eukaryota > Metazoa > Arthropoda > Insecta > Diptera > Tipulidae > Tipula > Tipula confusa. The sequence goes on from OY744476.1 coordinate 3,066,413, forward strand.
TACAATTTTTTACTGGGCGGTTTAGCCGAATAGCATTCTTCCGGGTTATAGCTGGTTTTGGTTTATCAAATTTGGACTTCTATGCATCACTCATTTGGTAAAATCTTAGAGTCTGTCCCAACGATCTCAACTTTCACTTTCTAATCTTGTTTTTTTATTCGTTACATGATTCGTATAACAAGTGGATCAAAAGGTCTTTTAAAACTGCGGTTAGGAGTTGCCCACGGCCTATTTCCTATTACACAATTTTAATGAATGACAACAAGTTGATACAATCCAACTTCAACGTCAAAAAAGTGGAGCAGTGGGATATAAATTTGGACGACATATTTTGACCTGGAATTTGGAGAGAGTTTCGAGTTGTAAGAACAAGTTAGAACACAGACAATAAAGATTTATATTTTAAATATAGAGAATCTTTCCAGAGTTCCTAAGAATGCGTCACTGTATAGGTTCGTGACTACTTCCAAATGAACCGCTTTAATACTTAAACATAGAAAAAAGAAAATGTAGGCTGTTTGTTTTTTTCCCTCGTTCTTTTGTTAGATGAATCAAATAAGCTCTGTATAGTACACACCTGTACAAAGAAACGGTCTCATATCTTTTTAGTTGAGCTCCACTGATCCTACTCTTAAGTTTTCGTGGCATTGCTAATAAATTTGGATATGTAGCACAAGACCCGTTTTAGCCTGTGGAATGATGAATACTTGTGAATAACTTCCTGAAACCATTCGTTTGGCTTATTGAACATGAGGAGGAATGTCATAATTATGTTGGATGTCTCTTATTGTTTCCATAGCTTTTCAATCGAGCTGGATAATGTTCTGGAGATTGCCCCTAAAAAATGGCCAACTCCACCAAGTTTTATGCAGCTTCAGTTCTATTTCAGTTCATGATTTCAATTCTTCCTGGAAATATTATTCAGAATTTTGGGCGAGCGATTACCTACAAATGAGCTCCTTTGCCTTGGGGACTGCTGAGCCAGTCTAATACAATCTGGAAATCAGTCCACGCAGATGTACTTTATTTAAAGTTGAATTTGATTCCCTTTTCCCCAGTTTGATCAGATTTGCTAAAATTACTACAGCACACAATTCTAAGCGAGTCAATTTTTCGTAGTATGGATGTACCTAGGAATAGAAACTTTCGTTGTAGACCGATTTTAGGTTGTCTCTTATTCTGTTCCATATGGCTTCATTGCCTTCTGGAAGCAGATTATCCCAATGAAGATTGTCTGCTCACAACTTTTGCAAGAATATTTTAAACATTATAATCACCGGAGATACCTACCCGAGAGGATCAAACAATCGACAGGCTTCAGACAGAACATATCTTTTAGTAATTATTAAAATTTCTGGTAACTGAGAAGAAAATGTGTTGCTATCTGTTTTGGGAATTCAATTGGTTCTCAGAAATTTTGTGAATTCGGTGAGATAGAACTTTTTGAAACTGTTCATCGCCAGCTATAATCTCTTTATGGTTGGACTTCTTCAATATATGAGGTTTTGCAACACTTCTTTTTTTGAAATCCTGAAATAAAATCCGTATGAAGTAAGTATTTCAGCGATATTTTGTTCTAGTTGCAATTTCGTTGTTTTTCGTTGGGTAATTTATCGGCCCGTCGAAGTCGCTACTCTAATTTTGGATGAATTGGTCGCTTTTCTTAACATTCGAAACAAATTAATTTTCGCATAGTATTTCTTCCGGTAATAAAGTGTTTTCTAGCTAAGATTTTAACGTAGTTTCAATTTTCAATGCCTATCACAAATTACAGACAATCCTTCAACCGAAATCATTAACTTGTAAAAATAGCAAACAAATATATTTAAACGCCAGAACATCTTACAATTTACAACTTACAACAACGAAATGACTGGACAAACGTTTAGCCAAAATGTATAAGTAAGTAAAGTTAGCTATAATCACTGAGTTATAGTTTGGATAGGATGATATTGTAGTTGATTTAACGGATAGGTCTGAAAAGATTAATATATAAAAGAATGACTATGAAACTATACGAGGTACCTATACAGTTCTTCTTTTAAATTTCTCTCAAAATCCTTTTAGTTTTGGAATAAACTCTATTTTGCTCTAAAAATTAAAAAGAAACACAAAATATGAGTGAAATCAACAAAATTTTAAATTTTAATTTAAATCAAACACAATCAAGTTTCACTCATAATATGTATCTTTTGAGTTAAATTTTGCGCATAAACTAAGTTTCACTCAAAATTTAATATTTTAAACTACTTACTCATACTAAAATATGTACCAACACTTACATTAAAGTAAAACACTTGTGGTTTTCAATCTAAGTATACTGTTATTTGTCTACCACAATTTAAATTTGACCAAGTATCACTCAAAATTTAACAGCAGTTAGCTCTACATAAAATTATATTATTACAATTATTATACTTGTAAAGGGAAATAATTGGGGTCACGATTCTAAACTAATACACGGTTCTTTAGTTGGTTTTATAAATCAGAATTTAATTAAGTTTCACTCAAAATTTTAAACTATATCCTTTTTTTAATAATTCTAGATGATGAAGTTGTTGAGAGTATTTGTTATATCAAATGGAGCAGATTTTTAATCGTCTACAAGAAAATGGCACAGCTATACTACCTAAAATATTTTAAAAATTGAACGAGCGGATAAGCGAGTCCACGAAAAAGCTAATCTTGATTATGGAATTATATACTAATCCAGGGCATTAAGTTGTGGATCAGATTTCGTTCAAAACACAAATGACTTCTTATTGTTAGTTTCTTAAAAAAACTCAGAGTTTATCGTTGATAAAGTCAAAGATAATTAAAAGACTTGTAGAACATACTTGAATTCGGTTACAAGATCGAACCGAAATAATTGGCCTAAACTTTCACATTTTTTTTCAAGTGTTTTGGATTTTTTTTTTTATATTGTTCTAAGTGTTTTATATTTTTGATAGGCAGACATCTATAGAGCATTAATGGAGAATTTGTTACACTTTTTATTTGGCTAAATATTCACAACTTGATAGGTTAACCATCATGTGTTTTGGAAAATTTTTTAAGATTTATTTTTCCTAAATTATTCAAAAATTGTATAGGCACAGTTTTGCAATCTTACTCTTTTGAGTGAAATTAGCCTATCCAAATGTGTTTTGAGACATTTAAATTCAAAAACTCTCCAAAACAAATGGAGTTAGTTTAGTCCAATAAGCATGCTTTCCACGATATCAAAGCTATTTGAAAAATTGTTACTAAGGAAACTGAAACCAGTACTAGAAGAACGGCATAGTATACCAGATCACCAATTTAGTTTCCGAAATCAGTACAGCACTATAGAGCAAGTTCACAGGATTGTCAATGCAATCAAACTCTTCTTCGAAGAAAAAAAAATATTGTTCTGCTGTCTTCTTGGATATTGCACAAGCCTTCGACAAAGTTTGGCATAGAGGTTTAATATACAAAGTTAAAGAACTTTTGCCGAAGCAATTCCATGTAGTTCTTGAAAACTATCTTCTTCAAAGAAAATACTTGGTTAAACAAAACGCAGCAACCACTGGTTTAAATGATATTAGCGCAGGTGTTCCACAAGGAAGTGTCTTGGGACCAATTTTATACTTGTTGTATACAGTCGATTTGCCCATTTGCAATGAAGTTAAAAAATATCAACATTTGCTGATGATACAGCAACGTTAGAGTCTTGTAAAAATCCTCAAACTGCCTCAAAGCAATTGCAAAATCATCTGAATAAAACTGAAAACTGGCTAAAGACTTGGCGAATAAAATTCAATGAAAATAAATCAACACATGTTACATTCACACTTAACAAACTCACCTGCCCACAAGTTAAATTGAACGGTGTAACTATTCCGCAGCAATCTAGTATCAAATACTTAGGGTTACATCTGGACAGAAGGTTGACATGTAAAAAGTAAATATAGAAGCAAAGCGTAATCAAATAAAAATAAAATTTGCTAAGATGTATTGGCTAATAGGAAGAAAATCAAGATTTGTACTCGACAATAAAGTTTTACTATATAAAGCGATACTTATGCCCATATGGACATATGGTATTCAGTTATGGGGATCCACCATCGCATCAAATAGAGAATTTTTGCAACGTACACAATCAAAAATACTTCGTAGGATCACGATTGCACCCTGGTATATTCGAAACACCAACATACATCATGACCTCGGTATATTTACCATTAAAGATACAATTAGAACCTATAGTTCGAGATATTGTTCAAAACTAGAGACACATCCCAATACTTTGACCCGGGGCATTCTAAAACAGCCGAGATACAGACGACTGAGAAGAACTGATCCACTTGGACTATTGAATTTACAAATTAAGTAAATGGTGCACACTAATAATAAGTATTATCATTGGTTAAGACTTATAAAAATAGCAGTAAGGTTAGTTTGTAAGATTCATATAAATCTTGTTAGTTTCTTTTTAGAAAGATTCAAGAATAAAGCCATAGGCAGTTGTAATAAAAAAAAATGCCCCAAAATAAATTTGAATATAGGCTAATTTCACTCAAAAGAGTAAGATTGCAAAACTGTGCTCATTAGCAGAGACCTTGTCTAGTTTGATGGTCAAAAATTGGAAATCATATTTCCCAAGGTTATACCTTACCTTATAAAAAAGTGATTTTAAAAGCAGTTGATAGTAGCAGTTGTGTAAGGTACACCTTACAACCACAGGTTCAATCGCAGGCATTGGTGTTGGGTTTATACTCTACGCCCGCAATGCTAAAGACCAACTCCTTGCAAATATCGCCATTAGTTTGTACAAGGTATTGATCAGACCTGTTTTCATGAATGGGTGTGAGAGTTGACCCTGCTGTTGTTTATAAAAGATAGCTTATTTAGTTTGAACTCCTTTGCCATACTTAATCGAATATGGCATTAAGAAGTAACAAACACAAAAACATATTAATCGTTTTACTGATAAGATTGATAACAAATATTTCTTTATAAATACTAAAATTCTATCGATTATAACAAATAATAATAATTTTTTATTTAATTAATTTATAATTTTATTTGCTATTAATATTCAAACTTAAATATTGAATCAGACATTGATAAATGCTCACGTCATATATAAGTAAAGTAATACAACAAAATTATTATACATTTACTATAATTTTTTAATAAATAAATTTTATTTATTTACGAACATAATAAATTTATAAGCAAAAAGTCACTAACCTGGCAGAAAAAAAACTGGATCGCAAATTTAATATTTTAATTTTTTTAAAGATGAAGAATTGCAAAATTTATAATTTTTTTATAAAAATAATAACAACAATTTCCCAAAACATAATTTATTTTTGCAAAGATAGTAAAAAAAAAAAAGTTAGTTTAGTTATTGTTTGAGGAGGGCATTGCCATTTTTGTGACAACTCGTATATATGTGTTCGCGGCGGTTAAAGATAATGCATTGAACTTAAAACATTGTCGCATATGTTGTTTCCGGAAATATCTTCCATACTAAAAAACACTTAACATTTTTTTATTTATGTTCTGTGGTTTTATATTAAAAAACCGTCTTGAAGTATAACAAACCAATCTGGTTTTCTTGGACGTTTTATTGTCTTCTATCTGTACTTTTATTATTTTTAATTTTTAATTTTTTGTCGTTCGGTTAACAAAAAAAAAAAAAAAACGCGAGGTATCAAAAGGTTATGAGCTTTGTGACATGTTACGGTTAAAAAATTATATCATTGCTACGTTCAAATATTTTTAAAAATTGTTGTCCAATCACGAAAGGTAAGCAAACATACGTAACAAAAATGTTAACTCTATTACCGATTACGTGTATGCATGCATGCGCTGATTCATTAAACAAATATCCGTCTTACGATGTGTCTTGGGTTTTTTTTAAATGTGAAATAAATTGGTATCCTTGAAAAGAGAGAATTGAGCCAAAAGACAAAAACAAAATGGTATTCCAACGAAAAACAATTTTCAGTCATGTTTCTTGTGATATATGCATTATGTATAATATACAGTAATGGCCAGTTAATTTGTATATTCGTTATAATCGATGAAGTTCATTAACATAATGTGCATACATAAATTTTATCAGCATAAGCATAATAATTTGCATTTAGTTTTTCTCATTCAAAACTATACAGGTCGATGTGCTCACAATTTTGACTGAATTTGCATTTTATGTTTGACAGCGAAACGATATCGTTCGTAATACGAGTCTATTTATTGAAACATATATTTATAAAAATTTGATGTTAATGGGTATTGAACCCGTTGAAAATTGGAAATTTGTACAGTTATTGCTATATACAAATAATACATTTTTGCTTTAATGTGGTATTCTAAGGAATGTAGCTTATCTGTAGCTTATATATCACAAAATAGGTTTAAAGATCGCTACAATGTTATACTTGAATAAACGCATAACACAAGAGAAGAAACAATTGACTCTAACTCGTATCGTAACAAGACGTATATTGGAAACTGAAACACCATAACACTAACGGAAGCAAGGATTAACATAAGTAGATGCCAAGGACCGATAAAAGAAACAATACAGAAAACATTCGTATAACGGTGGAAAGTACAACAGCAATTAGAAACGAATTTGTTGCGTACAAATGATGAAACGGTCTTTCTTTTTTCACTTGCTATAACCAAGAGCTTTTGAAATTTATCAACAGAGATACCTTGAATTTCCTGAAGTTTTTATATTTCAAATTGATTTGTGAAAATCATTGGATTAAGGTATCATTCATTAAAATAGGACCACTATTACGAGCGCTCTTGGCTAATTTTTCATTTTCGTAAATTTCTAAATTTGAGATTACGGTTCGTACATTTCGTGACAGTGTGTTATTTTAAGTAGACTGGGAGTTGGTATTAATAAATCGAATCAAATTCGAGCCTTTTTTAATAATAAACTTTCAGGAAGCTTCTTACCCAACTTCTAAACATTCCAATAACTTTTATAGCATTCTCTACTGCTATTGGACGAATACCGCCATGATAAATCAATTTTAAAAGTTATAGTGCTTTCTACAAATAAAAAGACCGTTAATTTCATCAAAACTTTAATTTATCGGTTTTGAATCTTGTATTTTGCAAACTAAAAGATTTTTTATAATTTGCAACGATTTGCAGGCCCTTCTGTGATTCATATCTTTAAAGTTTACTTTGAAAATTTATTTAAAGTAACGACTCATAACAAGTGCATTATATAATTTTCTAATCGATGACGCAAAAGATTGCAAAAATTCTAACACCGAATAATTTTAACATTTGTTTATATTTAGTTTCTCTAAAATATTTGCATAACTTTAAAATCAATTAACATCGTTTGAACTTAAGTTTAATTATAATTGTATTGTAATTAAGCTAGAAATAGAATTAAGTTGTATGCAAATCCAAATAAATAGAAATAGAATTCAAATTAGTCTCAAAACTGCAACCATTTTCACTATCAAATGTTTTTGCGCGTGAATATCGAATACTATTTGGTTTGGCAAAACTTGTTCGGGTTTAGAGACGTTCTAAAATTTATATATCTTTTGACATTTTCTTATCTTGAAAACAAAAATTTTCTACAATTACAAAGATCTTAACGATCTTATTAAGATTATGTACTCCAAATTTAACCATTAATTTGTAAATTCTTCATAAATAAAAGGTATTTTCTTTTCTATATGTATTAGGTGGGTGTGTAGTTCTTTGCGGAACCTATATGATATGGAACTACTGGTTCAGAGAGCCACATTGTATATAGGTCGAAATGAGAACCAACCATTAAAATATTGGTCAAGAAGTGCAATGTACCGTAACCTCTAATTTTACTAAAACCTATCGATAAAAATTAAGTGGAATTTTTAATAACACATTTTGAGTGATTTATTAATTTGGTTGGTAAGCATGAATACAAATTTTTTGAATACAAATTATTACATATTTTAAGACAACCGTATTTCTAAACTTAGATTTATAAGCAGGAGCTAATGCTAGCTAATTTTCACTCTAATGTGTAAATGTCACTTAATTGTTATTTTTGCCTTCACTTTTGACCGAAATAAAATCTGTAGCTGTGGGTTGGCTAAATTCACTTGAATTTAGATTATATAGTAAGCGCGACACAGAAAAAAGCTCAAAATGCTGAGGCCCTACGCTCATATTTGTACTCATAAACTTATACACGTAAATTAAACTTGCTAGAATGCAAGAACTAAACAAAGTTACTAACCAATTTAGATTCTCAAAACTTTGATAAGCTTTTTTAATAGAGTTTAGTGGTTCTGAACTGTTGAGTGACTTTTGTTAAATTGTAGATGGTATGGCAATGTAAGGAATATATCTGATTGGAATGGACCAGAGCTTTGAATGATGGAAAATTTGGAGTCTAATTTGATTTTGTATGGACACTAAATCTGTGGAATCTAAAATATGCCGAGGTTTGAGTGATTATGTTTACATATTTGAGTGATTTTCTAAAATTGGTGTGGATTATTTTTAATTAGATTAAAAATGTTGAGTGCAATTTTATTTTAAAGACAAACCAAGTTTAAGATCTGGAAACAACACTGAAGTATCTGTAAAACGTCGGTTTCTTTTTAAAAAATAATAATTATAAGTGGTTTTTTGTAGGTTTAAGCTGATTTATGGAACTTATTACTAGTTTGGATTGGAACGTAGTTTTGTTTGATGGAACATTTGGAGTTTAATTTGGGTTTGAAAACGGTAATGTGGAAGCTGAACTAACACTGAATAAATTTAAGTTGATTAAACCGTAGTTTTAGGGTCAAAATTGATTTTGAACACAAATAAGGTTTAAGATATGAAAACGATAATATGTCATCTGTAAATACGTTAGATTTTTTTACTGTAACTTGCCATTTTAGGAGTTTTGGTTACATTTAGTAGTTTAGTATTTTTTTAGTAGTTGTTAGTAGTAGTTTTGGTAGTTTTGGTTGATTGAGACTGTGAAATAATTGACTGAGAATGTAAACCGAAGTGTAGAATAAACGTATTTGATTGTGTTCGATCATAGGTTTGGCGGATTGAAAATTTGGGGTTAATTTGATTTAGAAGACCCTAAGGTGTAAACACGCTCAATGATTAGGTCAGAATGATCTAGAATAATTCACCCTCATTTAATGTGATTTTTGAAAAATTGTAGATGACTTTTATTTTATTGGTTTCACCAATGTTTGGAATATGTTTGTCTGGAACGTAGTTTGAAATTATAAAGTTTACGTAATAACTTACTAAAAACTGTAGGTAGCTTTTAAAATTTCGAGTGCTTTATTTAAAATTTAAAACATGCAAGAATTTATGCACCAACCCAACATTTTAGTATTCTCGCTGATAATAACTCTCATGTAAGTTGCTTTTCCGAAAATAAAAAATCATAAAAATTATAACAAAACCATTAAAATTTGTGTACTCCGGTCGGTCGTAATCTCGCGCTTATACAGTTCTTTTTATTATGACGGACAAACTGTGTGAAAGAAAAGTTTTTAATTTTTAATTTTATTTTTATTTTCTTTATAATTTTCTGTCATACTGTCAAAGGTCATTTTATATGAACAACACGAAATTTAAAAAAATATATATTTTTACTTTGTGTTCTCGCGCTTATAAATTGTTTTGTATACGTACGTATAGATGGTATTTCACGTAGGATGGAGATATATGAAACTCAATTTGGTCTTTAAAATTATAAGTGGAAAATATTTTCTTTACAATTTTGATCGAGGTAGATGATAGTCTGGTATATGGAACTAAAAATGATTTTAATTTTTTGTACAAGCTTCTCGTAGTTTGTTACGAGAAACTTGTACAAAAAATTAAAATTCAGAGCCCGTTTTTCATACGTACAGGATGGTTTACTACCAGTTTAGCGCCTCAACAGCTATTTTAAATAAATGGCAAGATAATTTTATTGTTCTGTAAAAGGAGGAGTAGATTAAATGTTGGCTAAAAATTGTTAAATTTGGTAATAGATCAGTTTATTTTATTTTTAATATTTTATCCATCACCTGGGAAATCACATTGGTTTATTCTGTATTTTAAGGTTTTAAATGGAAATTATGATTACATGCTATTCTGATAATTCATTCAAATCCAACCGAACATTAAATGAGAACCAAAGCATACAAATTTTTTCCACTTAAGAAAGGATTGATTGCCCAACTATCTTGATTCTATTGATAAAAAATAACATCCCTAAAGTGGATTTATTTATAACAATCTTGCAATGAGTTCTTCTTTTCCAGGATGAATAATTTGGCTGGCGTTAAAGGAAATGTTCGGACAATTGGAAGAAAGAAACAAAGACTTTAGCAGTTAATGACTGAATGACCTTTATTTTTAGTCTTCAGAAAACTTAAAATAAAGGGAGACCGTCGAGTGTTCAGAAATTATGAAAGATACAATTGCACATAAGAAAACTGATTCTAAGGATATCCAGATTTTCTGAATATCGCGTATTAGGTATTTTTAAAACCATCCAGAAAGAGTAAGTCAACACGCTACAGTTGTTGCTTGTTGTTGTTTTTTTTTAATGTTTTGGTTTATAAAATCAAATATTTTCGGCCATTAAATTCATATCACAAAATACGAATAAATAAGAAGAAAAAATTCTAATTAAAGCTCGAATCAAATTAGATAGCGATTTCCGGTCCAAACATACTTTGCCACGCTAATAGTGAGAGTAAGTCTATATTTCAACGGTTTATATAGGTTATACTTTATGTATTTACATGTTTTCCTTTTTAAAGAAAAGTCCTGGACATGTTGTCCTGGAGTACAACAATTACAAATTGTACACAAAAATGGCAGACTTTTTAACAAAAATACAATGTATTTCTTTGCTCTGTAGCTGCTCTATAAATCTGTAACTTATTTTATTATAGTTGTAGAGGATGGTGCAACCGCAACCTATAATTTCCACAAAGGATGAAGAATTACTTCCCACACGGTGGGAGCTATTTGATGAACTCCACGTTTTTCTTAAACCCAAATATGGGATAAAGCCAATTTATTTAACTGATGGAGGAATGAGTAGACGTTTTACATCTGGCTTTTCAAGTAATTTCTACTATGTGAGTAAGGTGCTCCAATTCCGATTGTATACCATGAAAAAAACTGCGAACAACCGACAAATGACCTCTCTCCTGCTCCAACAAGCAGGAAATAGTGGAAATCTTAGAAGAAACATCCGATAAAATTCGAAAAAGTGTAGAAAACAATGAGAAATCGGTTAAATTTTTAACCCAACGAATGTTTCCAAATGAAGATTTTCCCGATGTCAAATACATTATTTAACTTCAAACTTCTTAGTTTAAAAACAATTGGGGCCATCTTGGTTTTAACATACCATACATCTACTCAATTATTATGCAAGACTTTAAATGGGCATGATTGACTGTTTGTGCTTCGGTTAAATTAGCTCCTTTATAGGGTGCCAGAATGCTTATTAGATTGACCATGCATTTGTACACAGCATTGCCCAACAAAAAGTAACTCTCCGGCTATTTACTAAAACTCGTTTGTCATGAACCGACCCCGGATATCCAACACACATGATAATTATTTTATTCTTTAGATCGCAAACCGCTTGAAGTTGGATCGAATACTCCAATTTTATGTTTATGTGCTGGTCTCTCTGATTTTAGGAACACTTTAATTTTACATCGCAAACGTCGATGTGGGGGCAAATGTATTATCATTTCCTTTGAAATAACCCAATAACTAGTACCACATCCCAACCAGATCAAAAACAGGATCATCTAAATTTCTATACGCCAGCCATAAACCTTTTACGGAATTAATGCAACCATTTTTCGGAATGACTGTGGGATTATTCTAATAGTCTCTTCCATTTAAAATGTTCAAAACTATAGGCGGTTTATAGTCCAGACATTTCCTTATTTTCGCCTAAATACCAGTTGGTCTTGGAGAAATATATTTACTACAGATTTGGTACAGTTTCAAAGGTAAATTGTACTAAAATTTTGATTTACCTTACCAAACAATTAACCTGGCCAAACTCCAGGTACCCTAAGATGCGCTATGTACTCAGGAGTTTTCAAGTAATCCACAAAAAAACGAAAGAATCTTTAACTATTCTCCGTTCAAGTTTCAAGAAGCCCACTCACTTACGAGTAAACAAAAACTTACACGATTGGAAAGGTGCCAAGTGTTAGTGAAACGGTTCGGTGGCAAAGAAAATATCAAATTTTTTCTTTAAGAAGCTGTTCACAATTGAACAATATTTCAATCAATAAAATGGCTATATTTGTTCACAACTACCACTCGGACAATTTTTGGAAGGAGCTAACACCTTAAATCAGTTATAGCATAGTATGGATTTATCGTTGTGGGAAAGGAACATTTTCCTAGATATTGTGTGCATTTTCCAATCAATAATTAGACTTTGCCACAAAAATTCAGCTTTGGATCACAAAGCAATATTGACTCAGCAATGGATTTAAATGAAACGCTTTTAGGAATGCTATACTATGAAAATTTAAGAATACGTTTCCTGTTGTGTATATTGATGCCGATAAAGACTATTTTGAATTTTAAGGATTTTTCTATTGAATAATTTTTTTAGACAAAATCATCAGAAGCAGTTAGAAATAACTGAAAACAGGATGAACCAAAAGACAGACAGATATCCATTTACGCTACATAAGCACACTTATTCGATAAAACTGAGCACATGAAAAGTTACATTTGATGCTCGGTTCATCTTCATATAGTTGAATAAAACCCTTGTGCATTTCAGATCTGTCTGCTAAATCAACGCAATTTGATTTTTGTACCGTATCTTATCTTTAATTTATATTATTTAGCTGGCGTAATGTAGGATGCTAAATCCCATATTTTTGACACAGGAAAACTACTCCTGTATCAACGAATTAGAATATATGCAAATGATCGATGGAGAAAGGAACAGTTGATGATGAAAGAAATAACGAGTCTATTATCCGACTATTAGAAACTTCTTTTATACTACCATATATAACTCTTCTACAGGTATAGAATGATTGCAATCTTCAATAATCATGATAGCTTTCCTTAATTATTGCAAAACTCTTCAGTATATTTAAAAACTTATCTCAATCTTCTCTTACTCCCAATTAAAACTATTTCCGGTACTATATATACATAGATATAGTTATTATGGTAATGAGCACTAGACGAAAGTAACAATTTTGTGTAAATAATTGACCAATTTTCATCGTAACGTAATTACCGGGAAAAATACAGAATATTATCCGACTCTTACAGCTTATTTAAACCAATAACTGTTGATTAATTGGTCGAGTGGCGGTATCCAGAAATGGACTCGATAAGCTCAATTAACTTATACAAATTAAAACAAAAAAAATTTATAATTATAAGCTTCGATGTACTAAAACAATGTGCGTATATATGCATGTACATACATTAGTTGGGTACTAAAACTTTTAAAACGCGATTCGCTATATCGATAGTTAAAATCTAATTTGCATAAATTTAAATAAATATGCGCTTACATGTATTTAACATAAAAATAAAATTTTTTATGTTTTTTTTTAATTTATTATTAACTTTCAGTTTCAAATTGATAGTTTTTTTCAGTTTTTTTTTTCACTTTTATTTTATAGTTTGACACACTGACACAGTCTTTCTTTCTCGCGTTTGTAAACTTGGCAGAGTGACGAAAACCGGTAAATTATTAATACATATTACATGATTAATTTCATTTTCAATAAATTTTACAAAAAAAAAAACTTGAATGCAAAGAAAACGAGAAAAAGTAAAATTAAGATGAAAATGTACATAGAGCAAAGTAGTAGTGGTATGTGTACAGTTAACTTTTATTTTCATTTCGGGCACAAATATGTTGAATGCACATAATTTTTCCTAAAATTTTATATTTTTATGTCGAGTTGTTATATGTGGTGTGGTGTGGTGTTCGAATTTTATGTGTCTGCTGGGAGTTATGCATAATATGATGCGGGATTGATTACTGTTGAGCAGATGTATGTCTTCGGTTTGTAACTGGTTTTGATTTATTGGCTTTTATAGTTTTGAATTATGGACTGTCGCATTTAAGTATAGTATCTCGTGCTATTTTGAGATGTGAAATGTATTATGTTATAAAAAATTATATCAATAAATTCCAGCAGTCGAGCAGATATTTTACAGATTTTTTTTATATTTTTAAATACGATATGATCATAGATTCTCATTATTAATCGTTGAAGCAACAAAATTAGATAACCGGGTTCGGCTGGAAGTTCGTATTCGATTGACTGCGACGTTCTCTTGTTGAAATAATTTCAATACTTTTCAATTTAATAGACACAATTATATAAAGCTTCCAATTCGAATACCAACCAGGTGAACGCTTTCTGTTACGTTTTCGTTAATTTTTTAGCCGAACATAGACCAGCCTTTGAAATAAAGGCAACACATCTAACCATCGAATCAGTTGACTGTTGATGCTTATAAAGGTGATACCCTTCATCCTTTTCATGTTATTAGCCGTTAATTTGTATCATTTAATTGACCTACACGATGGTAATGCATTGGGTGGTTACGCTTCTCTATTACTTTTACGTTTAATTTATGATTTTCTGCAACCAATCGCATATTACTAACAATGCAAATATTGTCTGGACAAATATTAACAATTTGAGAAATTTTTGCTTGTGAAAATAATAACTCTTCCTTTTATCAAGTAAAATCTGCCATCGAACTGAAAGATACATATAAACGATTCAAATATTTACTTTTAGAATGTCAATACAGCTTTCAATTAAGTTACGTGATTGTGAATGTACATCTTGTGATAGTTCTTTGGTTTTAAATATGCCTTTTGTAATCCCCAAACCCAGTTCTCAACATATAATTATAAGACAATTATTTAATCTAAAATGCTCAAATACAGCTTGATGCAATGGATTATAGTAGTGGGCCATTTCAATTGCTACGATACAAATTAGGAAAGTTGTAAGCCTTTAGAAATTTACGAATATGAATGAAAAGTCAATAGCTTCCGACATCAATGTTAATACTGCTATAAAATATTCATACATTTTCACAAATCATTTTCTCTGATAAAACTTCGGAAAGGGGTTAGTAAGCCTTTTCAATTCTGATGGTTGATACCTTTATTAAAGACTTTCTTTATTTGCAGCGCTAGATAATCTCTAAAGGAATGACAATCAAAATTGGCTGAGCCAGTAAAATATTTAACGTTACAATAAAGTATGTGACTTGCCAAAACCAATAACAATTACAAGCTGTGCTGAAATATGTGATAAAATATGTTATGTGACAAGAAGGCTTCAATCTTCATAAAAAACCCGAATCGAAATTTTATTTCCGATAACTTGATATTCCTTCATTCACCTAAAACTTGTAAATTGCTAGGGTAATATTCACTAAAGCGATTCAGAATTTAAAAATGTTTTGCACTAGCAACACACCCCAGCTCTAGAATATCATCAAATGTCGCACGATACAAAATATGCAGGTATCACTAAAGCCGGTGTTCATAATTAAACAATGCTACAACTGTCAAAATGACCGTATTTTGAATTGCTGTCAAAAACGAAAATATAAAACTGCCTTGAAATAAACGGGATTTACCTTTGGAGTAAATTTACCATTAAAATTCGTCAACTAAATTTCTACTAATTTAATCCGTAGAACCTTAAAGAGAACCTTTAAGATCCCCAAAAAACCCAAAAGTACTCGTATCTAAGGTTTTTTATAAACTCTAATGATCTAAGATTTAACAAACTAACATTTTTACTCACATTTAAGATAAACCAATTAAGCAACTGATTTTAAAAATGTGCCCGCTAGCACCAAAAATTTCAATGGCTAAGAAACAATTTTACATCTTTAATAAACAAAAATAAAGAGCAATAAAATATCCACTACTGAATCTAAAGGTAATAATAACTAGAAGAAAATCTGTTGCCAAAAAACTGCCTGGGAACGATTATAGAGGAAATTGAAAACAAGTTGGCCACGGAAATTAAAAATCTCGTTTTGCTGATATATTATCATATAAAATAAAATTCCGGGATTTATAAAGCTATCGCAGAGTTCATCGTATCGATTTTTTTAAGCTCATACTGATCTAAACTGATTAAGCTTTAGCTATTCTCATTAGACTGTATTTGAAACAGTGTATATGTTGTTTGAAACTCGTTTCACGAATTTTTAATTCTCATTGTCCAAACCAGCGGATCATTATTTAACAGAATTTATACATATCACACAAAATTCATTCCTGTACCGACGATAAATTTAAGCGGATGCATTTTGCAAACCGATATTTACTGTCGACCGACATGTGAGGGCATTCCGGCCACAGGGGTAAACTTATAATTATTACTATAAATAAAATTTAGAAAAAATGTAGGTTAGTACACTAAAAAAAAGGTAAAATATTCGCGTTCCAACAACAACAGCAACAACAACAAACACACAAAACGAATAGAAAATGAAAATACGGTCAGTATGGCGACCGCTATATAACATCGCGCTTTATTTATTTACAATTTTTTTTTTTTTTTGTAGTTTTATATAAATAAAGTAAAAAGTGAAAGTTTATTTACCAGCATTTACTTTTTTTTTCATATTATTGTTATTTACTTCAGTCGTGCACATGTATTAGTGTATACACAGTTTTGTATTTATATGTAAATATGGACAACACTAAAATGTGTGAGCTTTTTTGAAGCTTCATTCATATTCACAAATGGTAACGATACAAAAAATGTGTATTTGTATGCGTGACGTCGACGTGCTGAGAGAGGTGATTTGATTGTCATGTATATACATAGTACCAAAATGTATTGTTACCATTAGTAAATGATGTACTCGTGACGGTAATGGCGGTTTGTTTGACATATGTCAATGAATATGTAGAGAAATGGAAATGATTTTTTGCTTTGTTGTTATTGTTTTGCAGAAAACTGATGTAACGTGAATACAACGTACAACAACTTATGCATTGAGTTGTTGGCAGTGAAGATTTTTTTTTTTTTATTTTTTTTTTTTTATTATAAATTACGATGTTATATAAGATTTAATAGTAAAGTAGGTCGAAATGTTTTGGTACAACGCGCGCAAACGATGTCAGCTATTATATAATTCCAAATCATTGATAAGTTTTGATGATGATATGTTTTGGTACAATTTTTTTTGTTGAACCGGTTTAAACTAGACGCATGGAAACTCGGCCATTGGATTTTGAAACATTTAAATTATGATAAATGTTATATGAATTCAGATGGAACTAGTTTTATTGGATTAATAGATGTTATGTGGTCAAATCTAGTTAAATTTTGGAGCAGCAGCGACGTATTCTATAATATGCCTTTTCCACACTGGAGGTATTCGTTAGTTTCCTCAAACATTATGGATTTTAAACCCAATCTAGTTATCGATGGATACAAATGTATCCAAAAATTACTTTCTTACATTATCTAATAAGTGCAACTATTCAAATGTCATTTGAAAACACCAGGACCAACTGGGGTTATTATTATTAGCTGTAATATGGTAGATGAGGAGGAATATTAACAGCCGGCTACATTGCTAGAATTCTGAAATTGAAAGTTTATATTGAAAGCTGTTTTTGGGGAGCATTATTTTTTCGAAAACTTACAAAGTTTGAAAACTTACAAAATTCAGAAAATATATGATTGGGCCGTAAAAACTGTGAAATGCATGCCACAAATCGAAATTTTCCAAATTCCCAAAAACACATGACGGTTAGACAATGAAAACTGTGAAGTTTAAGCCACAATACTCTTTTCATTTACAGGCCATTTTTAGTCCTGTAAACGTTGATCCAATAAAAGCTTAAATGACACTAACGATATTAGATTTTTATTATCTCGTTGCATTGTTTCTTTACTCTTTGCCTCTTTGGTTTTTAATCTTGACTGAATACGTAACTTTTTAACAAGTTTTCCTTTTTTTAAGGAAAATCATTTATTCTGATGAAACCCAGGTTCAGCTCCACGGAAAGGTTTCAAAAATTCTACGAACTTCTGAAACTTTAATGGAAGGAGTAGAGTTCTTGAACATGTTAGCTTAAAAAAAGCCATTTAGCGGTATGAAAAACTAGATTGATTAGGGACGTATTGAAATCATCTTGTAAAAGCTATCGAACATATTATCCAACAGACTTATCACCAATGAGTGAATGTGTCACTTGGTACGAAAATTTCTTTGTTTTCCTAAATCCAGCAGGTAAAATAACCATTGACTATTAAAAAAGATTACGTCCAAATCCGATAAAATTCTGATACTACGGAAGTTTTTGTCCACATTAGTTAAACTGTTATACAATAATTTGTATCTAAGGCCATTCCTATATAATAAATTTCCCACGACTTTTTTCTACATAGGCAAAACAAATCAAAGATCATCACACATTTGTCTAAAACTTCATAGCTACATATTTATTATGTTGTATATCGATTGACCAGTACGACTGACCTAATTTGACAGTTTCACTTTCGATTTTTAATTCGGTATGTCATTATACACCAACCAAAATAATATTTTCTGTGTGCATTTCGATTATGTGTGGTGGTAAACTGATACACGACGATGACGACGACAAAACATTATAAATCGCCGCATGGTGAGAAACAAAAAACCTAAGAAAACTTATATCAGATCTTTCCGTCCACAATAATTAATTAGAAACAAACACAAAATGAACAAAACAAAAAAAAAAAATTAAGATCGAACCCACATGAATTAAAATGTTACAGTATGTGAAAATTATAAATATCCAAAGTCTCGTAAAAATAAAAAGTCATTCTTCTAAAAATGCGATCTATGCGATGTGATGTGAGAGATTTTTAAGATCTGTTTACATTGTAATCTCGTATTCGAGTGTGTGTGTGTGTGTGTGTGTGTGTTTGAGTATGGCTTTGTATCTATAATTTTTCTTAGCGTTTTATTTTTACATATTTTTTGATAATTTATTATCCAGGTAAAATAATAAAAAATAAATAAATCTCAAAAGTGGTACACTGTGTGGCGGTTATATAATCGCGCGCGAGATAATTAATCTACCGAAAGAACAATAAAATAAAATAAAAAGTTTCCGTAAACATAAGTCTTGCGTTGTGTTGTGTTTTCTTCAGATTGCACATATATATTCAAGAAAAACAATTTTAAAGTACGCGAAAATCTTAATGCAAATTACTATTATTATTATTACTACTACTACTACTACCATGCCACTACTATCATTATTACAAAATTCGTGGTAAAGTTTTTTGTTTTCGAAGATTGCTTTTTTAACAGTTTTCTCGTAGATATTTACAAGACGAAAATCTGTGCTAAATATGTATGTACGTTTGTATATGAGTGTGTGATTTACAGATTTTATGGGAAATTTATATGCAAATATTCCATCGTTCGTTTCTCCTTCTTTTACTACGGTATCAAACCGCTCGCTGTTTTTAAAGTATTCGCTATTTCATTCTGTTTTCTTTATAGTTTTTTACTGTGCAAAGTTACAAGTCATACAATGAGATTTTCTTAAGTTTTTTTTTTTTTGTTATTTAACAATTTCTTGAATTCTCACTTTTGTTTTTCATGATTTAATATAACAACAACAATAACGACAAACGAAAATGAATAAGAGTTTCTTGTATTATTTACTTGGTACAGTTGGTTAAAGAAGAATTTCTAGTTGTGTTGGATTTAGCTTAGTGAAGCTTTGAAGCTTTGAATGATACTAAATAGTGACTTACCAATGCATCCTTATAGTTTTAAATTAAACAATCTGCGTTTTACAAATACAGGGCAAATCTTTTATACGGTCCAGTTATAGATCCAATCTATACCATATATTATTTTTAGACAAATTAAGTCCTCGAGAAACGGCAATCGATTATTTTAAGTGTAACATATATGAAATATAGGTTTATTTTATGTGGTCCTTACTCCCGCCACAAACTAGTGACTGATATAATGAAGAAAAATCGGAACATATTTTGCTCGCAACTAAAACCAAGCAAACCCCAGGGTGAGACGTCTCGAATTGAAATTGCAATTTCTACTATTGTAGTTTTGTTACAGACCAGAAATCATAAGGAAAATACCAATCGTTTTTACTGTGAAGTTCTGATAGACCTGGTTCTGCAAGGATTAAAAAGGAAACGTTCTCCTGACTTAAATAGAATTAATTCGAACAAGTTGACATATGATTGTGGTCGTGATACTTTTTGAAACTGCGTTTTAGACTTTTTGTGATAAGTTTGGCAAAGCTAAGTTGTGCTCGAGGTTCTCAGGTACTGAGAAATAATTTTGAAGGAGATAAATTTGTTCAGACTAGCATTAGTTAGTTTCCACTCTATTCAGTTCAAACATACAGATATCCTATGCGTATGCCTAGATCTGACTGAACTAAAGATATAAAATATTGTCGTGGGTTATTTTGCATTTTGGCGAAAGATAAATTCTAACATGATATTTAATCGTATCACGGACACTTCAGTTGCCTACAAAATTAAACTTGGTCAGCACATGACAATTTTGGCATGAATAACTACGAACCGAATCGAGTGCTTATCAAATTAATCCCAAAACTTATAATTTGTGTTTTGAAACGGGTAATTTAGTTTTTTTATTACAAGAAAGAATGTAACATGAAGAATAATAACTGGTAGAAAAACAGGTAGAACGGTTTCTAAATGGCATTGCCCTTGACATTTTCTTTGACATTATGCCCTTGAAAAGTGATATTTTGCTGACTGAAATGTAAATAGCCATGTGAAGGTGAAAATCAGAGCAATGTGGACGTTGATTTATTTTATGAGGTTGTTCGATTATGTTGACAAAATACTGTTATATTTATGCCACAGTTAAAACATTTCCAAATCCTTAAAATGCAAAATTGGCCGCTCATGAAAATCGAAAAATTTACGAAATAAATTAAAAATTTCCAAAATCCAGAAACTTCATGATGGTTAGCACAAGAAAATCTAAGAATTTATGCCATAAATCGAAATATCAAAAAATTAAAAACATCATGTTGGTTAACCCATGAAAACCAAGACATGTATGCTAATCTGTCTATCAAATTTTTGAATTTTAGGCAGGAAGAGTGATAGGAAACAATTCTGTTTACAATTCTGCTGGAGCTGCCATAACTGTTATTGGTGAACGGTATCAGTTTATGCTATTGATAGCCTAATTTGGATGGAATGAACTAAAACATAATGTGGCAAGATTTCTACACGCTTATACACAACATTTAACTTAAGAAGTATGGCCGGTATTCATAGATTTCTTAGTCGCGATATCTTCCAATTTGATGATGATCCATAACGACCAAGGTTTCAAAAAATTCCTCTAGAGCTTTTGAATGGAAATTAAAGAGCCCAAGTGCGGTATTTGGGGACGTATATCTAAACGGACCGAAGAGAATATTTGCCAGGTACCAACTGGACCGGAACCCATTTTTTTCAGGCTTTAAAACGTAAAGTCTACCGATGCGAGGTGCGATTATATCACAGTGGTTTTTCATAAAAAGGTAAACCTTAGCTTATTCTTCCTCACCATAGAAACATCAATTTGAAAGGTATGTTCCAATCCTAAACTAATTTAGTCACATATTTCTTTCACGGATGAAAAGAATCTTATAGTGATCGTCTAACTAAATATGGAAAAATGAGGTTCGCAAATAACTCGACAAGTACAATAAATTATCCTTCGGAATAAAAATACAGCAACGAAGTCCAAGAATTATACAAAAAAAATGTCTCTAAAAAATTGTGTTCCGATCTCGATCATAATAAATAGATCGCTCAAAATACAAAAACTAATGTGGTTCACCACTGCCTTGCACTGCAAAACTATTAAGAGATTTCGTACTTAACTTTAGCGTGTATAAAGGAGATATTTGATAGACAAATAAGGGCAACATCTTACAAAAACTATGCTTGAGCTAGAAGCTTAAATCACCAAACCTCTTAAGCCAAATCGAGTTAAGCTTAAAAACTTAATATCATTTTCTTTAACCAAGTGTGCATAGATAAAACGGAATACAACAAAAAAAATTGTAGACAATTCGAATACATTGAAAGACTTATTTCATCATTAAAAGAAAAAGAAAAAGAAGAAAACGAAAATAATAATAAAGAAACATTCAAAATAGAAGACAGTAAAGTAGGTCAAAATGGTTTGGTTGATTTTTTTTTTTTATAGAAAGTGAAAACGAAGCAGTATTTTTATTGTTTTGTGTGCTGTGCTGTGTTGCGCGCGCGGTGCGGTGAGGTAAATGAGCATAAACCATTAAAAAAATATTAATTAAATTTTTTTTTTTGTTTTGTTGTATCTTAGAAAAAAATTTATTTCTTTTGTTATAACAAAAATTCAGTCTTTACACTCTCATTTTCTAAAAGCTGTTATGTAATTCACCGTTTTGCTTGTATTTTCTTTAAGCACAAAGCTTAATATATGGGTTCGAACTAATTCGTTCGTGTTTTCAACGAGTACAAGTATTGCCCAAAAATTGGTATGACGTTTTTAATGTTGTTGTTGTTTGTGGTTAGGTTGTTTGTGAAAAACGTGGAAAAAAATGTTGGTCTAACGTAAATACGAAAATTACCAATTTTAATTGATTTTTGACTGTGCTACTTTCAGTTAATTTAGCACATTATAACAAAAAACAAAATTATTTAGTTGTTGTTCGAGTATAGTTTAGTTAATTTTGAGGACAATTGAAAAAAAAAAAAGCAAAACTTAAATGTAGGAAGTCTATAATAATATTGAAGTAGACTTTGAACCTAAATTTGCTTGAACTTTTCATCGATGTTTTTTGGTTATTTTGTAAATTAGAATGTAAATTATATCGATAGATGTCCTTCGCGCGATTTGGATTAATTTGTGTTTACATTTTCACCTGACTCGCGGTTTTGGGTCGATCAAGTGAGAAAGTTTAGATTATGTAAACTTGTTACAGATTAGAGATAATTTATTTATGGTTATATGCATAAACGAAAAGTAACATTGGGGTAGGTCAAATGTTGGTCAATTAGTTATTTTGTCGATTTAAATTGATTAAATTTTAGTGGACAATAAAAAATTGATATAATTGACCATTAAGTTATTTCATCATTTTATTTAGGTAATTTGCGATAAACATAATTATTATACTTAATCGCTAATTTATAGCGAAATGTTTAAGACTGCTGTACTAAATATGTAACAAAAAAAACCGTGGGAATATTTTTTCTGGTATTTTGGCTAAATATATTCCAATAAATAATAACCGTACCCGTAAGGAGAACTTGAAAGCCACATCAGTTATTCACGGCTAACCAAAACTCAAATGAATAACCAAAAAGTTATTCATTTGAGTTTTGGTTAGCCTAACTGCAATTAAACGGACGAAAATACACATTACCAAGAACTGCTTCCTAATTAAGAATTAACATGGAGTGTTGTATACATCAATTAGTTGTGCTTATGATATAATTATATGACATTATGACAATTATGACAAATTGCGATAACTCTGTTAGTTGTGCTAGCACTTACTACCTTCTTGTTACTACTCTCTGTGCTACGTGTGATATTTTAAAAATCAAAATTAATAACTTATACTGAACTTTACAAACCATAGGTTAAAGTTTTAAAATTCCTGGTGACTTTAATGGGAAAATACTGTTTGAGGCTAGGACAACTACGAAAGAAGAGGAGCTACTTAATCCTATAAAAGAAAATAAATGTGAATTCTTTCCAAAGGAAAAAATGACATCCTGATTTATCCTAATTTATTTGTAATAAAAAGTATTTCTAGAAATTTTGCTAGAGCCAAGTTATGAACACAGATCATTCTCCAAAAGTCTAACACATTATAGATGAACTTGAAAAATTTAACAGATTTTTAAGTAATTTCAAAAATGTCGGATTCACTCAAAATTCACACGGAAACACATATCGTATATACGTATAAGTACATACGTAATACGTATAAACGCAAAATACTCGATTACGTTATACGTGTATTTGCACGTTTAGACCTCCGGGGTAATAACGATAAGGTAGTTAATTCTTGGAAGGAACATTTTTCTGATTAATCCAATGTTCTACTTATTTTGTCGAATCTCTATTTAGCAAATATGGTTACTATTTTCACAATAAAGGGCATAGTTCGAATGGAAACCGTTAAGAAATATTTTTTTTTGTATTTACTTCGTAGCTTATCTGAAGTGCTGAAGTGATCATAATGGCGTAAAAGATGGTATAGACAATGCATTATGTACTCTTTATCAATTTGGTAGAGTTTGAAATTAGTACTTTCTGTTTCAAGCAATCAGCTTTAATCATTACACCAATTCCTCTGTAATTACGTTCTCCACCGAAAAAATGAAATTATAGTCTACAGTTCACAACACAAAACCAAAACTATTTCATCACATTCTTAATTAAATTAACCAAAAACATAATAATAAACTAATTTCTTTATAATAATTTGAGAATTGGCTGCGTTCAGTTTTAAATTAAAATTTAATTCGAAGCGAAGGCTATTTTCTATAGAAAATTACATTTTACTATTTTTGCATATAAAATAAAAACGGTATGCAACCACGATTTACTGACGATCAATGGAGTGAAGTAATCTCTCATATACACGTGAGTACAACATTAACATGATTTACAGATAAAACAATTTTTCGTTATGACTCACCACAAATATTATATGAAAATTTTTGTCCGCATAGTAATTCCAAAATTGCATAATATCGAGCGAGAGAGTGAGTCGTTTATTTTATGCTTTTACTGAAATTAGTATGCTAAAGTAGTAAATTTTATTAGATTTATGTGACCGATCGCCAGCTACCAATCAAACACAAAAAAATTCATGTGATGAATTTTCTCGAAATACCTTAAATACCTTGCAAAGGTCGTTTCTGTTATTGTGTACAGTTTAAAACTATTCACTATTCAGTATGTGAAGGTCATTCAACATGTATGCATGTAGTGCTCCATCTATGTAACAAAATATAATACAACGATGAGAATATAGTTACTAGTAGCTAGTACGTATGAAAATGGTATGAAAACTACACACACACACACACACATTCGTATTTCTTTATTCCGTTGCATTTTAGATAAAAAAAAATTATTTAAACTGAAAAACACTCTTTTCGTTAGTTGTTGTTGTTGTTGTTGAAAATTTCGCAATTCTCGATTTCACTTTCGTAATGAATTACGTTTAAAATATAAAAATAAAAAAAATAAAAACTTCAACAATATTTCGATGTATAGGTAAGTAAAATAGTTTTTGGTTGATGTTTTTCTAGAAGAAAATAAAATGAAATACGAGAAAAAAAATTAAGCAGAAAATATACCAACAAAACGCTAACACTATTTACCGCCTAACCTAATTTCAGAGATTTACAAGAGGGTTATTGAACGCGGTGAATGACTGCGCGAGTTAGTGAGGTGTGATTACAGTTTTTGTGGTAATATTTGTATTTGTATATGTGTTTGTGTGTGCTTTGTGAGAAAGGAAATTTATGATCGTGATATTCTAAGCTCGCGGTTTTTGTTTTATTATTCGTACATTTATACATACAAAGCCATGAGACAAAAGTTTATTTTGGTTTATAGTTTTGTTTGGTATACGTTCATATGTCCTTGAGGTAAATTTCCTATATTTCAAAATATCGTAGTGTGTCAGTGAACTTAAGTTTTGATTAATTTTATTCATTTATTTTTTTTTTGTTTCTTTAAATATTTTAGAGATGGAAATTGTGTAAACATAGGAGGGAGGGATATCGTATACGCTTTGTAATTTAAGCTGGTTTATAATATATTTAGTTTTGTTTCGCTGAATACTAAGATTAAAGTCATAGAGATGATCGGACATCGAAATGGTTTAAAATGTTAAACCAATAAAAAAATTTATATTTAACATTTGACAGTTGATTTATATGTAGTTCACTTTCTTGAAGCGAATCTTTTTTGTGTACAAATTGATTGATTGGTTCGAACATAATATCGAATAGGTATCATTACAATTACTTGTAGTCTGTCAATATCAGACAGTAGAATTTATCGATTTATTTATAATTCGAAACTGAATCGCCAATGACAATGTGTTTTAAGCAAAACATATTAGTTCTGAGCCCGTTTAAATTATAAAAACTACAAAAATGTGCAGATGGTGCGGATGGTACATTTTCGTCGAGATGAAAGTTATTTAAACTTGAGTATTATTATCATTTGCAATTACTATACGAGAAAGTTTTTTTTTCTGACGAAGGAAATATTTTGAGTTATTCTCGAAAACTCCTTTATATAAGTCAGTTGATTAAAATGTTGTAGGCAATTGCAAAGCAATTCTTAATGTATTCGAATACAATTTTAACTAAAGATACATTTTATTTTTTAAAATCAAGAATACATTATCAATTATTTAGTGTAGTTTTTTCTAAGGCAAATAATGTCGATAAGTTTCAATAAAACACGTCCTTAAATCACTTTTTGTTTTTATTTTGGTCGATAACAGTTCGTCTTTTTAATTAAAGGCATACAAGAAGAAATCACGAACGATAAATTGAAATCTGTTTACGGTACACTAAATTTGGCTGAGCAAAATCAGCAATGAAATGATACCAAACTGTTATATTTTTTGTACAACATTTCAAATTTTACCCTCTCCAGTATATCAAAAATAATCGAGGAATAAGTGCAACGGTTAAAGCGCTTGGATCGTAAAGGGATGTACAAGCTTAAAAATGGCCTCTATGATATCAAGCACATTGTGATGAAAGATATTCGGCCAAACTTCCTCGATATGCACTAAACGTGCTGATTATTTAATCAATTGTTTGACAAGGATAGTCAGGTATCATAAGTTTCAAATTTAGTAAAGAAGTGGATCAGATGAACCATCAAGCAGTTGTCTCCAAATTGCGAAAATTATAAAACAAAAAGAACCATTATAGAACAATGCTAAAGAAATACTGCAGTGAAATAAAAACAAATCAGTTAAGTTACAAATTTAGCAAAGGAATACTTTACACTACCAAGGTTCTTAGTTTTTACACACCACATAAAGAGCTTAAACTAGAGTAGGGCCGAAGCTTTCTTGTCTGTTCCAAATGATCGATATAAGCTCAACAAAAAATCGGAATAAACATACGTTATTGAAGTATCTTTAGAGTTTTTGGCAATCAGTTGTGGCCTCATGAATGAATTACAGGATATGAGTTTCCAAGCAAATCTATAACGGATTGTCAATTGTGGTGCTCACCAAATTCTATACTAAGCCATTTATGTACCTTAATGCCCGACTAAGTCTTATCTTCAAAAAAAAAAACATTAATAAGAGCACGGATGGTAAAAACAAGAATTTAAGTGTGCGCTAATTTAATGCTGTAGGTGCTTAGAGCGATAAGGAACACTTGTCTTCATAAGACCATCATTAGTTTTTGTAAATATAAAGATCTAAAGATTGTTAAAACTGTAAAACTGCTTGAAGTGGATTTCGATGAATCACTACAGAGATCACGTTGCATACCGAAAGGGTTGTGGAGAAAAGTAAAAAATTCTTTAAACTATGATAAGAGCGGAAAAAGAAAAAAACTTGAGGATTAAAACAAGGCACAGTCAAGGTAATATATAGGGAGACCTCGTGTTGGCATAATTAGTATACATGAATGTGCTGGGAGGTTTGACAAAATGTCTTGTTAACACCGTCGAAAATTATTAACTGCTCAACGTGGTTATACGAGGTGATCCTTGACACTCTCATAAAACTTAACGAGTGGAAGCAATGAAGACATTATTATGATCCTGTTTGGAGTGCAGAATTTACTGGATGGCTGTACCATCGTATTCTGGAAATAATGTACCTTCAGTCCCAAAATGGCTAAACTCTGTTCCTTTTAACTGACTTCAAGGTGAATAGTCTGTTTGTATAAGCACCAAAGAGTTATCATAATAACTCTAATAGTTATAATTATAAACAATTTGTATCAGTCAGAAAGTTTGCAGGAAAGGCAAAAAAAGTGTCTGGTGGCCTTTAACCTTTTAATAGTGGTTTAGATTATAAATTTTGCGTTTAATCCTGATTTCTTTCGATTCAAACGTTTAAGATACGCCATCTAAATATTTCTTATATATTATAAATTTACAATAAACAAAACTAAACCAAAAAAAAAAAATTTAACAGATCTTATATCATGGTCAAACAAGAAAAAAATGTATAATTTTTCACGATATGCTGCAGTAAGTAAAAAGAGAATTTTTGGTGGGCCATGAACTTTATCTATAACAATATTTGGAAAGTTATAGTTTCACTATAAATAATAGAAACTATGTGCAAAACTATCAGATCCCTTTCTCTTGTGTGGGTACAATTTCGGTACAATACGAAAAATAAATCTGCAAATTTCATCAAATCAATCCATATAATATATGCATGTACCAGAATAAATTTACAGACGGTCATATATCAACTTAATCTGTATCCAAAACTAGTTCATCTAACCAAAAACCAAATATATGTATATACAGCTATGAGTAACGCGCACAGCCATTGTTATATCTTATCTAAAGAGCGATCTTATCACATCTCGATCAAATATGTTTTATGCTTATATAAATGGAATCATATCCATCTATATAAAAATAATAATACTAAACGGATTTTACAGGCCATTGCTGGTCCATACCGTATCAACAATCCGGATTCATCGGATTCGATCTCGAGCTTATTATTTGTACTATTCTATATATAGACAACCATAAAAGAAGACAATTTTTTTTATACCCTAAGTAACCGTCATCGCGAATAAAGAAGTAAATGCCGTCATATCACATACTTCCTACTTCATGCGAATGACCCTTCTCTTCAATTTCCCCCGCCATATTAGTAGAGGAATAATGCGGGACCAGATTAAACATTTCCATTTTCAACATTAATGGATAAGGTTGACTGGTGCTTTTAGTTTTCTTTAAGAGATTTAACACTCGCAGCTAATTTCGACTCTTTTATTGCGGATATAAATATGTTGTGTGTTCTGTTTAGTTCATCAACAGTTAGATATTTTTAGAATTAAATTTAATGTTAGAATTTTTCAGTTTTAATGGACAATCACGTTTTTTCGGTATTTTCGATATTTTCGATTTAACATCGTATTTTTTTCTATGGGTGTTGGAAATTTCCGATTTGTAGAATGATTTCACAGGTTCGTGGACTAGCTAACCATCGAATTTTTTCTTGATTTTAAAAATTGTAATTGTTTAAGAATTCTCTTAATTCTGCGAAAGTTTCCAACTTACTCCTTTCAACCAAAATTGTAAATACTAAATTTTACTTAATGCCAGTAAATTGATGGCGCAAGCGACTGAGTTTCAGAAACTTGTTGATTGCAACAAGCAAATGAACACAAATAATTGTTGGCTATACCCATTCGATTCTCGACCTCTTTGATAGTCCAACCAGCATTTTATACCTGAAGTCCTAGGAAAATTTCAACAGCAAGATTCCCTATGATGCGAATCCCCCCCAACTACATGGGCCAATCGGTATAGTTAAGTCAAAGTACCCCACACGTGTGCTTATAAAAATTTAAGATAGATGGTCTCAAACCAAATACACGATACCGGGAAATAAAATAATCTTGATTGTGGTTAACTCGCACATATATATGTGAGAAATATGCGTATGAAAGATAACACAAGTATATATTTATAAAGACGTAACCAAGAAAAGGAACAAAATAGTTAAACGCGTATCTGAGAAGCTGTGGTATTTCGAAATTATTTTACATGAATATATCTTACAACCGATTTTGGGGTTTTATTCAATATGCTGATTTATCGTGCTATTGCACCCAAAATTCTCATGAATGTATGTTCCACATTACCAATGTTGTTATAGATGACCTTTTTTTAATTTACTGCAGTTAATTATGTAAACAAGTCGTCGCACTGTGCATATATAGACATCGCGATCGCGATTAAATATGATAAAGACTCACTCATAAATTTCTATACCTTTTGTATGCTCGTGTGTGTAGACAAAATGATTCGATTATCTATTTAGGCTAAGTAAATATCGAGCATATTTAGTATGTAACGATTATCGTGAAGAATTCGTAAATATTGAACGGAAAGCGTGGTCTCTATTAATTTATTTACATAAATAAAAAAAAAAAATCTCAACAAAAAAAATTTACGTTTTATAAATGTCGATAGACTCGCTTATGTAATGTACGCGAGTATTAATTATAGATCACGTGCGCGCACCATATTTTCGCGTTCTTTGTGTATACGCGACTTCGACTAGACTGTCTGTCTGCGAATTATAATTATTTTTTACAAGATTTTTGCAGAAAATTCTGTTTTTTATTTTATTTTCTTACTATACATACATATTGCTCGTATATTATACGCGCGAATACTGTTGTAGTATTAAATTCTTAGTAACAAGAATTATCGCGTTTATTATAGAGAAATACTCGTTCTCATATACATTTTTTCAATGTTAAGTTTGTTATGAATTTTACGGTTTGTAGGTCAGTTTTGCAATTTACTATTCATAGAGGCTATTAAGTAAATATATTAGAAAATGTGTAGGGTGTTTTGTTTTTCCGTTATCGTTTTTAAGTGTTATCATTTTATGAAAGTCGAAGATGTGGACATAATGTGGAGGTTTATGCAAGCTTAATTTCTAGACTATAATGGTAGGTAAATAAAGTGATAATATTCTGTTCTACTTTTGATTTATAAATCGTTAACAAAGGTTTTGTAGCTGTGATTCACAGAAGATTCTAAACGCATGTTATAAAGCTCTTTTGTTATAAGCAAAAAATCACTAAATGTACTTTGGTCAAAAATCTAGAAGATTTCCTGACACTGAGCTTACTTGCAATACCACCAGTCCATCGACCATCTAATCCAAACTATTACGTAGTGTCGATAATAGATGCAAATACACCTGATGGAGTACCATCAAATGTCTTAAGAAATTGATACTTGTCTCTAGCTAAGCCACTTGGCAGTTTGTTTAAAATATCAATGAAGTTTATCATTTCTTCCTCGAATTCAAAAACTGCTAATATTCATCCGGTTCCCAAAAGAGAAGATACATTTGTCTTACTTTATAATAGAGCAAATCAAATCTTTAAAGAGGAGAATTTCTTTCTCATCGATCAATTATGTACTAACCAAGTTTCTTCAGTTAGGATAATTTTTTATCAATATTACTTTATTACAATATTACTTTATAATTGTTCCTGGATTTTTAACAAGCTTGTGACTCAATCCAAAGATTTGCTTCTCATTTGATTTTTTATATCTAAGAATTTTTTCAAAAATATTTGCGTTTATGTAAAAGAACAGTAATTTAGTCACAATATTATGTTAAAGATTTGAACTTGTTATTGGACATTTTCGCAATTAACTCTGGTGGACGAGAAGGGGATCCGCTACGCATCCCATACTCTTAAATTTCATGTTTAAAAACTTCAAATCAACATCTTATATTTCATCAGTCCAACCAAGTATAATGAGGAATGTAAATGATATTTGTAAAAGTGGACTAATTGGAAACGGTGTAAAAGAACAACTGGACCCACTTTTAACATTTTCAGCTTCCGTTGTCGCAAAATCAATGAGACTAAAACATAGTATTTAACCATAGGCTTTAGGGAGCATAAAGCAATGGTTATTATTAGAGGAGCTTACATATTTGAAGGTTTGATAAATTTCCGATACCTCAGATCCCTTTTAACTCGTGGTAATTATGTGGATGATATATTAAAGCTTGCCTTGTCATAGATAAACGTCCTTGTATACCTTACCTCCACAACTAAAATCTAAATACCTTGAAAATGCCGATAAGCTGAAGTTGTACAATGTGTTGATTCAAAACTATATTATGTAACATGGCCATATAAATTTAATGAACATTGAACAATAAATTTTGAAATCCAGAAATATGCCAAACATTTTTCTCCCACTTACATTTTGAGTACTCACACAATATGTTAATAATAATTTAAGAAAATTCCTCTAATTTTTAATTGGTGGCTTGATATTGTGTTAATATAGATAGAAGTGTCAGAAGTGATGAACGCAATCAATGTACATTTTATGCATTTAGGGCAAACTGGATAAATTTGACCGAGTGATAAACTTACTATGGTAAGCCAGATTTGAAAAGTAGTAAATTGATTTTTATGGCGAGCTAGCGAGATGTTCTTAATTTGTTATTTGCTTTAAGCTGTGTTCTTATTATCAGATGGATATAGGATTTTCTATCCATGCTCTTTATCTCTTTAGTTTGTCTTTGAAATATTTGGTCAACGATAAATTAATTTCAACTAGATTGGGGCGTGGCTTGACTTTATATGGATTATACGATTGAGTAAAAGGAACGGCCGAAAATCCTAGGATAACATCTGATGTTATGAACGCGGCTTTAGGCATAGTTATCCTGATTGCTAAATTATCTACGTTCTGTGATGATTCGACACTACCAAAATATACGGTTGCTTAATTCTAATTCATTATTAACATCAAATCATATTAGACATGAAATCTATTCGGAAGCCAAAATATACACTTGACCTAGTCAAGGTGACTTTCTGCATTATGTTGTCATTCAATTTTAATACTTTGATGTATCAATTTGGTTAGAGACCATTGCCATTATGGTACATTAACCCGAACCGAATATATACTCAATTCTACAAGCTACAATAACTTATGTTGTCAGAATTAGAATATCATATTTATGTAATAACAACAACAATAGCAAATACTACAAAAAATCAAAACACTACAAATTTTACTACGTACAAAATTGCGGCATATGACCATCAAAACTAACAAAAAAAATTGTCTTAAAGAAACAAACAAGTTTGAAAGAGAGCGGAATGCGATATCGCGCAACGATTATTGTTCGCATACGTTTGTTTACATGTATTGAACATAATTCGCAAAATATTAATAGTAAAGTGGTTGTTATTATTATTATTATTATTATATTAGTTTATTTTATACACAAAAATTTTGTTTTTGTAATAAGTACGTTGTATTTTACATACATACACACACACATACTTTTTTTTATTTTACCCTGACCTAGACCACGAATGAGAATTTTTTTTTACTATACATTTTTTTTTATAAGTGATGTAGTGTAGTGTACTTGTGTATTATATGAGAAGTGTGTCTATATATAAATAAATAAAAATGCAAATTTATATTGCGAATTGTAAACTATTCGATTGTACGCACGCCATTCATTAAAATTATTTTTTTGTGTATACACAATGTGTTGTGATATGTATATTTCGAAGGAATGGAATTTCGTGGATGTATGCTTGAATGATAACAAGAATACAAACAAATTGTGTGCAATACTGTCTAGTATAAAGTAAAACATGAAATCGATATAATTGACTGCACTTTTTAGTGTATGCTCTACATTTATTAGTTTTATTCATACTTGGAATCGATAAAATTTTTGCTTCGACTAGACAAAAACGCGACATTATCCAACTCCACTTTCAACCTCGAGGGATTCCCAATTAAAAATGAAACTTTACTAAATTTTAAGTTGGCTTCAGCAATTACCTCGAAGAAATTTATTCACTTAATGAAACCATCAACTATTTTACAGTGTTTCCCTACAAATAATACGAATCCCCTAAACCATTTAAAAACCCCCACATTTGATAGAAATTCTTAGAAGATTTTTACCAATTTGAATCATTTTGTGAATCCGTTTATATACCATCTCGTACAGTACAAAATACAAAACCTCTCGTTGTAACGTTTAAGTCTCACGTAAAATTAACGCTTTTAATATTTTATTTTCAAAAATATTTATAAACCTGTGACCAAATATCTCAGGGCTATTTTCAAATGTACCTTCGGCACGTATACTATTCTGAAAATTTGTATCTATTTATTTTGGTTATAAAAGATGTCACTTTATCTAAAATTTGTGGGAGCTATACTGGTGTCATCCTTAATAAATTTCGATTTAACTTCACATATTCTGCGTTTATAGAAATTTAAAAAATTTATGGCTAAGCATATGGCTTAAATTTCCCGACTAGGCCTTTGACGAATATTTTTTTAATTTTTTTTTTACTTTGTAACGAATTATCTTTTTCTTATATGTTATTGCTCGAATAACTGCTAGAAAATATTGTGTTTCCACTTTTGCGTACGTTCCTTTATTCTAATGGTGCATACGCTCCTTCTTACATATATATACACATTTCTCTCTCTCTCTCTCTCTCTCTGATCCTCTTTTTCAAAATATTATATCCATTTATATTATATGTACTCACTTTTTTAAGTGCTACAAAGTGATGTTAAAAAATAAAGTGAAACATAGAAACAAACTGACTAATAGTATAAACAACAGACAACTGACTAATATTAGAGATATGTAAATACTTAGAAATTACGGGAAAAAAAATTTCTAGCTAGAACTGCCAAAAATACTAAGCTACTACTTTTTTTAAAGCTCCAGATTAGGTTGGTTCTATTTTCGAGATCTTCTCGTATAATTCAGTATTTAAATTTAAATTTATTTTGTTTACTTTTGTCTAATGCCATCCAATTATAAGAAACCAAAAAATTTTAAAATTAGACTTAAAATTAGTTTATACACAACTTATTAAATCATCCGATTTTGCTGTGGAAATTGTAAAGACTAAATTTTACAACCATTCAATTAAAAGTTCGCCGCACTTATTGAAATAGTAGCTGCCAGCTGGCATATCTTGATTGCGATTTCTGTAAATAAGAACTAGCAAACACTGGCTCTTATCGGTCAATCCGTTTCAAGTTACTCCTGCATGTGCTGAATTGGCTGGTTTGTCGAGCATATATCACTCTAATTATTTCAATTTTTCTAAAAATGTAATTGAACCAGTTAAACTAAACCATCTGAACTACAATTAATTTGATCTATTTCCTAAAAAGCACACATATTTAAACCATTTCTTTGCAAATTAGATCTAACCTAAATTCTAAACTAAATTTTCAGAGTAACTTGGTTTCATCGCCATAAAAATCATGGGTTTATATTCATCACTCAATCCGGTCAGAGCGGTCATACAACCGTTTTGTTTACGATAAATTCCATCGTACTGCAATTCACCAGCTTAGTTGAAAATGGTTCACGCAAGAGTGCTACACAACAAAGTAGATCAGAATATTCAAACGAAAGTTTTAAATTGTCACAAACTTCTTTATAAACTTCTTTAGTCGTACTTGATTATTGAATGTTCGAAAAATTCATAGTTTCCACTAAGGAAATAACAATGCCTTGACTTTTGATCCTCCAGCATATTTTTTACCGCATCTTCTTCTGTACATGTGCCTTCAACATGACACCAATGACCATTAATAACAAGTTACGCTTTATAGCAGAAAATTTTCATGGCTCGTAATTCTCCTTGAAATAAAATAGGAAATAAAACATGTGACTTGAAAGAAACAAACGTATATATTTGAGCAAAAAATGGCAAAACTACAAGAACATTATAATAAGAGCCTACCAAGCGGCTAACAAAAAATGGATAAATTAATGGATTCTAAATTCACCAAATTGTTGCTTTATTAAAAAACAATTATTTGCTACCCAGTTTTAAATCACATGTAGGCTGTATTAGAGAAAAACAAACAGTATCTAGAAATCTAACACAAAGATAAAATGTGAAGACTGAATGTTTAGTCTTAGGACAAATGGTCTATATTTGTTAATCATCGTTTCA
Organism: Tipula confusa; assembly: GCA_963556175.1. Classification (NCBI taxonomy): domain Eukaryota; kingdom Metazoa; phylum Arthropoda; class Insecta; order Diptera; family Tipulidae; genus Tipula; species Tipula confusa. The sequence goes on from OY744476.1 coordinate 3,102,220, forward strand.
GTAGGAGAACATCAAATGAATATTAATACATTTATTTGCAATAGGGCAGATTAATATCCACATATTCATACTATTATAGTTCCACTTAACATTACTAATTAAGGACCCACCTAATTTTATTCGCCAAACCACAGATTATCTAGTTCCCAAAATAAGGTCACCTGAATTAATTATAAATTATATAAAAATAATTTTTAGGCGATTTCTTATCCAGTTAACTTCATCGCAAATATTTTAATTAAATTAATTGTGTTTCACTTACTATTTCTATATTATTACACTATGAATTGTCTTTTTCACATTGTCTACAAAAAGTTATGTAAACTGAACAACAACAACAAAATTATACAAGCCAAGATTGTATATAAGATGATAATAATCTTCCTACTTACTAGAGCTTGGTATAGAGCGCTAGCAAAATATATAGACATTTATTTTTTTTTAGTTTATAGTTTTAATTAAAAAATAAATAAAAAAACAAAAGAATCATATAGCTTCGTGGTTTATGAATGAAATCTATTGAAAATATGTTTATTTATGACAACAAGAAAAACAACAACAACAAAATTCGTTTTTCATTAAAAAGCCTACTTGATGTTTATATTTAATATTTTTTTTTTTTTATTTTCCTATTTTCTATGCTTCAAGGTAGAAAAACAAAGTATATACATAGTATGAGTCATGGATCGTGTCATCGCAATTTCAGATGTAGGAAAATTATTTCGCATGATGTGGTGGGAATTGCTCATATGACATATAAGGTAAAATTGTTAAAACTCTGTTCTAAGAAGCGCGAAAGTTAGATTATCGATTACCTAATTAGATTGTGGCCTACTTCACGAGTTTACAATAAGTCACCTCTCGAATTTAATATTTTGGCTTGGAGAGCTTAAAATGGTCGTATAGCTAGTTTTCCATCAGATACCCCCACATAGTATATAGGGAAAAACTTTAATCGGCTTACCAGGTGGTGGAGGTGACCAAATGGCTAGGTGAAGGAACGCCGAATAATAAATCACAAATGCAAAATCAAAAAAGAATTATGCTGTAATGCACCATCACGTTCGCTAGAGTAAAAAAAAGAAATTCAGTATCGCTAGAGTAGCAAAATAATGGACTAAGATTAAAATGTCAGCGATATAAAATTCTATGGACAAAAATTATAGAAACCCTTTAAAAAAGGATCGAAATATTAGAGAGGCAAATGAATTCTATATCAATATTTTTTATATCAAAATTATAACAGAAAATTGCATAAACCGATATAAACTTGAGATAAAACTCAAACAAAACAAATTTAATGAAAAGAGGAACGGCAACACAAAGCCATTTCAATCTCTATCTTAACCTAGTGAAAAGCCAATATACTAAAATAAGGAGATTCTAAATCAGTAACTAAAGTAAACAACCTGATAACTGTCCAGGGCAAACATGCGTTAAACCAAGTTTGGAACAACTCGATAACAGGTAACGTGACGGAGTCCTGACCACCTGACCCCAATGAGCTGGAATCAGTGATATTGTGCTCTGATTCTTGGTAAGAATATTGTGTGTTGAAATAGGTAATTTGAAGCTGACTGAGTTAGTACTTTTGGGTTTCAAAAGAGATAAATGCGAAATGTCTATCAAAGGTAGTAATGTGGAACAACATCGAATGTTTAGGTTATCGCAGAAATTTTTTCGGTAACGTTAATCTGTCAATATAAATGTTGTGTCTTTTTCGGTTAAATTCGATGTCAAAAGTAATTTCCGTACGTTGCAAAACGTAAATATGTGCCAGGTGGTTGTAATGTCCTACGCAGTGGCCTGCTCTAAGAAAAACGTGTGAACAAGTATTTAGGTTTTTACTAATGAAAATGTTTCTAAAATCATACCAGGATTCTGGAACAGGTCAAATTTCGAAAAAGGTACTTGTAAAATGTGTAATTTCAGAAGAGTTTGGTTCAAAAAATTGTACAAGAACTCGCAACGAAGTATCAATAATGAGTTCGGCTTTCGTATAGTGAGAAGTTATTCACTGAAAGTTTTACGTAATTCAAGCATAATTGTAGACATAACGCTAATGCAATTGACATGATTGTAACACACAATGGCAGACTTGATGATTCGAAGCCATAGTAATATCTTGCCATTATATTTTGGATTGTAACTAGTCGTTCTCTCTTCTCGAAACCCAATAAAAAGGAAAGTTGGAAAAAGAGATTTGACGGAATTGAGCTCCTTGTCTGTAACAATGACATTTAGTACACGAAAACGGGAAATGCAAGTGCAGTACACGGCTAATGCAACAGCTATTGCAGTAAAATCTGGTAAGAAATGCCCAAGGCCCATCTCGTGGACCCATCTACCCTTGATGTATTTATAAGAACCGAGAGGAGAAATGGTATGCCTTAAACCTTTCAACTTTTGACAATTTTGATCCATAATTTTTGAAACTTTTTTAATAGATTTTTTATCATTATATTAGTAGCTGCCTTTATCCTTAATACTTTTTACCGAAAATCAATTGGAATAAAAGGTCTTGGTAGCTTTAGTCAAAGTATTTTAATTTGAGACACTTTGAGTATTTTGTGATGCATAATTGGTTGTTTAGTCTTGCGTCTTATAAACTACAGCGCCGCTGAACATTGTAGACTGTCTAATTAGGATTGCTACAGCCAACTGTTGCTCAAGTATAACAAACCAAGCTCTGATTGAACACTGGGTGGAAGCTACATGAGGAACAGTTTGCGATGATGATCTTTGTGGTACGTGATCGACAGATAGATTCTGATTGATGAAATTTCATTAATCTTCATATTGATGAGACATCCGGAAACGCCATAAAGAAAACACTTTGTGAATTGAACATGCCAACTAAACATAATAAACTTGAACACAAAATGAATTTGAATGCTGTGAGCTACTGTTTCTAGTAGTACAGTACCATGTCGTTAGACCAAGTATTACTCAACCATATTCAGTGAGGGTTGTAAAATAAACTTCATGATTTTGTTTGCGGTGACTATATCTTTCTGTTAACATACTAATCTATGGTATATATACCATAACATCCCATTCCAGGTCTCTAAAGAGACCTTTTGACCCACTTGGAACAAATTGGCGAGCGTTAGGTCACCAAAATTGTGAAATTCCAGCTACAAAATGGAAATATGCAAAATCCAAAAAATGCATGATGGTTAGCTTTATAACTGTGCACTTTTCTGTAATGATTTTTGAATTTTCGGATTACTATAATGATGGGTCTATTTCATCCTCAGTGCTATTAGATTCGGAATGCTGGACCTTTACTAGGAATACCGTTATTTTCAATGTTTAAAAGGGTTCACCTAAATTTGTGGTAGTAGCATTTGACTACTAGAGGTCTTTGACTACATGAGAAAGTTGTTTGTAACCTCAAACCATTCCAATGCTATAACTTTTCTCTCAGTTAGGAAAAATGTTTAAATGGCATAAGTACACAGCGTGATGAGACAATGTCTTTGTTTCCTAAGAATATCAAACTGCTATAAAAATTGCCTGCCAAACCAATTATATATTTTTATTTATTATTCACATTGGTCCGCTGGCTTTAAAGCACCTTAACATGTTTTACCGAAAAACTTTCAGATTTCGAAGAGTAACAGTACCTAGTTCAACTAAATCACACAACTTTGATGCAAATAGAGAGCTTTCTACAAGAAACTCTATAAATATACCAAACCACCTTTTATTGAGTCTTTAGATTTTGGTCAATTAGTTTTTCATCCAAGTTGCGTTCCTTAAAACCTGTATTTCCCAGCTCGTTTAAAAGTCAGAATCAACTAAAGTCATTGAGCCAAAAGTATATCCGATAAAGGTTTATTGACAATGATGAGTCGTGCGATTAAAACTATGTTCCATTTTTAAAAAAACACTAGCGTATCCGGTGTCAAAGAACGATCTAAACTTTAGTTCAAACATATCTACAAATCTAATTAATAACTATGGCTTTATTTGCCTACGGCCGATTAGCTGCTAACTATATCGTACTTATATATAAATGAACGAGTCAATGTCGAATAGGTCGACTGAAAATTAATGTTGTTATCACTTAAAAAATTTAATTGGTTTTAAAACTATCTGTGTATTCTCTGAAGCGAATTGCATCCAAATCAATTGTATGGTCTATTACCATATCGCTATACATTCAAAAAAAAACAGAAGCAAAATATCTCCACAATTATTATCGTTTATTAAAAATACGCATAAAATATCGTATTCTTATCACTACTCGATCGAAACTAACCAGCAACAACGACCGAAAAGACATACAAAAAAAACTATTTTGTGTTCGTTATATTATAAAATAAAACTAAATTCGAAAAGTTTTTATTTTTCTGTTAATCAAGTGTGACCTAAATTCGGTAAAAATCATAACATATCTGTCCAAATCTGAAAATAAATATACGCACTCGCACACAATTCCAAATAACGAACGAACAACACTAACATAAATGAGTTCGAGATCGGCGATAGTGTAAGTTAAAAATGATCATCTTATATTATGATGTGTGCTAAAGGGTGATAATGCGAGAGACCCTACCCAAAACCAATAATTAGCGATCAGGTTCTTATTTTATTTAGACGATTTTCGAGACATTAAATAAACCTGAACATATGAACAGGTGGATTATCTTCAACTAACCACTAAATTTATATAATCTTACGCACCTTTGTATTTAATATAATTTGTGACGCATATTATGTACATGTATACCAGTGACACACACACACTCACACATAGTATATATAACTACGTAGTTTAAACATGATTTGCATCTCGCGAGCTAAATACACGGAATACACAAATATGTACTCGAAAAGTTTCTGAGATGCTTTGAAAAGAAAACAAACGATAAACATAAGATTGCAGACGATCGCATTTACTAATGTACACACATAACGAACTATATCAACATGTTTTTCTTATAAAATTTTCCAAAAAAAAAAAAAATTTAAAAATAATAAAGAATTTAATTTACAATTTTGATAAAAATAGATATACGCTCTAGCATAGTTTTTTTTAGTTTTTGATAGTAAAAATTAGGACAGTTAAGTGTTTTTCTTAGTCGAGTTTTTTTTGTATGCGCGAACAACAACAAAACGCAATATCGCAGCAGTAATAGAAATGTAATCAAAAAGGGCTAATAGTAAAGTGTTTGTTGTAGTTAAGTAACGGGTGACCAGTAAATTGATAGATGATGGCTATGACTGGGCAGTTTTACGCCAAGATTTTATGTTTGTAAAATTGTAAACAGAACTGCTTAAATTTTGACAGTGTCAACCTTTTTTTAGGAAATGGAAATATAGAAGGTTGAGACCACCGCCAAATTTTTTGATAATAAATGGAACCTACCTTGGATGATTAAATAAACTACGGTAAAATTGTAGGCAAAAAAGATTTTACAAAAAAAATAAATGATTTATGTAAAATTATGCCCAAAATCGAAAATTTCCAAATTCCAGAAAACTCATGATGTCCATAAAAACTGTAAAATTACGCCAGAAATCGAAAGTTTCTATAATCCAGAAAAACTAAAACGGAAAAGTAACCACTCTCGGTATTTTTACTAAACCAATATGAAGTTCTTGTAGTTCTACAGGAAAAAGAACTTCCAATTAGAGTGAGAAATATATAATTGGATAGCACTAAGTGAATAAATTCAGTGAGAATTTCGAACATGTTTAGTTTGAATGGCAACTTTTTTGGACTATATCACCGGAACCAAAATTTATTTTCGGAAAAAAATTTCGCGACTAATGGTCCCAAAATTGTACACATCAAGCTCTTAAAAATTCTCATTTTATTATCGTATTATTGTTTACGTCCCAAGGGCGGCATGTTTACAGTGGAAAATTTTTCATAAAAATATCACGCAGCCTTCAGATGTATAAATGTACGGAATAGTTTATTGATCCGCCGCTTATAGGCGAAATAATGTAATGATGACTAATCAAACGTGAAATATCTGCTACCAATGTGTAGCTATACGTAATGAATCACTTTGAGACTGATGTGAGGGATTAAAGATCGGTAATGCTACGTGCACTACGTGGCTTATGTAATTTATTTAAATGTCTTATATATTAACTAGACTCAACTAGTCGTCGTAGTCAGTCGTCGTCGTCGTCGTCGTAGTAGTAGTCGTCGTGTAATCTATATGCTCGCGAGATGTAAAATATGTAAAATATGTTCGTATAGATTCATTCTATTTAAATTATGTACAGTAAACATATGTATAAAAATATACACATATTTTATGTATTTTTTGGTAGGGCCAAAAAAATAAATGAATGTGACCTATATACAGAATTTTTATTTTTTTTTTATTTTCTTAAAGAAACGAAAGAAAAATTCAAACAAGTACGAGTATCGCGCGCGTTTAATAATAATATCTAGAAACTAGAAACTAACAACAACAACAAAATGATTATTTACAAAAAAAAAAAAAAAATAGAGCATCATATCATAATATGTGTATGTTGGCCCTACATAAAATACAATTAAGTTAAAATAATAAAATGAGGGTTTTCCATTAAGGCCAAACGAATTTAAAATTCTGCATTCGACCTGCGCCATTTTTTCACTCCGAAGAGCGTGGCCTCAACTGATAAAAAATCAAACATGTTAAAATTTGGATTTTAAAGCTGATTGGATTTTAATTTTCGAAACTATTTATCAAATTATATTCTCTTTAAACCACAGACACACGAATGACCAATAACGACAGAGTTGATTGGTCCAAATAACAAATCTTGTATCCCAAATCTCGTCTTTTTATAATTTTGAAATAAAATTATGAATATGGAGGTGAAGGGAGAATTCTGCAGAACAAAACTAAAAGGTCGATATCAAAAGAGTGAGTAATCACTACAAGAGTATATACGGCAGATATCGAGAGATTGGTGCATCTAGCACATTCCAACAAGACTCCAGACTACACAGAGAGAATCAAGATTGATTCTTTCATTTCCAGTGTACGAAAATTCGAGACCAGAAGAGCTTTAGTGCTGTATACAAAAGCGAAAAGTTTACAAAAACCATCCTCTGCGCATTAACTAACCACATGGCCTATATAACATGATCTAGCTGGAAGTCAAAATACAACAAATCAAGTTACTTCCAACCGCTTCATATAACCTCCATCTCTATCTCACGACTAGCAGGTAGTGATAGAAGTATCACTCGAGGAAGTTTCTACTATAGGGGAGTGTAAACAATCGAATCCAAGTATACAGGCAAAGAAATAACGAAAACCGTACAAGATCGTGTAGTTTCCTGCAGTGCTCCAACAAGTAATGGAAGAACAAACATTAAACACCAAGATCGATACAGGACCAGCGATGCCAATTCGTCAAACACAGATTCTGCGTCGATTATAAAAACGTCAACATAATAACGAAGAAGGATAGTTATTCCTTTATTGGCAAGTGCAAGTCGGAGAAACTTAAAAAAATAAAGGATAAAGAAAAGACGACGTTTAGTGTAGGCAATGAGCTATGGCAATTTAATATCGTGGCATTTGGCGTTTGAAGCTTACAATTTTACGAAAGTTTTCGAGAGGGTCCAATCAACAGGGTTAACGCTCTAAGTCCGAAGAAGTGTACATTATTTTGTGACTGTACAGTATTTTGTGTTAAATATTGTAACTTTGAACCTATTATCGGTGATTCGTAACCAGGATGTGCTGATATTGTCAAAAGTTTGCATGAAGTGACTATACTGATAAGTATACTGTCAAAACCGGAACGGATTTAACGCATCACGGGAAAAGAATTATTGAACTAAGCTTTGGATCGCAGAGATATTAGGTGAATATCATGGAGGTGCAAGCGGCGTCCATCTATACGAATCAATAAAACATGAGGAAGATTTGACGTTTCGGGATGTCAACGATAGCATAAAACATGAAAAAGTTAACATAACACTCGGATGATAAAAACGTTTCTTGCACATATACCATCAAGTACCCCTATTAGAAATCCCATTACATAAACCTAACATAAAGCAGCATAATACCATAGTGCTCTACATACGAGTATATGCAAAGAGTGTATATCGTACATACAAAGGCAATTGCATAAGACGCGTTTCGATTTTCTTTAAGCCATAGTACATACGTACATAGCAATACTCTATATAGAGAAAATGAATGAATGGGAAACACTTGTAAAAAAAATATGATCAATTGATGTTTAATTTAAGATAAAAAAAAAACAGAAATAAAATGTTACTCCTCGTAGATTATTTTAGTAACGCTGGGAATAAATTACATCCATATAGCCGAGATAGATAGATGATTCAATTTGATGGTCATTACGATCGAAATATATTTTCGTTTAGCTTAGCAGATGCCATGAAAAAATCATATTATGATTTCGATTAAAATCTTAAGTACCACAGTTGATAAGATTGGTTAAAAGTGATTTCTACTATCGCACTTGAATAGTGAATGTTTAATTGAGTTTGTCAAACAAAGCTAGTATACAACGTTGGATTGGCGATTGGCAAATTTAATGCTGGAGCTTGCAAAAAACTAACCAGCTTACGTACGCAAATTGACCTTCTAGAACCAATTCACAACTCACCACCAACAATGGATATTTAAGCAAATTTAGCCCATAATTTCAATAACTTTAATTAACTGATAGTAAACCTCATCTGATGGAGGTATTGCAAGATTTAAATATCAGGGCAGCTCAAGATATGGAGGAAAAAACGTAATGATCGCAGATCGAGTATTTTTATTGGAAGGAGCAACAAGACTTTAATATATGAACATTCAAAAGTGTGTATATAGACACAGTGAAATTGGGAAAAGATTAACTAAAGGAACTTTAAAAAAGTTAAAAGTTAAGCTTTAATGCGTAATTGATTATATTTATATTTTTAAATAATATTTATGTATTTTTTTTACTCTTTTCTTACTCCTAAAAGGAAAGCCAAAATCGACCTAAGATCTTCTGTATCTCATTCTTTTGACATAAAGCACATGAATACTTTAAGCAAATAGTCTGCTCAATTTTAACGATTAAGTGAGCAGCTTTTAATTACTTGGTCTGTTATTAGGTCTGGATTTTAGATTTTAGTTCTTCCAGTGTTACATCCTTTATATCCAGATAATAATTTTTTTTAGTCATATTGCACTCATTTTCATCAGCTGTTTGTCTGCATTAAGGCTATAGAAAAATTCTTCCAAGTATACAGCAAATATATATCAGCTTTTTCCTTTGCACTTCTAGCCCATCTCCCATTGATTGTTTTGATTTGAGAAATTTGCATTTTTCGTCGTTTTATTCTCTTTGCTGCCTTCTGGAGCGAATATTCCAAACTGGCATTTGTATAATGTCTAGAAGTTTATCCACTTCAACTTCTGTTTCATTTTTGCTTTTAATTGGCAAGTTCAATATTTTCTGCCACTATTTGCTTAAACAATAACCAATATGTTTTACTATTCGTGAGTTGTGGTTGATTTCTTCTTTCTATTACCGTTTCACTAGTCATCATAATATATGTGTATGATCAATGATCATATCATTAATACTTTAATCATTTTCGAAATAGATGGAACCATCCAACACAATCCTTTGGTATCAGTTGGCCAATACGAATATAGGCTTAGTATACCTGAGTGGGAATCGCAACTTACTTCTTCAACCACAGCTAATAATTCTTTACCCTTTGGAAAAGTCAGCATTGAGCCCCAAAAAGTATTTTTTGCTTTGAAGTCGCCTCTTATAATGAAGTTACCTTCAGTTTGCTTAAATAATAGTGTAGTCATCTTTCTTTAGTTTATATCGTGGAGGAAAATATATCGTTATTATATTGGTATCGATACCATTTCCTGAGTTTGAACTTGTGCAGTACTTGTGCAAATGTTCTTTCTTCCTTTTGCATATATTGGGAAGCTTCGTTCATTTCGCTATCCTTGTTTGACCGGATCATTCAATTTTCTAGCATTTTGCTTGGTTCCTTATATTCTATAGCTTTTTGGCTAATTTACTTCCCCGATAACTGGCTGGTTGCTGCTCATTGTAATTAACGTATTTTGGTAGTACATCTCTTGTTAGTTTACACATTTCTGTTTGACCCTTCTCATAGCATATTTGGCACACCTTGTCTCTCGTCTACAGTATTTGTGTGAATACGTGTTGCCCTGAAAAGCTCAGAACATCAAACCGTTCACTATAAGTATGTAAAAACGAAGCATTTTTAACATGGATGATATTTTGATTTTCCACCCAATAAAGCCCAATATCTAGTAATATATATTTCTAGAAGCTTATCAAGATAATTCTATAAGCCCATTTTAGATGTCCATAAAGTAAGAAATATAGATGAATGAGATTAATCTCGTTATTATAAATTTTGACCTGGTAATATTGGGTAAAACACCGTAAAACTTTATAAAAGCTTCCAAACCATAGTTTTAGGCTTTAAAAAGTTGTTCAAATTAGTAATCAAAATATAACTGGCACTAAATTTTATTTTGTTTGCCGTCTATTTTTCAAGTACATTGCATTAAGTACAAAATTTTAATTAGATGAATTTTTTTATCATTATTACAATTGACTTTCTATACAAGTCATCTAGCAATTTTTCTATCTTAATTAATTCACATTTGTTGGGATAAAGCCCAATGATTAGTCCCAAAGACAAATTATATATTTAAATAAATTCTTGATAAATATAATTTGATGAATGATTGTACTTATACCCAGCATCATATTAGCTACAAAACGTGGTCCTAATAGATCTCGACATCAACGTATGAAAATATCTAAAACGGTACAATGATTTTCTTTGAAAGATGTTCCTTATGTTATTTTTGAAACCCCTTCAAAGCTAACACTCAGAGGTGTTTATACTTTTAGAACTTTGATCCTTAGTCCACGTTTATTTCATTGACAAATTTGTTTAGCGATTCATCTGGCAAGATGATTTTGAGAGGAATTAATTAAATGCCTGTTAATTTACTGTAACACATTTCAAATTTTGAAAATAGGACATAGCGTAGCAACTTGGCATTTCGTAGCCACTTACCATTATAAACAATCCTATGAGAACGGTTTCATTTTGGTCTCTCTGCATGGCCAAGATTGAATTCATTTTGAAAGATGGGTTTTCTATGAGCATTATCTGTTTACAGCATTTCTCACATGCTTATTAATGAATGAATCAAAGTAATGCTTTTTGGAGGTAACACAATTTTACATCATAAGTAAGTTAGAATTTTCGGAAAAGTTAAAATTTCAAAAATTTGAATAGCCTCACATAACGATTTTAATATGATTTTACAGGGTCGTGTAAGATTAATATAGAAAAGGTTTAAGTGCATTAAAACTGCCGGAAAGCCGCACCGTAATTTTTTATGATAGCAAGAAAACGCTTTAATTGTTTGAACCAATGCTGGTGTCAAATTTAATATAAAGAAACAGTGGCTATTTATCTAATTAAAATTAAAATAATTAACCTCCACATACACTATAATTAAGAAAAAACTATAATTTATACAAGAAAAATTCGTCGCAATATCTTTCTGATTGTCATCTTAGCTACAAGTTATTAGTGTTCAAAAGAATGAAGGTATTACAACAATGCGAGTTACAAAAAAGTGGCAAATAAAAAGTAGCACATTTGTAATTGATCTAATTCAGTGGACGACTTCAGTTGTGTGTTCTATTTACATTCATCCCGAGACAATAACGCAGAACATATCCTTGCTTATGTACCAGACGATCCTCCCGTACATAAAAAACCACCAGTACTGGCTAAGGGACTATTTTCAAAACATATTACTTCGAAGTTTTGAATCGTAAATGAAATTACGACCATAGTTAGGAAATTGTGTATCAAAATTAATGAGCGTCGAGACATTTAATCGCCACAATTTTAACATAATTTGTAGCTCGCAAATTGCATAAGCTAAATATGTTCGTTGGGTGGGAAAATTTGACTAACTATGCACACATTTCAGAAATTTAAGATGCGCGGGCACCCATATTTCAGGAAATAACAATAAACCCAAATATGTATATCATAATGACAAAATTAAAAAAAAAACTTATGCGTTTGAAGTATTTTTCATTACACATATTTAGAAGCGTATTTATGTAAATGGACCACATGTGGTCGTGTATCATATGTGTAATAAAAATGTAATTAAAAATGATAAATTACAATCGAATGTACATTCAATTTCTAAAACTTTAGTTATGGATCCAAGTAGTTTTTAATATTAGCTGTCGGTCGCGGGATTAACTGTCGTTGACGTCGTCTATTTTTTTTATTCTTGACAGGCACAAACCAAAACTCTGGTAAAAAAAATATGGTACTTACGGTCCGTAATTATGCATTCATTCTAATCGGGATATTTTTGGTAAGTTAATTCGTAAGAGTAGGTTTGCATATGCTCACAGTATATTTTGTATTTCAGGCTATGCATGTATCGAACATAATTATAATCGAATTTCACTCGGAAACTGTCAATCAACTATTATTTCGATCTATTCCATATCCCGTATTTCTGGTCATCGATGTTGTATCGATACTTAGTGTAGGAATTCTACTCTACGGATTATTGACGGTATAATATAATTTACGTACTTAGTACTCGTAAAATGCTTATTTATATATTCAACAGTTTAATCATTGCGTGGTCTTAACTTGGTTCATTTATCTAGTGATTGCATGGCATTTTCCGTTTGTGCTTATTGTCATATACGGCGTTATGGTTAAATATAAGCAGATCACTAGTGGTACCTATTTTATGGGCACATTAATACCAGGACTGCAAATATGTAAGTAAATTAGATAAATTAAATGCAAAAGCTTTCAATTAAGGGGAAATGTTAGTACTACATATTAGTACTTATTATATTTCTATTTACCGATAGATGACACAATATAAATATATTATAGAACAGTGTACTGCCATCTATCGAAAATAATAAATTTATATTGTGTATTTATTTAACATACATTTAGGCGTTTGGTCACTAATCTTGATACATATCTTTCGATATTGGCACATGTTAAAAGAATTTGAAAAACTACCTGATTATTTGCGTACCGATCTAACCCTTATGAGACCAAGTCACCATCGTTACGAAACGGATAAATTGCGTAAAACCATACTTACCAAACGACAAGTGACTACATATCAATACCGAGTTTAAGTTATCAACAACGAAATGAAAAATTGGCCGTATCCTTTTTCAAAATAATTTATTTTATGACGTATAAAAAGAAAATTCATGAAAATTAATTTCAAATCAAATTAAAATAAAAATAAAAAATTAAATGTAATTGTATAATTATAATGTAAATATATGAAAAATGTACGTAATTGATGTTTTCAATTTTTATCTACTTTCTTTGGATGATGCTGAAGAAATGAAAATCCGTTGTAATTCTTTTGTTTTTCTCTTGTCGCCGAATCATAACGCGCTATATAATTAAAATTAATTAAATAATCAAACGTAATTTAAATTATAGTTAAAATACTTAAATGCAATTTTCTAATTTAATTTAAATAATTTAGTGGGAAGAATTTTTTTTTTTTTTTTTTTTTTTTTTTAATTTAGTAAGGAGGAGTGGTCGTGGCAGACAGATAAAAATATTGGAAAAATAGTAACTCTTTTTTTGTTTTTGCATGACGAGAGAATTTTCCGTTACGTTTCATTGACTTAGGCGCATTCACCTTCCATTTCATCGGCATCATCTTCATGGTCGAATTCAACATCGGCGGTTGCCTCTTGATATTGTTGGTATTCTGACACTAAATCGTTCATATTACTTTCGGCTTCGGTGAATTCCATTTCATCCATACCTTCGCCCGTGTACCAATGCAAGAAGGCTTTGCGACGGAACATGGCGGAAAATTGTTCTGAAATGCGCTTAAATAATTCTTGAATGGCGGTTGTATTACCGATAAATGTGGATGACATTTTCAATCCTTTTGGCGGTATATCGCAAACGGCTGTTTTCACATTATTTGGGATCCATTCCACGAAGTAACTACTATTTTTATTTTGAACGGCCAACATTTGTTCGTCGACCTCTTTCATTGACATGCGGCCACGGAATACAGCTGCTACAGTTAGGTAACGGCCATGACGAGGATCACATGCTGCCATCATATTCTTGGCGTCAAACATTTGTTGTGTTAGTTCGGGTACGGTAAGTGCACGATATTGTTGTGATCCGCGTGACGTGAGTGGCGCAAATCCAGGCATGAAGAAATGTAAACGTGGAAACGGTACCATATTTACGGCTAATTTACGTAAATCGGCATTTAGTTGTCCGGGGAATCGAAGACAAGTCGTTACACCTGACATGGTTAGCGAGACGAGATGGTTTAAATCACCATAGCTAGGATTAGGTACCTAAAATTATACAATCGAATTAGAGTATGAAATTTTTTATAATTCACAAATGGTACAAACCTTTAATGTCCTAAAGCAGATGTCATACAGCGCCTCATTATCGATACAGTATGTCTCGTCTGTATTTTCGACTAACTGATGAATTGATAGAGTTGCGTTATAAGGTTCGACCACAGTGTCCGATACTTTTGGTGACGGTACAACGGAATATGTGTTCATAATACGATCTGGATATTCCTCACGAATTTTCGATATAAGTAATGTGCCCATACCAGATCCGGTACCACCGCCAAGCGAATGCGTCAATTGAAAGCCTTGTAAACAATCACAATTTTCACATTCTTTTCGCACAACATCGAGTACGGCATCAACGAGTTCTGCTCCTTCGGTGTAATGTCCTTTGGCCCAATTATTTCCGGCGCCCGATTGGCCGAACACAAAATTATCTGGTCGAAATAGTTTACCAAATTCACCAGAGCGTACCGCTTCCATGGTGCCGGGTTCCAGATCGAGTAAAATCGCACGTGGCACATATTTACCACCCGACGATCGTGAAACAGCCGCTGCTTCATTGTAGTACACACTAACACGTTCTAATTGAAGATCACTGTCGCCATGATATACACCGGTCGCATCAATCCCATGTTCCTCTGATATTATTTCCCAGAACTGAAAATAAATATGGAAAAGAGTATTCGATTAGCACTTCTCGAAATAAATGTGTCCAGACATAAAAAAATTTAAATGGGAGGAACGTAGAATAGTTTTAATCTAGAAATAGTTATGTGTATGCAACGATGCCAAAAAAATCAACCATGCACATAGCATAATATGCAAACAGCTGTACTCATTTGTATGCAACACCAACAAAATCGAGGTAACACCTATCTCTCTCTATAAATATCCATATCATTGTGACAGAACTTTCTCGCTAAATGAAATTTTCCATAGAATTTTCTAATGCACCACGTTTGCATTTTTTTAATTATTTTTATTTTAATTTTAGTAGTACATAAACACGAATTCCATGAACGTGCATACAAATTGTTTTGATTTTGAGTACCCAGAAATGTAGATAAATTTCACCATGGGATTCCAAATAACCTAAAACGTCGATCGCATATTTTATTACCAAATTGGCTTCAAAATCCAATTTAATAACGGTGTTGAGACGGCTAATTAGAATATTGTAACATGATACCATCAAAACTATAAAACAAATTTAGGTACATACACAGCCTCTAGCTAAACATTCTCGTCGACGATCAAGTGATTTGAATTTTTTATTTTTTCCTATTGAATATCTTTACATTTTTAAATTTTTTTTTTTTACTTTCGATCGTCTGTTGTACCGTCTTTTTAACCTCTATAAATGGTTCTATGCATTATTTATTGCCTCGAGCCAAAGACACGTGGTAAAGTATAAATAAATGTACTCATCGCGGGACATAACCATTTCCGGTAATAAATAATTTCACTATACGATCTATTTTGAGACGATTTATTAATCGGGATCGCGGATATGATGAATCACCTCGGAATTTTAATGCCATACATAAATCTTGTGCGCGATCATTCCGTTCACCAATTACATGATTTATCTCAATTTTAACACACTTCATCACGGGAGGTGTACTCGCACCTATGCGATTGATTAAAATCGATCGTCGTGCAATTGTCTATCTGTCTAATCAATCGTTCATTCTGTCCAATCATTTTGATAGTGATCAGCATGAAGTTCGTTTAGATTTTATAATTGGGTGATCGTTTTCGATGAGAAATCTTTTCGCTTTATGGTAAAGTGCAAAGAAAGTTTTTGGGTACAAAAAACATTTGTTTTGATTGGTTTTGATTGATTACGATCATACTGTCAAATTTTTTTCTTCGTAGATTATTGATCTACGATCACTAGGTGAGTATATTGAGGTAATTTATAGAATTTTAAAAATCATTTTATTGATTCATAAAAAGCGACTGGAGAAAGTCATACCGAAAATCGTAAAAAAATTTAGAGTGCTCGCGCATTGTTCAATATCGTGTGTATGGGAAAATATGAAAAATTCCATTACCAACAGAATAACACAAAAAATTGATTAAATATTTTCTCGAACAATAAAAAATCATAAATTTGTTGTTACTTCTCATCGCAATTAACATAAAACTATTAAATTATGATTATAGCTTTTTTGATGGAGCGATAACCTAAGATCAAGGTTCCTGACAATTGAGGTGTGATTTGCGTTTCTACATAAGGTAATTTCAAAGAAGGTCTTATCGAGTCATCTTTAACGGGAATATTTACACTTTGAATTGCTTTGAACTTAAGTACAGTAACCGCAAAACTAAATTAATTGACCAACATATTGGTCAGGGTGAAACTCGCCTGAAAAAATATACCACGCACACAAAATTTATAGAACAGGATTAATTTATAAAGAGGAAAGTGTGTTTCGCACATACATCGAAGAAATTCTGCAAAACAACGCCATTTCTAAGGGAGCTAAACCATTTAAAAGGAAATACGATCCATCAATTGTGAAAAGCGATATAATAGATTTCAATGAGAAGAACGCATGTATGATCGGGGTGTTAACTCGCTCAGACCTGACTTGAAGCAAAACCATTTTTATCGACTTTTTTGTCAAGTAAATTATCTTGAATTTTTATCAATATTTTTTTCAATAATTGCTTGCTAGTGACATCACAAAACTAGATTTAAAACAAGCAGGATTTGCAGGTTAAATTTTAAACTATCATGATATCGTGACGTATTTCGATCATTGTTAAGAGGTTTAAAACGATTGCATTGAGCTAGTCGTATTATAGAAATAAAACAATGATAGAATTAAATCAATAAAAAATTCCTGAGCATTGGCTTCCAAGTGCTAGTGAGTTGCAATGAAATACCGAATCAACCGATATAGTAGGACAATAAAGCTTTAGAAACAGTTTGAGTGGTAGAATCTTGATGAGGAATTAAATCGGTGAAATTCCCACCACGTGTTCCTTGTTACTTTTGATTTTTGACAGTCAAAATTTCACCATTACATTTTCCTGGAAGCCCTAACTCTCTGATGAGTAATGTTGTAAAGGTCATCAAAAATTTGACGCCTTATAGGTAACATGTTGAATATTTCACACCATGCTGAATTTAAGTCACCATTGGGTGAGATTTGCTCACGTGTTATTTTTTTGATGAGAGGTTTTGTGTCAATTAGGGTTTCGTTCAATTCAGGATCTAGTTCCTGACATTGAAATAATTTTTCAATACCGAAACCCATAAAAGTTAAAACTATACTTTTATGGAGTACTTTTATTCTATGTTTAAAATTTTCCTCCTGAAAAACTTATTTCCTAGTAGGAAACTATACTATTTCCAATTAGCCTGTTTAAAACTTCTAGGTAATTATCTTAATGTGCTTAGTAATTAAATTACGGATACATTCATGAAGATTTTTTAGCATTTGTTCCAGCTAAAGATCTATTAACTAGCTGGCAAAGGTCTTGCTTCTATATATTGAGCTAGAAAACATCATTAAGCATATATGTATATATGTATATGATTCAAACCAAAATATGCAATTTGCATTTATGCAGTGGACTGCAAGTTAATGTGCAAACGATGCGCTTTTTTGGTGGCTCCTTTAAATTTGTCGTAATTAGAAACGGAAGTCGACCTTTAAACTTATGAATCCGTATCAAAGTCATCTGCGATTACTTTGTTTGCGACACTTTTGACACCAAGCGAAGAAAATAACTGTCGAAGCCAACACAAACCAATTATTTATCGTAAGTAAGTCACTCGAAACAGAGATTAACGGCCTTGAGTTGATTGAGATTAAGGACTAACCATGTCAAAATTGGTAGAAACATAAAGTAACATATGCCTTTCTTTCTATCTAAATCACAGGGATGCACTAGAACCGATCTGTTGGGAGCGCTTATCTAATAGTATACGAATTTTCAACTTGAAGAAATGATGTTTCGCCCAAAGCCCAACTTTTAAAACTCACCTTACTCAGTGACGTAGGTTTCAGGTCGCTGGGTACACAACTCTTAAGCTAACTGCAATAAATGTCAAATCTGGAGCCATCTTAATCCAGAATGGTATTCCCCGCTTCCTCCCAACTCCAAACAAATACCTCCCGTTTTGCTCTATTTATGTGAGAGGCTGAATATCTCCTTAGCTCCAGTAACAAAATTAGCAGGTAACTTCAATTCGCCACATTAATTGGGTTTCACTCTAAGAATAACCAAAATGGTCAAAAATTTCTTAATTTATGCAATAATTCCAATATCCAATCTCTTAACTAACCAACATTATCTATAGAGGTAAACTCGGTTCTTAATTTGGGAACTATCTAAAAATATCTCGCTGATTCTTTGCGAGTCTTACACGAATTTTGTTCAAATCATTTACCAATTGTAATCACTATTCCGTTCAAGACCCAAGCAGAAGTATTAAAAGTATTTGGCAACTGCTCCCAAACTAACTGCTACTCCCATTGGAGGAAAAGCGGTCAGGTTAACTAACGTAACCAATCTTGCCGTCAAGAACACTATCCCTTTCATTCAACATCTCAAAAGTTCTTCTTGAACTCTAAAAACTCATTAAGCTATACACAACCGAATTTGAGGCTCTGTTATAAATATACCCTGATATATCTTGAAATCTAACATTAATTTCTATTCCAATGGTTTAACGAACTATTAAATTCTGAATTCACAAGCAGAATGCTTAAAATTCTCGACAATTCTCCGAAAATTTCCAACGAAATTCGGAAGATTAACGGTAAAAAAACAAATATTATTACTTCAATAGCAGAAGGTCGTAGTCTAATCGTAAATCCTTAATTAGTTGCATAGTACAGTCATTCTTCATAGGCTCTAGCCCCTTAAAGAACCCTATATTCCAGAAAAATTCTTGGGAATTCAAAAACTATATCAAATACTTAGGAGTGATTGGCTTTTATATTGTTCAGAAAATAACTCTATTTTTTGTAGTGTCTGTATACAGTAATAAGAATGAAATAGTCCTTTTGTAAGCAACATGATCAAAAAGTTGGAAACATACTTTAAAATAAAAGCATAAATATCACTTATTGTTCCCAAACGAAGTCATACGACAGAAAAATGCTGCGATGACGGATCAAGCAAGTGTTGGACAGAATCATTGACGTTCTGAATTATTGCCATGTGACACTCTTTAGAACAGAGACTTCCACTTTTTAGAAACAATGTTAGTTTTACCTAAATACGATCCGATATTAAAAATTCAGAGTAATCGGACGGGGAACTGTATAGCTACTGGGAATTTATTTTTCAAAACAATATTATGAGACGTAAATGATGCTGGAATGTATTCTATGCAAATATAGATACAGAGCCACGATGCATAAAAAAAATTTAACACATAATTTAATTTTTTATCTGAATTGATAGTAAAACAAAAAAAAAAGAATTATTCCCAACAAATCAATTATCTGGAATGAAATTTTTTTTATTTTTTATTTTTTTTTTTTTCGATTTATTGCTCGTAATAATGGTAATAAATAATAATACGAAAAAATAGCGATTACTTAAGACTTAAGTCGTAAAAAATCAAGAACACCAACAACAAATCAGATTCTAATTTTAAAACTAACTGTTTCGTCGAAGTTTTTGTTTCAAGTGCATTAGGGTTCATTGAATTGAACGTTTCTCTCTTTGTTTGCGGAGTGTAAACCATAAAAATGATTTCTTATGGGAAAAAAATTGATGATTGTATTCAGCATTATTGAAATTGAAATAATTTTTAATTAAAATATTCCAAGATTATTGCTATATGCTTTTCATAAGTAAATGTGCTTATTATTTTTTAGAGAGAGATATAGACACAGCGAGACCGAAATTTCGATTTCATTTCACTAAATCCACTTAAGTTATTTTTATGTGAGATAAAGTAGTTAAACGATCGAATGTGGTTCACGATTGTTATCTATTGTCGTAAAATGAGGAATTTATTCCGGCAGGTGTTTAATGTTTATACTCTATGCGTACAAGAATTATGTTATTTGGAAAGGGTCGGTGAAAAAAAATCTCAGCACGCGTGCTTATACAAATATATGGCTCAATTAACAATCGTTTAAAAGAAACAACAGAATTATGTTATGTTCTACTATTTACTGATTTAATCTGTCACCTTGTGTTTATGTACCTGGACTCGACCGGAAAATAGTATTTTAGGGGAAATACGAAATAGTTGCAGAAACTAAATATAGTGAATATATATATGATCGTTACGAATTCGGCTCATTGTCATGGTTCAATACTTGAGATGAACACCAAATCTTTACAAAATAAAAACCTGTCGAGGTCTAGATAAATTTTACTGATAACTTAGCCGACTTAGACTCAGCTTATTTAGACTTAAAATGAAAGAAAACCGAAAACGAAATGTTTAGTTTAAATTTAGCTAATAAAGTATATTAAACCAAATGGTAGATTCGAGTAAAACTTCAACAAAAAAATCAACAGCATTACAACAATTGACTCTTTACTGAGATCTTTTACAAGAAATTTCATTGCATTTTTATACATTTGGTGATCGTTGTAGGTGGTCAGCCCAATGAACGATTTTACACACATTGGTTAAGGCGTTGTGATCTGCGGCGATGATCGAACTCAAGACCGCGGTGTGATTAAGCCAATACTTTAGCCATCATTATATGACCGGTGATAACATTATACCATAAAAGTTCCGATCTTTACATTTTTTTCTGTTGATCGTTGATCTAAAGAAAGTAAATTTACAAATGGCTTTCATTCGGTAAGTTAAATGATTTTAGCAAACATGCCAAATGTGGCCAAATAGTAACATTTGGCATGTTACCATTTGTTACACAACGTAACCCTTGAAAATATACGAAGAAATACCAAAAGAAAAATTTGAAATTTCGATCATTAGTTTATTATGTTCTAACTTGCCCATCCCTACAACATTTGAATTAATAAAAACGCACCCTTTTCATTTCAACTAATTGTTTGGTTGTTTATACCAAATTTAACTATGATATATAGCCCTTACCGCGTCTCTAAAGAAACTTTTTGAACCACTTGTTACGAATTAGAGAATGTTGTATAGTTATTAAACGGTGGTCTTTTAAACGACTGTAGGAAATGTCAAATCATTTAAACTCAACGTCAAACCAAGACAACTTGTTAAATTTTACCCTTCAACAGCCAACTTCAATAAACAAAGAAGTGTATGTTCCATCAACATCGAGTACTCGACAGCCGTGATGCAAAACGTTACAACCAGTTAATCAAAAACTAAAACTCTGTCTCTGGGGTACCGGTCGAAACTGGATATTTTACAACTGGATTTGACGAAACAGGATAATTCAAAACTGGATATTTTAAAACGAGATAAGGTACAAAACGAGATATGGTACAAAACTGGATATTTCAAAACAGGATATTTCGACATGTGATTTAAACTTAAAATGATTTTTTATGAAAGTTCTGGAATATGGCCAATAAGGAAGGAACTCGGCGATTTCTTAACCGATTATGATGAAATTCGATATGTAGGATCAAAATGTTGATGATAATTAATAAATTTTTCTTACATAGATTCTCTAAAGTGAAGAAAAGTTATATTAAGTAGAAGAATAAAAAATAGATGAAGATAAATTTGACTGACAGTAAACTCGATCAAGTCAATGATTATTTTGATAAGATGAGAAAAGCAGCAATTAAAAAAAACCATTAAGTGAAGGAAAATTCTATTTCTCTCCTTAGAAATATTCAAGTATCGAACCTTACTGGCCTTATTCCAGAACTTTCCTAAAAAATTATTTTAAGTTTAAATCACATGTCGAAATATCCTGTTTTGAAATATCCAGTGTTGTATCATATCTTGTATTGAAATATCCAATTTTGAAATATCCAGTTCTGAGCGGTTCCTCTTTCTCTGACACTATACCATCAATTTACTTAAAATTAGCAATGGCAACAGGTTTACAGCACTGGCTATACATACACTAATCGTCACGTTAATGTTCAAAAATGTGCAGCAAACGTTAATCAATGCATTCTTGGATACCGATAATAATGCAATTAACTGTCTTGGATACCCATAATAATGCAACTGTTTTAAGTTAAAACGGGAATTGACAAAATAACTCAAACCCCAGCCCAGACCAAATTTTTTAAGAGAAATATGTGTTAATCAAGCCAATTTAGAATTTCCAACATAAGAACTAGTAATGGATTACTTGGCGTCATTGTACATTGTAAACACACTGACGACAGCTACATCTGTACAATTCTCCATCCAGCACATTCTGCTTATGTTAATAATCAGTGGCGTACCGATTTCGGGGAGGGTTTGTTTCGGCTTTGGAACAGCAAAAATTAGAAAATCATTCCAGATTGTATACAACAATAAAGACAATTATATTTTGCAGTCACCAATGCACTTCGTTACGAGAGCCTGTAGATTTAAGGAGTCTAAATGAAGTAGAACCGTTTTTTAATTATGGACATTTTCGCGCACTTTTACGATTAAGATTACAATCTGGAGATTAAGCATTAAAATCTCATTTTATACTCAAAAATTCAAAACGGATTATTAGTCATTATTATGTCCCACCAGATGGTTAACGGCCACAAATCCGTCATTGTTTATGTACAGCTGCAAAATGCAATTATTATTGCTTTAGACATAGTTTCATCATGCTCTGATTAGACGACGCAATCATTTGTCACTAGCAGCGCAATTGTTATCGGTGAGAAAAATTGCAGAATTTCACTTGATCGTTAATGCTACTGCCCGACATGCGTAGTGGCAATTTATTTGCATGTATTTTCAATGAAGTATCGAAAGTGTGTGATGAGCAGACATCAATATGTGCATTACTCGTCGTGAAAGAAATTATTTGCAGTTTCAAATGGATTTTACGGAATATTTCAACATATGACCAACAAATCAAAGAAGCAGCATCAATTTTGTTTATTAAATATGCAACAATTTTAAACTGTATATACTGCGAAAGAATAACTATAGTTGTGGTGGAAACAACATAAATAGGAATTAAAAGGTAAAACCTGAAAAGCGTAAAAAATGGATGTCCTTTTGCTCCAGAACCTAAAGCATAGATTAAACCAATATGAAATCCGTTTCAATATACTAAATGCCAATCAAAAGCAAGCGTCCATCGTAAATCTTATATTTTCCCATTTAAACACCTTTCATATTCAGAACGGTTAGAAGATGTATGGTAATAATTAACATTAAGAAACTTTCACACCATATAAACGTAACATAAACTATTTCTTGTATTTATTTATGAAAATTAATTATAAATCAAAGAATAATTTATATAATTTAAAAATAGAAAATTATAATCTCGCATTTGACAAAAAACATTTTCTTTATGTTTATTTTCATTTCCACATTTAACATTTACATTCCATCTCATATCGTATCGTATAATAGTACCACGATAAAATCCAAAAAAAAAAAAAATTGTAATGTAAACGAGGCAAACGTTCCCCCGTTGCCTATATCTAATACCAACCAGCCAACATACTTATATACAAGACAACATAACAAATTGATCTGCCGCTTATTTTAATCCAACTATATCAACAACAACAACAACAACCAATCTAAATATACAGCCAACAGAAGACCAGAACATAGAACATAGAAGAAATATGATCTTTATTTTTAGAAATGTGTAGATATGTGTGTTGCATTCATCTCAAGATGTCTACTTTTCTCAAGATGTACACGTACTATATAATAGACCGAGATGAGAATATCAAGAAGGAAATGGAAACTATATAGATTTTCTTCAGTATATGATATAAACTTTAACGTTCTGTTCATGGAAAATTTCATTTTTTTTGGTTTTTATACACGAAACTGTCGGGTCGATCGGGTCCGTGTGAATGGATTATATTAATAGAATGCATATGCAGCACCGGTAAAAAATATATATGTAAGAACAGAAATAAGAAGAAGAAGAAGACGCCACGAACAAAATTAGAATGTGTGAGGTATTTATGTTGATTACCTTCTACTTCTTAAATAAGCTGAAAAAAGAAAATTTCTAAAAGTCTTTCAGAGGTGATGAAAAATTTGTTACAATTTTTTTTAAGATCTTAACTTAGTGCTGTGCACGATGATACATTAATTAAATTGAAATGGAGTAGAAAAGTTGTAAATTATATCGGTGTATGTATATAGATATATAGATATAGTAAAGGGGATATTAACCGAATAGCGCTACAAGAGGTGGATGTCCGCGATGAATATTAATTTAAAATCACCTGCACAGGAAATCAAACCACAAAAAGAAATGTCTTAATATATTTTAACTATCAATTAAAATTATAAGTGTACCAAAATGGGTAGCGCACACATACATCTAGACACACACACACACACTATTCGCTATATTTAGTTGTACAATTAACGAGTTGTTATGGATATGGGTATATATAGTTTTGGGTTCAAAATTAACACTAGAGCGCGGAGTTAATTGCGTTATGAGGAAATGATTTATTCTGTTTAACGGATTGTTACATAGTACATAAGTAATTACAAACACCGTACTCGTGATGTAAATCGAGATTTAAAATGCTATATTTAAAAAAAAATTATGATAATTAAGATATATTTCTTGTGCCGCAAGATAAGTTAATTCGGGCCAAAAATGGTTGTGTGCTGTAAAATACATATGTAATAGATGTACTATGCCCATATATACTTCGCTAATTTTATGCGCACGATGCATATTTAGAAATGAGACTACACTGCATTAATTACTATCAACCGTATGCTTTTAATTATGGAACTAACCAAATGTTTAAGGATCCATGAACAAACGTATAGTTATAGCAATTTACAACCTTTGACAGCCCTATATAATTTCATGAGTATATCTACCTTAATAAACACATCGAACTATACAACAGTTTAACTTGGTTAGTTTTGAGACTGTCGGAATTAACCATTACAAAACTAAACGGCCCAAACCTAAAATATAATTGGGCTGAAGTTTTCAATCACTAGTTCATAAGAACCCTACTTTAGATGATTTAGTAAAGTTTTATTATTTGATAAGTTATCTTGTATAGAGAACTTCAAGATCAATAGAGTCTTTAGAAAGACCACTCCTGTTAATTATTCAGAAGTTTTTAAAATCAAATCAATAAATAACTCTCGTCGCAAAGATCTGATCGACTCATTGAACGCACATCTACAGTCACTCACTATACTTGGTTGACGGACCAAACAATGAGATGATCTTGTAGTACATTTTTTTTTGAGCTTTTTTCCGCAAAGCTAAATCCGAAAACTCTTAATAAATGGCACAATTAGGCGCCACCTGATAGATAGGAAACAGTAGATGAGTTATTTGTATTTTTGAATCGAGGATATCAAAACATGGAAAACAGTAACCGCACGGTAGTCGAAAAATAGTGGTTCATAATCAAAGATCTTCGATTAAGCAATGATATCAAACTAGCATCGCATCAACTAAGGTCTCAACGCTAAAACAGAAATATTTTTACTGCAGTAAAAAGTTCGGAGAGCGGCATAGAGAAGTAAGTCGACTAGGACTTTGCACTAATTGTTTAAAAACAAACCAGCAAGCATAAAGTCGTATCTGATTACTGACAGATACTGCAAATGTAATTTGACTCAAACAATAATACCAAAGTCTTTAACATAACAGTCATCATTAACTTCTATAGTGCAACAATAAAACCTATCGTGCTCCTCTAAATTTGAATGCTAAAGGCTTACCAGTTTCATATAAGGCTTTTCTGGACTCCTATTCACAGTTACATTTCTTGTATTAAGTCACATGCACTTATTGCTGGAATAGGTGACTTTTAACTCGCTAGCCGTACATCTTGCTCAATAACTCTTCAATGTAAAATGGCGCACATTTTTCAATAAATCACAGAGATAAAAACATCAATCAAAATAAACTGTAATCCATCATAAATACCTCAATTCCACATTATTCTCAAAAATATAGATAAAAGCTATAAGACTCTTTTTGAAATTTCCGCATAATGGAAAAAATTAGGGGATATGCAAGGCTGGGCCATTTGAAATATATCGAAGAGGAATATGCTACAATTTTCATTATTTGCCACACCATTGTGTCTTAAAGCCTAACAGTACCACTTACTAAGCCAAGAGTGGTAATTGACGGATCGGCAAAAACCACGACAGACATGTCACTATATGATATACTGCTGATAGGCACGTTTGTTAAAAATTCACCATTCAGCATCAAATCGTTGCATCAAATATGTACGTCGACGATCTACTAATTGGATCTAATTATGCAAAGTCACTTAGAAAATGGTGTTCAAATATTTCAGATGTTTTGCAAAGGATTCTAAATAGCGATCGAGAACAACTTCTTCGACTCGATGACTCTAGTTTTGTTAAAACATTGGGAATATATTGGCAGTCAGATGGAGATATGTTTCACTCGGTATAGTCGCTCCAGTAATTACATTAGGCAAGGTATTCATGCAACGGCTTTGAGAATTGAAACAAGATGGAGATGCCACACCACCTCAAGAGTTCATGGTCAACTTTCGGAAAGCACTTTCAAAATTAAAGGAGCTTATAAAAGGAACATCGGTCGCGATAGAGTTGCATTAGTTTACCGATGCTAGAGTCTACATATGGTGCAGTTATTAATGGTAGTCTACATATGGTTCGCAGTATCAACAACAACAGTAGCATTGATGTTACCTTTCTATGCTATAAATCTCGAATAGTACCGTTGTCAACTTCTTTCGATCACAAACTTCAAGATCACCCGAATTGTACATTAGACTGATTCCACTATTGCGCTTCATTATTAATTATCACATTGGTTGATGGGTCCGATTTTTAATCATAAGGCGTTTAAAATATGCTTAGCAAACAGAGGAATTTCCCAACATGCCCCCGAAACTATCAACTACAGACAACAAATCCGTATTACTTGACATTTTCGACTACCAGCTGCACCGCATTTTGGACTACTTAAACTAAACAGAACATTTGTTGATCTCTCACTACCACTCTAGGAAATAAACACGGCCATTAAATAAATTGAAAATATCTTAAATTTCGCGAACTTTATTACCAATATTATCTTGTCCAGATGACTTTTAATCTCTTACACTAGTCCATTATCGGATCGGTGATCCATTTACTACAATAATTGAACCTATATTCGCATAGTACTAGTATTTCATCTATTAAGATGGCGTCTAGTTCAACAGATTCAATAGCATTTTTTGTCTAAATGGATGAAGCAATATAGAACCATAGCAATGAAACCAATCCACTGGGTAATTTCAAACTTACCAGTATATCTACTTTGGAGTACTGACGAATACTCTGATAGACCTATGAATTTCATCATGGGCTTGATATAATCATAGGGGGCTGAAATAATCTTAAAATTAAATAGGCCTTAACCAAGATACCCTTAAGATTGTATACGAACGCCCTGTGGTAGGACTAAATCGAATCCTATACTTAAAAATATTCCACAAAAATGGTAAAAAAGTAACAACAAGTTGTTTGCTGAATAGTTTTAAATTACAAAAGATGCTGTAACACTTTTCTAAGTATCTGATATTCCTAACAGATTGTGTTGTAGCTTAAACTGGCACGTACCATTGGCCAATTAAAGTATAGGTGAAAAAAAATTACCGCAGTACTATTAAATAAGTAGTTTATATTGAATGCAGTAAAATCATAAGTACACAGGTCTCTCGCGTTTTGATCAGAAAACATTTACCAGAAGATACACTATTTTAGAACCTTACCAAACATTACAAAGAAGTTTAACTTCTTTTTTGAAAGAATTTAATTTTTAACGACTGATGTTTTAATTTCATAATCGTACTGTAAGTTAAAAGTCATATCAAAAAAGATGGAATCTGAGATCCCGGATTTTAGTTTTCTATAAATTGAATTAAGTGATTTAGCTCAACTGTGATGTGTATCTGGATAGTCCAAAAAACGGCGACACATCACAAATTTAAAGTCTAATATAAACAAATCATGTCTACCAAACACTTCTGGAAAACAATTTGTCATTATGTGATTACGATCGTTAGTAACGATGAACATAACCTAGGCACAGTGCAAATGGAAAAGGAAAGCAAACCGACAAACAAACAAATGTCTTAATAATATTTTTTTATAGACATTTTTTTATTATATAAATATTTTAGGCGACAGAATCACTACTATGTACTAATGCCAAAATCAATAATTTTCCAGCAACAAAATTGGCCAGAAAATCAATAAGACGCATAATGAAATAGACAATATGACGATTTTTGAATCATATACCTTGCGTGAGAATTCAACGTTTGAAGAGGCGGAGACCACCATGGCCTGACTCACAACACTATGCATGATATTAAATATCAAACCAGATTTCTAATTGGAATCTCAATAATATTATGTAGATTCGTGTCTCAAAAAAAAAAAAAATTTACCTAAAAATTTTGTTAATTGACGAAAATATACAAGAGATTACTATATACAATACCTGCACTATAGGTGCGGTTTAATCTCCATCTCTAACATAATAATAAACTATAAAACGAGATAACAATTAGAACTCGTTAGAGAAGGTAATTTTGATAAATTTTTTTTTTAGTTTTTGGGAAACGAGCCGACAGTTAATAGAGTAGAGTGTTTTTTTCTACTTCTTATAATAAATAATGTTAATGAGGCATTAACCAACCAAAAAAATAAAAAAGTAAAAATCCCGACCAAATAGTAACGCGCTTTCAAAACGGTTTAATGGAATTATGTACAATTTTCTTCGTGCGGTTTGGTTTAACTTTCATATTTTTTTTATATTCATATACAGATCTATAGCTTTTATAAAACTATATCATGACAATAAAAAACAAATAGTTCGAGAGTAATTTAGTCGTTCGTTTGAAACAAAAAAATGAAAAAATGGAATTTTACAGGTCATCGATTTTAAGAAGATCACGATACGAAATAATTACAAAATTTTATTTTTCCATTAATGCATCATGTCGGGTACTGGCGTTGGATACACTCATATAAAGGTTATGAAAGTAAAACATAAATCATCTTACTCGTATAGAGTCGTAGAACATACGTATAATTTCTAAGATATGAAATTAGCTTCAATATAATATACGAAGATAAATCATAAATTGTCTTCCACACACGTATATGAATATGCCCATGTACATACGAGAATTGGATTAAATTAATTAATTTAAATTTGAAACAATAATTTAGAGATATAAAAATTGTTAATTGATGTCGAACCGTCCGTCGACTTAACTTTTGCCATACTTGTATTTTACTTTTAATTTACTGCACCATATACAACAGTACAATAAACAGTCATGACCAAAATTATTTCGACACATGAACAATTTTCTTTTTCGGAAAGACCTGAATCCTAAAGAGAGGTAAATCATATTATTGTGAAGCTATTATAGTGAATCGAGTAATTGGTGCATCCCTCTTTTTGATATATTCTCTAACATTGTGAATTTTATTCGTCTCTGGTATTTTTGCATCCAAATTAAAAGAGGGTATCGTTATTATGCGTATCGATTATCCTGCTATCAATTTTATCAAAGATTTACTAGTTGTTTTTGACAAAGCAAAATAAAATTGGAAAAAGAAATTGATTTGTCTGGAAATGTCCTCCCGTATCACCAATTCCTTTTTTTATCAAGACTCTAGACAATTCCGATAAAATTATACTCATACAGAGCTTTATCCTTTACAACGATGGGGTGTCCAAGAAGCATGGTAAAGTTTTTCATAGAACAAGCCATCTGCAACCGATGAACGGTTAGTCTCGACCAAATGCACAACTGTACGTTGGCGGCAGAATACAGCCTACGGAAATTCAAATACAAGCTAAGGCAAAGCAGGTAGCTGCAGTTGTTTTTCCAAAATCATCACTCTGATCAGCGAATTTACAATGCACCCAGTACCCAGATATGGTACTCATAAACAATGACGGTGAGCCGCCCTTTAAAAGTGATATTCGTGTTTATCCAAAATCCAGGCAACTCGCCACGACCAATCACTAGTGTAAATATTCTTAGCCCAAATTTTAAGGCAAGTCGTATCCACTATTGAATCCATATGACGAAGCCTTGATTCTGAAGCTCCCAAAATGTAGATGAGCGGAGCGTGAATGCAATAAAATTGTTTGCCAAACACCGCTCTCCCGATCTGTTCATTAGTTTTTCAGCAAATCAAAAATGACAAGAGATTAAGGTCAACTTGCAACCGGCATGAAATCATATCGATGCAAAATTTCACTGTGCAATGCCTCTTTAAACAATCGAAAATATCTTGATAACGTTACAAGCAGAGGATAAATTCACAAGCTTAAAATCGTCAGAAGTTACGTGGCATTTACTTGAATCACCAATGTATAATCGTCACATGCAGTTATGAGACTACCAGTATATATTAGCCAAATCAGCAAAGAATCATGTTTCAAACATGCCTAAAACAAGAAGCTTTCGAATCAGTACGAATAGGAAGGACGAAATTACAGTCATGGTTCCAATTACAATAAAAAAAAGTCGGAAAGACAATTCTTTGACCATTAAAAGTCTCACAAGAACAACTCTAGCTCGCTCTTTCTCGCTCAAGAAACTCCCGTCAAGCCAAAGATTAAAAAAAAAATTTACATTATTTTATCACTCGAAAACGTTATAAGATTACGGCACTATACATTTTATGTAGCCCTAATGATTACAAATAAAAATAGAGGACCGCGCGTATTTATTGATGAATCTGAAAAATCAGTAAAGCTCCTGCTTGAAAGACGAGATTTTCCTAATGCTTTAAATTTAATTTATTTCTTATTTGTGTCCTTTCGGGCCAAAATCTAGGATAGTCATTTTTCTTTGTCTATTTACTGTCTTGGCGACCTGGGATTTTCCCTAGAATACTAAAAATACTTGTAGTTGTACAGAACCTTATGTCATTTTAACGAGTTTTAAATTTAATTATTATTCGTTATTTCGTAAATTATTACTGGATCAAAATTTAAAACTAGAAGTACAATTCCTTTTCTCCATAACCATTGAAAATATCAGTTATAGTTAAAGGACTGTATTGAGACGTGTAATCTGAATATTTGGTTAATACCAAGCGTATATATTTTCGTTTACACCGGGTAACTAGGGACTTATGTGACGCCATTTTGAATAAAACCGACTATTTTATTTAAGAAAGAGATAAAACATCAGCCACCTCATCAGCAATCTTATTTAAAAAAAAATAAGTTCCGTGTTTAGGAAACAGCCTCATTAAGAATAAAAATTTAAGTCAAATGCCAAATTAAGATCCTTAAAAATTAATTCCGAGCTCCTTTTTTATGATCGTTGTGTGCCTCTTGCAAAAAATGTCACCAACCTAAAAAATGTCTAAATCACCAACCTTTCTAAATTTGTTAATTTAGCCTACTGATGATTTTATTTTTCGTGAGCAATTAGCAAATAATACGCAGGTTAGTGATCTGCAATAGAATTTGTATCTTAAAGCCTAAACTAAAAGGATAGAAGAATAATCGATTTGGAAAATTGCAAGTTTAACTTACCATAGTGCAATCAGTATTTCCCGATGAATCATGGTTTTAATCAGTGACCAACCACACTTGACACCAGAAAACGTGAAACCGATTAACCTTTGGTGACAAAAACACATGCGCGAACGTAACACGGATGAAATACTTCAACAGCTTATCACAACACAATTTCCTCATGAAGAAGGAAAGCTAATTAAGTTGTGAACAGATTTCCAAACTAGACAAACGGGCTAAGTAAATTATGGAAAGTAAACATTGAAAAATGGGTCAACGTTTCAGGATTGGCTTTTTTAGAAGATATAATGAAGTCAAACTTCCAGAAAAATATCTCAGCAAGTTTTCTTGAAAACTTTGTTGTTTAAACGCAACATTATAAAAGTTTCAAAACGGAAAAAACCGCTGTTGTTTCTCACCGCTGTTGTTTCTTAGCACAGGTCAAACGTATACATTTACACGCTGGTTTTGCCATAAAGCATTGGATGTCTAATTCTGAGAACGTAATAAAAGCACTGGGTAAAATACCACCTAGAAAATATAAGAGTTTATATATCGAGAAGCACCGTTTAGAAAGTCCGGGATCCTATAGGGCAAATGTTTTTGGGTGCGAAAGAAATTCAGATTTGACCTCCCAAACGCGGTCTATTGAGATTGTCGATATGCTCAAGGAATTGAAAAACAGCAAAGTTCAGAGATTTTTCTGACCACAATTGTTGTCGCCAAGAGCGAAATGAGTTCAACTCCATATATTCTGTAAAGGATACTAAGAGCAAAAAAACATTGTACATAGATTTAAGACAAGATTGAAAAAACTGTTCAATGATAGAAAATAGTAACAGTGGCATTACTTTTTTTGGTTTCCCATTATTTCAAAGTTTAGTTAAATCTTTCCATCAAATTGTTAACCTAAAGATCGGTAATCACTTTCTGCCCAGAACAACAATTCACAATTTTTTTAAATATTCAGAAATTTTTAAAAACTTTTAATATTCTTAAAATATTTTGATGGTTAGCTCGCCAAATTATGAAATATTCAGATATATTCCGTAGCCCGATGAGATGGCAATTTTTTTAAGCCAACTTAACCTTCATAATCTGAATAATTATATATTGGGGTCCTGACATGATATTTTACATGCAACACACTTCTTCCGTCACTTACCACAATAAGACAATTAATATGTATTTCCTGACACTGAGCAATTGAAGGATTGCGAATGATTTCACAGATAGTATCTTAACGATAGTAGCGTATACGTATATTGTTATGGTGTCACGTCAAATCGTTATGAAGTACGACTTAAAAACGTAATTGCAGATGGCGATCCAAACATTTATGCTACCCAATAGCGCAGTATTATAATGCTTGCCTTGCAGAATTTAGCTGATGTGTTCTCAGCATAACTTTTTCGAAATATGCTTGACCGAATAGTTTTAGACATGACTGTATTATAGTAATGAGCGTATACAAGAATTCAGGAAACTATATAATTACATAATTAGGTACTCGTTTATATACAAGACATGTTTACTTACTTGTCGTACATAACAACAAAAACATAAAACCGAACCAAACATGATTTTGACAATAAACCAAAAAAATTAAAATTAAATTCAAGGTTATGAACGTCGAATGAAGAATTACATGTTTGTGGTACACCATCGCCGTATATATACCAATCAGCAACACGCGTTGTTAAATAATGCAACATGTTAAGGTTTTTGATCTTTGTATAGGCAAAAAGATGAGTTATATGTTTACGGTGCCGGTCGATAGCCGCACAATGATAGATTATTAAATTGATTTTGATTTTAGTTTTTGTACGAATCCATCATGCGATGCGAGAGAGACCTTCAAAATATTTATACGGCCAGTGCTGAAATCAGAAATCTACCAGAAAACGTATATGTATGTTCGCGTATATATATGTAAGACATTAAGAAGAAACCGATTTTTGATTGTGGTGTAATTTTTGAGGCATATCTAATGTAATACTGTCTGTAACTTAACAAAACATCCGTTCGTTTCAAATCAAATTTGATTTGTATTCTAGGTGCAGTAGAAAATTCATATGCGAACACACATAAATCACGTGTCGTCGTCGTTATGTCATTAGGGTAATAGAATTATGATGAATATTTCGCAATATCATATTTGGGAAGGTTTCAATTTTTTTTAATTTTTTTTTTATTTAGTTCTGTTCTGCTTAAATAATCACACAAATCATTTTGGTTCATAAACCAAATCAAATCATAATTTTTACGTAGCAAAAAACTAAATAATAATATACGAAATTTGCTGGATTTAGAGGTCTAGAGAGAACGATTCCGGTAGGTATATTTACGGTTTCATCGTACCGCATCTTATCGTTAAAATTTTGATGAGTTTTTATATTCATTCTTTCGCTTAACGATCTATATAACAAAGAATTTTTAAAGGTATTCGATGTAATACAAGAAAAGTGTATTACTATCATGTAGGTCGTTAACCTTACGTATTATAAAGTTTTGGAAATGATGTATACTAGCCCGCATTTAATATATAAATGGCACACCGATGGTGAAACAGTTGCGCGTAATGATGACTTATTTTTAATGAACATGTTCGATTCGATTCGATTGGGGTTATTCGATTTCCTATGAATCAAGTCATTTATCATCTTATATAATTTATGGGGAACGATGACCTTATTTAATTCGGGTTTATTAGTGTATAAGGGCTTAATAGTTAATAAATTATTGGGTTTTGATTTATCTTTATACATAATAGTATTGTAGTATATATATAGTAGATTATTAGATTGGATATTTGTTGATGATTAAGATATAAACGACCACCATATTAAATTACACTTTATATCAAAGCTAAACGTCCATAAAATTCTTAGTAAAATAAAACACTAGTCTCTCAAGATTTCGTCACACCAACAGATTTCCTAGGAACTAAACAGAAATTTGTTCTATTTAATGACTTTCAATGTTGTCAAAGTCGTTTCGCACTGATGAACAAAACGTGTGTATCATTCTTATCACTATAAGACTTGTTCAATGTAAATAAAATTCAAAAACACGAATTTATTGCACTTTTTGAGAATGATTCATTAAAAGACAAAAAATTGTAAATATGTACTTCTAATTAGAGTTAATATTAGAAAGGTGACAGTTATGGATGAAGGGCAATCGCATGTCTCGTAAAGTGTTACATAAAAACTCAAAAAATATCGTTAGAGTTCCATTACAGAATCCCTAAAACATTACAAGACACCAAACTATACGGTGACACGAACTTTTATTGTTAAGTATGCCGTTATCACCAATCAATGGTTCAAACCGGAATGGTGAAAGATTGTACGTAAAGTGAATCAGGGCTGTGGGTATTGATATTCAAGATAAAATCGTATACAAACATTGGAAAATGCCAGAGGAAATGCAACCATAAACCAGAAAAATCTGAGATATCGATCCTGAAATCTGTCGATAAGGAAATATAAAACACTAAACATGAAGCAGCGGTTCTCAAATAACTTAATAAGAAAACACGCGTAAAGAAAGAGAAGTAGACAAAAGTGGGGTATTTTCTATATTGAGCTTCAATTTACTAAATGTTGTAACGTGTCCAAAAGCTGAATTCTTGAGTAAATATAATGCATATAATCTCGCAGCAAAATTTTCATTATCTAGTGAAATTTACAGTACAATATGCGAAATAAATCATTGTCCTTGGTAGAGCTGGGGAAACGGTAATGCGGTTCATGGATTACTCACAACCCAGGAAAATACACTAGTAATTTTCTCGTGCAGACATCCAGTACCAAACTAAGAATATAAGGTTACCTGAACGAAAATTATACAAATCCGGATAGTGGTTAGCCTTTACAAATTTACGAAAATCAATAATTAGCCAATAGCGATCGAAATAGTGCTCGTAGTTCTTAACAGTCAGAAGAATATCTCGGTGAAACACAAAGGCAGATGTAATGCAAAACTCAAAAAGAGACTTAAATGCTCAAATTGGTCATAACCAATAGAAACCTATACCAACGACTGTCATGTAACCCAAATTAGACAAGAATTAGGCACCACTTAGGTTAACAATAACTTTGACTATCATCAGATAATTCATACCCCACATTTAAAAATATCTTCATTTTTGAAGTGAAAACTTCTTTATCGACGTATCTGTTCACATAAGGGGAAATATTTGGCTAAATTCAAGGAGTATTTAAACAAGCTTTTATTTATTTTGGTTGGTCTCAATACATACAGTAACATAATGAAAATCAAATTTACATCAAAAAAAATTTTTTTGGTCGTAGTAATATGACTATTAAAACATTTGTTTTGTGTGTTTTACTATATGTACATGAACATCGCAGAAACGAACGAAACTTCGTTGTGTTCAAAATAAACCAATCAAACCGCATAATTTTAAAACAGCAAATCGGTTGCTTAGTTTAAAAAAAAAAAAATATAACATTTTGATATAACAGGGTTTTTATGTAATACTAACCAAAATTGAGAACGGTGATCTGCTTACCTGAAGAGATCGATTGATGAACAAGATATTTATGATGACACATTGATGTTGCGAAAACGTGCTAGGCGCAACATTGATGTTGA
The DNA here is from genome assembly GCA_963556175.1 of Tipula confusa. NCBI lineage: Eukaryota > Metazoa > Arthropoda > Insecta > Diptera > Tipulidae > Tipula > Tipula confusa. The sequence continues at coordinate 3,138,885 of OY744476.1, forward strand.
TAAATACAACATCCAGGTATATACCGCACCATGAGATGGTAAAGTAAATGGTGCAATTGGTGGTCTCAAGTATATCGAGTTCAAAGACGATGGTTTAAGCAGAATTTCATTTTGAAGCCGAATACATTGGATACAAGCCCTAAATTATTTACTTTATTTACTATTTGGATGAGGTTCAAGCTTTTTTTTAACCAAACTCATCGAATAATTTTTTGAATTGTGACTGAACAGACACTTTGTCGTGCTATTGATGAATTCTGTATTCAATATTTCGCTTTAGTGTTGTTTAAATGGTTCACTTGGACTAACGCACTTCAAAACATTTTCATGGGGAAAACATTATTTATCACTCACATCGAAATCACCGTTTAATCATATTCACTTACGTTCAATAAACAGAAGTAAAACATTTGGAAAACTTTTGCAATAAATCACTCACGTTCGAACAGAAACTAATTTTCAATATATTCGATCCATTCACCTTCAACTTTTGCCCCTAATTTCGACCAATATTCATTATTTAATTCAGCCATAAAAATTCCAGACTAACATAAAATTGAAAGCCGACAAAAACAAGATGAAAAAAAATCGATAACAACAACAGCACCAAAAATTAATTCCATTACAGCCGATAAAACCAAACAACAAAAAAGTAATAGATTTGTTCTCATGAGATATAGATATTGGATTGGTTGTCAAACGGCAACCAAATGTTATTCTTTTTATGAGTTAATCGATCATACCATAAAAACCGTATGACTAAGCCATAATACAAATTGTATCACATATATTGTCTAGCACGAAATTGATAAAAATAAAACTTAATCCTTCATAATTTAGGACAATAATGAAACCTTAAACTCAACATACTTCCTATATTTACGGTATACACACGTCCATCCGGTAATTTCCTCAAACCACAGCGAAAATCAAATTTCGCATATCATGTGCATAAATATAACATACATACAAACATAAAAAAATATGTGAGTCATTAAAAAAAAAATTGACGAAGAGAAGGTCAAAAACTATCAAAGTCCAGAAAACATATTACAACCACAATTTTTTGTTGTGAGTGTAAGATATAAAAACGCAACAACTCAGTTTGTTATATGTTCCGTTTTGTAAGCGAATGAAAATTTCTTATATACCAATTTTCTTATTCTTACAAAAACGATAAGTGAAACACTTACATATATATATATATACGAGAACAAATATATCTTATATATATATATATGTACAAGAGATTGGATATATATATACAGTGATGTACAAAATTATTTGTGCTACTGTGGCTGAAGCGCGAGTTATTAAAGGATGACAGCCCAAAATGTGGAGTAAGTTTATTCACTGCTATACAAACTTGGCTAAAGTCAAAATTTCACTGCTGTCAACGGGGTTTTAATATCTGCTAAAGCCAAATTTGCTACCCCGAGACCCGGTAACTGAGAGATTGATAGTTAAGAAACAAGATAGGCTAAGGCTTGGTTGAGGTATTCGATTGGTCAGCGCTTGAAGGACAAACTTTGGAATGTTTAAAATTATTTGTATGACTTATATGTCAGCTGCCATATGTAAATGTGTTCCAAAGGCAAAATTTTAGTCTGTTGCCATTAAACAACCGAATAATGATTTATGACTCAGGGAAAGCTGGGTCCATAACATCGAATGAATTGATTGGATAAAGGACACGGACGGAAATCCTAAAATATTCATCCGATGCTATAACCTCAGATGAGACATAGTTGAAAATTATCAAATACAGCATCAGGACAACTTATTACACCGTCAGTTATAAGAGATTGCACCGAATAGCAACGGTAATAAACAACTATTAGATCCCTTGTATGCCTAAAGCAAAACATATGATCACAATTTTTAGTGACCAAGACGTTTTCAGAGACAAGAAATTTGGTGGTTTTCTGACTCCTCGGATCCCTTCCCATTCACAATAAACTGGCTCAGTTGAACAAGCTCAGAGTCGAATAAATCAGTATTGTTGATTTGGTAAGAGTCAGCAATGACCTCAAAAATAAAAATATAATAAATACATCTCTTATTTACTTTGCAGCAGTTAAGAAAGCCGAATCATTAGAATTTAATCATAAAATAATGGCGGAATTATCCCACCAAGGTCTTGGAATTACTGTATTACTATCGTTGTATAGTGATGATTAAGGTGTTTGCTTAACAAAATATATTCTGAAAAATCTTGTTAAATATTTCAGTAAAGGAGTTAACTATTTTATGTTTTATATGTAATAAGGTTTGAACCAATTTCATTCCAGAAATACAAATTTTTTTGCTTTGCACAAATAATTTTGAAAATCACTGTATGTATCGTGTGTTCTGTTGATATTTGATATCATCTTCCGTCTTTTGTATTTAAAATTAACCAGCAAACCGAATAGTACATAATATGAGTCACACACTTTATAATGTACGAGTTGAGTCTGTACATAAGAATTTTGATTCTACTTTTAAGCATATTAAATGATGCGCGAATTTTCTTTGCTAAAAAAAATTAAAATTCAGATATCGATTTATGTTTCAATGATAAATTTGCTGTTTCGATAGTCGTCTACCTAGCTGGCATAACAATAGAGTGGCGCATACAACATACACATACAACATACAAATACGTTCATCATCTTCAAAAATGTATCCAATGCATATGCTTTAAAAAAATGTCTTGTCTTGTTTGCAGGAGACAAAAAAAAATCTGATTTATTTTTAAATCACCACACATCCAACGATGTGCTAGTTTGTAACAAACCGTACAAGAAAGAAAATGCATAGGCAACATTTCATCCTAAAATAGACTTTAAACACAACAAAAAAATGTTACAGACATTTATATGTATAAGACAGCAACCAACATGAAAAATGAAGATGAACAAAAAAAACTATCCCCATCTTATAAATATTTTATCGTGAGTCAAAGATACAAAAACCGACTAAAGTCACAATTTACGATTGAAGATGCAATTAAACTGTTGATTCATTACAATGTGTGTGTATGTGTATATGTATCGTTAATCCAGAGTTATAATTTCCACTCATTCCGTTAATCTTAATCGAACAAACGGTTCAAGGATGATGAATCAAAATGCTATCTATCTAAATCAGTGGTGAGTCATAGGCTCATCATAAGTAAAGTAATTTTTGATAATCAGCCAAAATGATTCCAAAATCTAAATTTGTTTTTTGATAAAAAATATAAAAAACTGATCATATTTAACTAACACACACACACACAGACAAATATGCAAACCGAACAAAAGAATAATAAAAAAAAATTCACATTGATCTTGATCTTAATATTTGAGATATAATACATTTTATTGATATTTCGAGATCAAGATTAATGCAGCAAACGGTTTTAAATCGAAATGGTATGTACTACCAATTAGATTTGTTGGAAGGATGAATGAAACAAAAAACGTTATTATGGTTAAAGTTTACTGCCATAATAAGCTGGTGACTCCTGGACTTTGAAATCTAAATGGTAAAAAAGTTATAAATTCCGTTACAGTATGGCAAAGACAAAACTTCATACACTTTCGAATTAGTTATGGCAGTAATTTAATGGCTACGCAGCTTATTTTCCAGTGAACATTTTCCGTTATAAGAAGGGAAAATCGAAGTAAGATAATTTGCACCAATTTTATAGTAGTATAGGTAAGTATTTTTTACCATAAAAAGGTTTATGAAAAATTTCTGTTTGTATGAATAAACTACAAACCAAGCTCGATAAATACTAGTGTGATCATTAAGTTAATTTAAGATATTTTTATGGTAACATTTTTCACCATAAAATTGTTTGTTAACATTTTTACTCATTGCGAAAGTTATGGTTCGGACTGACGGCCTGATAGCTGTGATTTTTATTTTTATAGTAAAAATATTGATGTAGAAGTTGCCAAGTTTTGTTGCTAAGGCACACTAAGATAATTTGACTCTTTTTTATGGTAAAACTTAAATAAATATACAAAGTGCCGCTTAGCATAGTACTCCTAGCCATATAAGGGAGCCGTTTTGATATGTAATCAAAACGTTACATATCCCGAAAAAGTGAGAGAAATGATTAAAAATAAAACTAAAGCCGTAAAAACTGGCAAAGAAATCGAACACCGGAAGCGAAGAGACTTTAATAATTTGGTCAATAAATTAAAAACTTTAATAAAGGAGATTAAAACCCAGTCAGGCAATAAATACCTAAATAATCTGATAGGACAAAAAGACTTAGACTATTCTCTATGGAAGGCACCCAACGATACCTGGGCTAGAAATCCCAAACATAAGGCAGATCTGTTTGCAAATCATCTAGAGCAGACATTTTAACTATATCCAAGACAATCTGCAGAGGAAGATATTACCCTAGCTGACAAAACTGATGAGCACGGAATAAGACCTATAACAATGCATGAACTAAATTGGAAAATAAAGAATAACCTAAACGGTAAAAAGGTCTCAAGCTTGATGGCTTGATGCCTTCAAGCTCATTGATGGCACCAAGAGCTTGCATTCAAACTGCTGCCGAAACAAATTTATAAGCTATTGAAATCGTTTATTTAAGACAGACACTTTCGAGTAAAGTATGAGAATGAATACTCTAAACTAAACAGAATAACAGCAGGAGTACCACAGGGTAGTGTCTTTGGGGCCATTCTTTATCTCCTATATACAAGAGACATGTCCAATACTGATGCAACTGTAGCTAGCAACATTTGCTGATGATACTGATATATTAGCGCAAGCACAAAACAGAACTGACTCTACCAAGAAACTGCAGAGAGCCACAAACAAAATATACAATCGGACAAAAAAATAAGCTTCTGCTATATAAATAGATTCTGAAACCGGTATGCTTTTTGGAGCTCGAGATTAACAAATGCTAGCACTATATGAAACAGTCTTATATAAAATATGTGGTTTTTTTTCATCTGGTACACCAACCTATCGGCCTAATGACCCAATAAAAGTGAGTCAATAAGGTCTGGCTTGTTTGGAACTAAAAGAATGTCAAAAATTGTTTGATTCTTAAAAATTCAATGACCTCTCTTCTGACCGTACACCAGAAAGACTCTAAAACTGAAAGCTGATATGTTTGAAGAGCACGAATGTCGAATGTCTTCAAAAGCTCGTCACACAGAGCACGATCAATTAATTTTTTTTGAAACGATTTAGAAGAAAAGCCGTTTGAGGAAAAAAAGTTTGTTCCGCAGTTTTTCTGAACGTAGCTCAAGCATTCGTTAAGCTTTTGCATGAACATTAAAATCAAAAACTTGGTACGCGGTATTGAATAATCGGGACATATTCAAAACTGGCTCTGGAAGAGGGTTGTTGGATTGTACTGAATCAATCTGAGAAAATTCATCATACCGTTGACAACATTCCAGAACAACATCAGACTACATTTCGGAAGGACGATTCTAAAACGGGCCAATAAATCGGTTCAGTAAATACGAGTTAGTAGAAAATCATAAACGATGATTATTGCTGCAACGTCACGTCGAAATCGCTGTAATTTCAACAAATTGCAACGCAATTCTAGATTCTCTTAAATTCTGTCCGAACTTTTTAATATCTCCCACAAACAGGAGGCCCTTCGCCTCCTGTTTGTGGGAGATATTAATATTTTACCGCACGTCGTTCACCAATATAATAAATAATAGGTTACCGATGTGACTGCCCTAAGGAACACCTGATGTTTCACGAATGTAATGGGAAGAGGAATCAATTATAACCGCTTGATTGGGATAAACTCACAAATTAAAATTAGATGAAATCAGGATAAATAACATCGAGCTGTATTTTAGAGGTAGTGCTGTTAAAAAGATTACAACAGAATGAGACTAAATTTGTAACTATTGATCCACCAATAAAGAATCCGTGTTGCTCAGTGAGGACATATGATCTAAGGTAAAAGGCATATACTTATGGCAAATAAATACAAAAAGTTTAGGTACAACGAATAAAATGGCTATACCACGGTAGTTGACTACCTCGGTCCTTTTTCCTGACTTAAAAATCGGATGAATAACGGAATTCTTCCATAGGGGCCAGAAAAAATGCCTCTTCGAAGTCTTTCATGAAATATGTAAGAAATTGGTACAGCCAATGGAAATCCATCATGGCCGGCACCCTTAGTAACATCCAGTTGACATAGCATATACTTCCTCTACAGTAAAATTAAAATTTGAATTACTCGTACTATATGGAGTGAGGGAAATTAGCAACAAAATTCCGATTACACATGGAGGAAGGAAACCCAAAAGCTATCTTTATTAAATAATACTCCGACACAAAATTTGTGTATGAACGAGAGAAAAGATCTTGAACTAGGAATGGTGTAATAAGCTAGCATAGAAATTTATGGTAACTTTTTGTTGTGCTATAATTATGTGCTATAATTTTAAAATACAAAATCAGTTACTTTTTATGGCAATTATTAAACAATAAAAATTAAATCAGCATGCCTAAATTGTTTTACCAATTTGCACAGAAAGTGCATAGTAAATTTAACCATAAATTTTAAATAAAAAAATTTAAAAATGTTCATTTTGCCCTAAATCAATTGTTTAGTACTATAAAAGTTTGCTATAAATTTGAACACAAAAATAAAATAAAATCGCGCTCTTTTCAATCAAAATAGAAGGATCATCCGTGGTTGTATGCTAAAACATAAACATACTTTTTATTGTGTGGGCGAGAAAATATATTTCGCAATTATGAGTTACACTTAAGGAGTTCACCATTTTTATAGCAAATATTTATTAATATTTGTGAAGATTTATTTTTTATAAGATTTTGCCTGACGGTTGGGTTCTATTTCAAAATAGCATATTTTCGTCGATATATTTCAAGTTCCCTTTTTTCCTTAATTTTATAGCAGAAAATATAAAAACCGATTTAGTCACTTTTTAGATAAAATGTAAACGTCCGTTTTAAACAAAGGAAATAGTTTGAAAGAAGGAATATTAGATTTGAAATAAATTGTTTTAGCCATAATAACCTGTCAAAAAGTACTTTTATGGCAAAATTAAATAAAAATATCACACACAATTTACGAAGCCGTATTCCATTTGTATTGTATATTTTTATGGTATGGTGTTTTGCCATAAAACAAAATTTTGTATTTGCAAAAATTAAAAAATGGGATAGTACGTTAAGTTTGAAGTGTTTTATTTTTGACTAATAAAAAAATAGAAACTTCGGTTATAAGTTTTGGTCTTTGACGCTCTAGTAAGTTTATTACGTGTTTCGATCATTCGGTTATTTTAGGTACAAAACATAAAATTTATCAGTAAAATATTTCTGAATAACTAATTGTGACTGTACTAAAATATTGCCATAAAGCTATCAAACGAGTAAATATAGATCACATTAATATGAAATTTTTATGGAAAACAGATTTTGCCATAAAACTGTAATAGTATTATTTTGTTTTTTATAAATTAAGAAGTGAAAATTGGATAAGTCACTTTCTCTGCTATAAAAATGTCAGCAAAAAAAGTTACTATAATTTTTTTTTTTAAATTGCGTTCTAATGTAATTTTTTAAGTTCTTAGTTCGGAATAAGTTCAACCGGACACATTTCGAACACATTTTCTTTATAAATTTGTAGATCATCTATTGTAAATCAACCATAACCGCTGGTTACCTATAATACTGATTCTGAGTTTATAATTATATAAATAAATATATATATTTTTTAAATACAAATTTCTTTAATCTTATTAAATCCGTAGCGGACTAATTATTTTTAATAACGGCATAATCATTTGTTTTTTGTTTTTTTTTTTAATTTCTTCAAACTTGCATATCGCTTCGTTTAATTTTTTATTTTTTTTATTTTTGATAATTAAAACTAACAATAATAAACTAAAAATATGTTGATTACTGTTAATTTTTATAGAACTATATATATATATATGAAGAATATAGAGATACATATATGAATTTTTATTAATCATAATTTTTTTAATTTTAATTAAAACTACAACAACACATTTATGAAATAAATAAAAAATTCAAGCATGGTTATTGCGCGAGTACGTTAGATAAATATTTAACAGTTGATATGCGAATGCACGCTACAAATGGTGGTGGTTCGATCGTTAACTGAAAACGAAAATGAATTAGTCAGACTATCATGAGCGTCCATTATATAGTACCAAGCCCATTTTAAAATTTTAAAGGCTTATACCATATATACGCCATTTAAAATTTAGTTAACGATAGTGTACTTGACCGAATGCATTTTTCGTTTATCAACTAACTTCCGGTTAAGTATACTGATAAAAACGAAATGTTCTGTTCACTTTGATAATATTCGTTATTGTTAAAATACAAAATGGTAAGTTTCCTGTTCACATTTAAATTAATTTGCAAAACTATTTGGAAGTTTTATTATAACGTTAAGTTGTTGGACATGGATACAAGATAATCGGAAAATACATCATTGTTCGTGTAAACGATTATAATTTTCGCCTTGACGCTAATTACATGCGCGTTTAGTATAAGGCGTTTAATCGAAAATTACGATCGGTAATGGTATGAATTAGTTAGTGTACTATTATAGCCAGAACCAGGTCAGTTTAATAAAAAACTACATAAATTTGTTTCTAGCGTGTCTTATTTTTTAAATTAGAAAAATTAAAGTACAATCTTCTTCATATATTTATGCTCTTACATGTGTGGTGGAGTAATTAAATTCTATTTTGGCTACAAATGTAATTATGTTTATTGGATCGTGGCCAAGTTTTGTGTCTCTTCCTTAACATCGTCATCCAAAGAGAACAAATATTTAGGCCATTTATGCATTACATCGAAATGACGACTTACTAATGGCTTACGGTGCACGGATGAATGAACTGCATTATTCATTAGAATATGGTTATAGAAAAGTTAAAACTTATCTGGATTTATTTTTTAACACTGCGCATATCATCGACGTTATCTTTTGTTTAATTCGTGTGTAATTGTTTGTCTATGATAACAGACTGGAATATTTGGAAGTGATTTCAAACGAAATTAGTAATGCACTTATTTGCACTATTTATATAAATGGGGTGGACTCCCGTAGTGTTGGGTGTGGTACATTTGTCCCAAAATCAAAGGATACCGTCTATGGTTAAACCACAATTATTGACCTAATTTACCGCATACATCAAATAAACGATTATGCCGATATATCAATCACCATACAACATTTCGTGTTTATGTCGATTCACATGCACAGTCAGTAATTGTCTGGCTCATTTACATTGAGTCGACGAGACGTTTTATTGTCACCATATTTGTATAAAATGTTCGATTCAATTTTAATTTACTTTAATTTTTGGATATACATATAATTTGCTTCTTTACGTATGTGCACAAACGATACTCTAAGATATATATGTATATAATTTATTTGCAATGCAATACAAGACATAAAATAAAAAAATTAAAAAAAATGGGAATATGCACATAAGAAGAAAATTAAAGAGGACATTGACTTAAAATCATTGAACTGGTCCAGTGATTTTGTAACAAGACATTAAAATAAATTTAAGCAACACAATATAATTGGACAAAAATCACTTTGCAGAAAATAAATCTAATAAAAACAACAAAAAAAAATTTTTTACCTTAGCACCAATTTGATTTCCACACTGTCCAGCTTGTAAATGTACAATTTCTCTCATTTTAATTAATTTATTTGTTTAAATTACTTGAACACAAAATTGCACTTTTTTTTTATTAAAATTTATTTTAACTATAATTAACTATTTAATATTTTCTTGTCTTAAAAAAATATATATATGTATATTTCGCTCAGTTTCTTTTTTTGTGATCCTTCAACTTTAACGGCAACGTATCAACTGATTCAAATAATTTCAAATTTACTTTTTTTTAAAAAAGATAACCGATTTTTTTGTTTTTTTTTTTTTTAACATTTTCCCCATTTATTTTATCTTATATGTTTATCTCTTTCACCATTATATGTTTTTTTTTTCGATAAAATGTATATAACAATTTCCAATTTTATTTATTGTTGTATGAATAATATGACCAAAATATTCCAATTATTAATTAAATTATGAATAATTATAATTACCGAAGTGTAATCGAAAATTAAAAATTATGATTAATAAAAAATACATAGATAGTATTATTACCGATGTGTAACTGTAACTTACATATATTTTGAATTTCCACTGTGCTAATTATATAGTCGACATCTAATAATAACTTTATCGTATACTCAAACCATTTAAAAGGGATTTAGGGTGACATCTTTACAAAAGTTATACTAACGTAAACATTACTGTGCATAGTTTTTATATTTTATTACTATTAGTACGATTAATTACCGTGTGTGTGTGCGCCACATTAACCTATTTGCCGATTTACATTAATTAATTTTAATGAAACTTGTTTTGATGGTTTCGTTGAACGTTGATTTGAACCGGAACGTAATTGTAATTATTGCAATTTTGCGTACAATTTATTTGTACCAAACGGTTTTTTGATTTGCAGAGATCGGATTGAGGTTTGATTGCGAAAAAATGTCGATCATTAAAAGTCATCGAGTAACTTCTTGTGTCTCTGACAAAGATTCATTCATTATCGACAGTAGGGCTGGTTTGCACAGCTAAAGTACCAGTTCTTTGATTTATTTTAACTAGAATGAGGGAAACCAACTTAAATATGTATGGGCATAGTTATGGTGGCTTTGCTTCAGGTGCTGGATTAAGTTCAAATTACGTGTGAGCTGTGGCAGACTATAATGGCTGTGTCTGATGCGGTAGAATGATCGGGTCCACTACACGTTGCATTGGTTGCAACTCGAACATATCTATTATGATGTTCTCGTCTCGCGATATTGTTTTATTGGTAAAACCCGCTCGTAATTGTTTTTTGTGGCATCTATAACTTCCTGTTGTCTGTCTTCAGGTGTGCCTGGATTATATAGTCGACTTTGCAACGGTATACGACTACTGTGAAATTTGGCTGGAACTACGATTCGGTCAACAAGCAATAAACATCCAACGACAACTTTGACCTGCGGTTAAAGTATTAAGCTGCTGCTGTGATTTGACGATGTCAACTACCGAGAAGTAGGCGAGACGATTCTCTGCGTATCGCTGCAGGCGGTTTGCCGGGTATATTGGAATACCAATTTTCACTCTGAAGATGGACAGCAGCGGATGGTAATCAGTTTGAAAACCAAATTTGTCAACATAGACGAAGCGATGGAACTTTTTCAGTGTCCACATCATGGTGAAAGCCCGTGCTTTAACCCGTTTAACTCGTGCTTTCATAGCTAGACGATAATCTTATTGACTGGGTCATAGTGCGCGAGGAAAATCTGATGCAAGTTATCTTTTTGTAGCAGATAGTCGAGAGGCCCGCACATTTCTTTGACCTTGGTTATTAAATTGCCCTACCAGCTCACAGCACCGAACAGAGAGTGAAGTTTAGTAATGCCTGCTGGTGGTGGCAGCTATTGGTATGCCAGTTTCACCGATAAAGTGACTTAGGAATTTGACAAATCTCTGACCAAATGAGTATTTGGATGGCTTGAGTTTGAAACATTATTCCAGCATTCGACTCAGCACGTTAAAGAAACGCTCACGGTGCTGCCTGTTGCCTTCGCCTTCGATGAATATATCGTCAATTCAATGAAACACCTTCTATGCCGCCTGACCTTCAATTGCCGTAAGCCCCATAATCATCGGCATCAACTTTTAGGAAGCGACAATTAGTTCCACACCTGCATGAACGCTGTTTTGCTGGCGAGTTTAGCCAGAATTTCTTCTGGCTTTGGAAGCTGGAATCTATTTGGCTGAAATGAGTCATTGAGACCTGTGAAAATGCGGCTTTTTCAGTGCTACATGGTCTGATTAGCCTTAGATGAGTAGCGTGGTGACGCCCTGGTACTACAAATGGATGAGTTCATCCTCTATTAGCTTAGAGGGTGCATTTCGCATCGGCCGTGCCCAACCGAAGATCGGGTTTGTATCTGGATTCAATAGCAACGATACCTTTATCTGGTTGCAATGGACCCTAGTTTCGGAAAGGAGCAAAAAAGAAAGGACTGTGATTGAATGCGTTGACATTGTGGCAGTAAACTCATGGTGGCATCTGCTATAACTTCAGTTTCGTCATCCATTCTCTGCCAACGAGGTTCAACGAGGATGGTAAGACGTAGATAGACCTCAAAACCACCGAGAATATGGATATTTGATTTTTCGGAGGCCTTCACGGCAGTTCTCTTGCGACGACTCAAGTTAGGTTCACCGAGGCTTAACCAGTTCATCTTCTAGATAATTGTCAAATTTAAACCATTAATGAATTCCTCAAAATTCCTACTCAGTGTTCTCTTCGTAACAGTTTCTACAACATGCTACCAAAGTTTCGGTTTATGTTTAAGATAGTGTGCCAGCATCGAAAAACAAATACTAAGTAGCCCTGTTTAGATCATGTTCGATCGATTCTTGGTCCATTTAGAAGCTTCTACTGATCTACTTAGTCACAAATCGCTCACTAAAATTGTACAACTAAGTTTATTCAATTTTAGTCTAGATGACACTACAAATCATTAAAAAGAAACATCAATTTTACTCAAAATAATTCATCCAATTGGATTTGTTGGTCTATTGAAAACATCACCGCCTAAAAGTATGCATTAGTCAAAATATAAAAAGCTCAACTATCCGTCAAAATTAGTTAAGTTTAAAAAAATCGATGCTATCACTTATAGCTGAGTTTATATTTATTTTGTCTAGATGCCACTGAAAACCATTAAAAAGAAACATATTAATTCCACTCAAAATAATTAATCCAATTCGATTTGTTGCGCAATGACAATAAACAACGCCAAAAACTATGCATTAGTCATAACTTGAACACTACAAACCGGCATTCGAAATCCGTTCACAAGAAAATGTACGCCATCGATTTTCCGTTTTTATGTATGTATTATGATGTATGAAAGAAAAACATAATTTATTTAAATTTTATCAAAGCCATAATACATTTAATAATTTCTTTTAATACATATAATATAATAATTGGATGAATAAACAACCTGCCATTTAATACCAAAACCAATTACCAGCCTCTTGAGAAAAATATCTTACCATGACTTTCTAAAATTATGTTTCTTTTTTACTAAAAAGCGGTTGGTTTTTAAAACTAGGTCATCATCAGCATAAACTTATGCTGTGATGTATTATGAAATCAAGTGGTATACTACGAAACAACACCTTTTTAGGAACAAACTTAATTGTTGAGACCAAAGATAAAAACTTACAACCATTTTAAGATTTTAGAGTAATTTTTTATTTATTTAAATATTTTCTTGTTTTTTATGTTGTTATTATATCTTTACTTTTCTTATTTAAAATTTTTGTTAAAAGAAAAGAAAAAAATTCCTCAAGAGATTCAATTCAATTGTAATTCATATTACATATTTAGAAGGAAAGTAAACGAAACTTTAAAATGCAATTTCTTTTGTTTATATGTGTGTGTGTGTGTGTGTGTCCTGCTTACAATAGTTACAATACAATTTCTTTTACTTTTTTTTACTGTTATATAAAAAACGGAATGTATTCTTTTAAAATCTCTTCTACAAATCCACATATATAATATAAATACATAAATAAAAAAATATGTTTAGTTTTAACAAAAGATCTTATCAATTCGACAATTTTGAAAAAAAAAAGAAAAGCATTTAACATATTCTGGATCACAAAATTTTGTTTATTTTTGATTTTTTTTTTCAATTTTCTCATTACTTTCGTTCAAATACAAATATGTAATGTACGTATATTTAAAAAAAAACTATAAAAACTTAAGTGCCAAATAATATATATAAAAAAAATTCATAAAACAAGAGGATCTTTTCTTCTCATATATATATATAATCTTTAAGGTCTTAAAATTATTAATTATAAATATTAAAAAAATATTACAAGAATGTGTGCGGGAAAATTATTTTTTGATTTGATTCCAGAAATTAAAAAAAAAATTAATTTTCTTTTACTTTTTAAGCGTTTTGTTTAAATTTCCATTTTTTACGTTTTTGTTGTTTTTTTTTGTTTTTTGAGGAAGAAAAACTGGGTTGGCAGTGGATTATTAAATTAAATAATTTAATTTTCATCGACCTCTGGTTCTTGATCCTCATCGAATTCGGCTTCCTCATCAGCGGTTGCCTCTTGGTATTGTTGGTATTCGGAAACTAAATCGTTCATGTTGCTTTCAGCTTCAGTGAATTCCATCTCGTCCATACCTTCGCCAGTGTACCAATGCAAGAAAGCTTTGCGACGGAACATAGCGGTAAATTGTTCTGAAATACGTTTGAACAATTCTTGGATAGCGGTGGAATTACCAATGAATGTGGCCGACATCTTTAATCCTCTTGGTGGAATGTCACAAACGGCTGTCTTAACATTGTTTGGAATCCATTCAACGAAGTAGCTGCTGTTCTTGTTTTGAATGTTAAGCATTTGTTCGTCAACTTCTTTCATTGACATACGGCCACGGAATACAGCAGCTACAGTCAAGTAACGCCCATGTCGTGGATCGCAGGCAGCCATCATGTTCTTGGCATCGAACATTTGTTGTGTCAATTCTGGTACGGTAAGGGCACGGTATTGTTGTGAACCTCTTGATGTCAATGGAGCGAATCCAGGCATGAAGAAATGAAGACGTGGGAATGGTACCATGTTTACAGCTAATTTACGGAGATCGGCGTTCAATTGACCGGGGAACCGAAGACATGTTGTTACACCAGACATTGTGAGTGATACAAGATGGTTAAGATCTCCATATGTTGGTGTGGTAAGTTTTAATGTTCTGAAGCAAATATCGTAGAGAGCTTCATTATCGATACAATATGTTTCGTCTGTATTTTCAACTAATTGATGGACTGATAATGTTGCATTGTATGGTTCTACAACTGTATCTGATACTTTTGGAGATGGTACTACTGAGTATGTGTTCATAATTCTGTCTGGATATTCTTCACGGATTTTTGAAATGAGTAATGTTCCCATACCTGATCCAGTACCGCCTCCTAATGAATGAGTAAGTTGGAATCCTTGTAAACAATCACATGACTCAGCTTCTTTTCGTACAACGTCTAATACGGAATCCACTAATTCAGCACCTTCCGTGTAATGTCCCTTGGCCCAATTGTTACCGGCACCTGATTGACCGAATACAAAATTGTCTGGTCGGAAAATTTGTCCAAATGGTCCAGATCTAACTGAATCCATGGTACCAGGTTCTAAATCTACGAGTACGGCACGTGGAACATATTTGCCACCTGAGGCCTCATTATAGTAGACATTAATACGTTCTAATTGAAGATCACTATCTCCGTGGTATGCTCCAGTAGCATCGATTCCATGTTCATCAGAGATAATTTCCCAAAACTATAATAACAAAACAAAATGGCGAATGATTAGAAACGACACAAATTTATAAACGAGTTAGCTGGTAAAAAATATATTAGTAAATCGGAAAAATCAATATTAATAAGCAGGACATCTAGAACGACAAACGTAGACGTAGGTGGAGTAGCTAATATGGTGATATTTTTACGTTTCAACTCAAAAAATGAGATCATCGACTTTAACATCATTAATATGAAAATAATTTATGTATAAAAATGAAATAACGAGAAAATCTCAATTTATTTAAAATATGATTGCATAAAATGAATTAGTTTACGAAGGTTAACATTTTTTTTCTTCAAATACATTAAAAAATGTATATATATACGTAAAGCAAATGATGTCACCTCTCTTATAAATATTAACGAAATGTACTATGTAGTTTATACCGTTAAATTCTATCGATTGTTATACCAATTTTTCCTTATGAACAAAACATCTGTCCAAATACTTTATCTCGTTTTCGTACACGTAAAAGTGCAATCGATTATATCAAGAAGGGAAAGAAAAACTAACCGTTTTTTTTATGTTTCTTGTTCAATTTCTTTACATTCGACGCACGTATAATGTTGCGTGAAATCATCGTATAATTTAAATACAAGCGCATGCGATTTTATAATCCGAATAAAATTCTATTGATTTCTCTTCTAACATAATTTTATAGTTTTTTATTTTTTCACATACAAAGGTTAACGCCCGATTTTCTTTCTCTTCTGCAGTGAAAATTCTTTTTCATAACTACTTTCCAAAATTATATTTAAATTAAAGTTTTAATCACAATGAACCAATACTAAATAACATTTTTTTAGCTCTGTTAAGGTATGTGCGAAGCCACGCTATACACACTTTGAAAAACACAACATATAACAATTTTCTAATACTTTAAAACAATAAACCGTATGATTATTGATTAAACAATTTTCTTGAACTTCATTTAATACTTTAACAAAAAATGTTTGTTGATAAAAAATAACTTATAAAACTTGTTATGTAAATATTTAGAATCGCGTAAAAACAACAATGCAATTATACCGGCCGCGTATTAAGAGCAAAAAAAATCCAATATGTCGTTTTTTTAATGTAACACAATTTTTAAACAAGAATCAACCAAACTAAAATTACGCTTACCTTAGCTCCAATTTGGTTTCCGCATTGACCGGCTTGAATATGTACGATTTCTCTCATTTTGAATTTATTTAAAAATATATAACTTTTTCAATAAAATAAATTAATTTAAATTAAACTTTGTGTTCTTTTTTTACTTTTTATAATATTTGTTCAATACAATATTATTATGACCTATTCCAACAATGGTCTCGAACGATTTGATGAAGACTGCGAATGATGCTTGTTGTACAACGGATTTTTGATACCCGACAACGCCCAATACTTTTATTTGATTGGTTGAAATTTTATATACTACGTCACTTCAGCAGTACCAACTTTGGTGATATAATTTTGATTCAGCGCACAAATGCTTATATATTTTATAAAATTCTATAGAAAAAAAATTAAATAACAAAACTAAAAAACTAAAGATTTTAAATTTTTCATATTTTTTAGTTTTGTTTTACGCATACATCGTTATAAAACCGGCTATATACTTCCCCACACATCTGTGAAAACTGAAAACCACCCATGTGCTTAATTTACTCACATACACTGTCACAGATTACACAATATATCGCATATGAATTTTTAATATTTATTTAAATAATTTACGTACGATTTAGAAAAATACGATATAATTAGATACCAATTAAAATCCGTCAAATTAATTTATCTAATTGATAAAAATTAGATTAGCCGTATAAGTAAAAAATCACCTATCAAAAATCAATCAAATAAACATGAAAACTCATACATGCGCATAACTCGTAAATGTAAATATTTTTATGTTGGTATTCTGTTTCGTTTATTTATTTACCAAAAACATATATATATACGATGATCTTTATATAGATTTATATACATAATATTCCAAATAAAGTAATTTTCAAAGGAAATAACAATTTTTTGTTGTTCTTAATTCTTATATACCATTTATCCAATCTATATACAAAAACTGCATTGCAGAATGATATTAAAGGAAATAGACATATGGGGAAGAAGTCGCGTCTCTCTCTATGTACAGATGTGTGACTGATATATAAAAAATACAGGTATACTGAAATTAACGTGGGGGTAGAAGGTTTTTGTTATTTTCGTTTTGTTGATTATTCGATTTTGATTGTTTGTTTTTTCAAACAAAATCAAGAGGTTATAAATAATTCTTGACTACTATGCACTCGTCTGTTTGTAAGAACACACCCGGCACCATCTCTTTAAGTTACCACGATTAACCATTGCAAATCGTCGTAATCTTTTCCGAATTTGTGCCTCGATGTTTAAAGTGAGATAATGTTGCTTGGTATAATGTGGTCGCAGCACAAAATGTGCTTAAAATTAAAGATAAATATTAAATTCAGTTATTTATTAATTTCGAATAAAACAGGTGTGGATTTCCAGAATTTACGATGTTTATGTGTGTGTGTTTGTGTGAGTTACCAGACATTGGTTTTCATTAAAGAAGGATAGTTTCATATGTTGTTTAGGGTAGACTTGATTTTGGAATGAAATCTACATAAGAATCTAACGGCTAAATAAATTCTGAATTAAACATTAGTATTAAATCGATTATTACACCACAGTCGAATTATTTAGAATTGAATGCTTGATTTGTTTTGGTGAATTGAATTTGTTTTTCTACAGTTATTGTAAATTTTATGTAAGTCACCTGTTGATTTTCTTTCTATAGTGGTTTTCAAACGAAATACTTATTCGATCGTTATTGTTTATTTATACAATATTCTAGTCTAGTTTTGATTGTTAATATCGATAATTGTAGTTGCACACTTATAATTCTATGGAAAGGTGACTTAATGTTGTATTATAACAAGGTTATAGTTGATGCCCGAACCGAATCAGAAATTCCAACTCAATTAGCGATCTTTACGTGTAGGATCAGTACCCAGAATGTAACCGAGCTAGTGTAGGGATGCATGTCCTTTAGTAATGGTTGTGATTGAAGACGTACGACTAAATTTACTAAAGGGATCTGGTATAGTGGTATTGCGACTTGATAGACATGTTGATACCATACACTCCATTAGAAATTGTAGTTGTGTTTATCGTTATCACCGATCAAATAATCAAATTCATACAACATAATACTATTTGCGGCACTTTTTTGAAGCCCTGAATGTTGTATAAATATCAATACTGAAGGAATTTATACTTGAGTATATAAATATACTTCAAAAACATCGACTTACAGTGCTTATCGCATAAACTTAGGAAACGATTTCTAAGTTAATTTGCTTATCTAAATCATTAGGTTGAGTAATTGAATGTAATTGAACATCACCAAGATATAAATGGGCAGAATTATTATATTAAAGTGCACTTTTAGTGCACGGCAGTTGAGCGCATAGAAAGAATCGGACACTATAGGTTTCCATATTTTAGGAATTTATTCTAGAGCTACGATAGCTACATGAACGTTTTCTTTGCAACGTTTCGTACACACTGTTCTTATGAAAGATTTTCGTCGTCTTGGAAAACCCTTATTATTGTTCCACACTCGCACCGTGACCAGTTGGAATGTAAATAAATGATTTTTTAAATATTTTAAGGTTCATGATGCGAAGCGCCGTTTAAAAATCTGCTTTGGTTAACATCGATATTCATATTTTCGTATTTGGTAGCAGATAAATTAGTAGTGGATGGTAATTTACAGTATAAAGCAGCCCAAACCATCACTTATGCTATACACTATTTTTGTTTGACGTACAAATTCTGCGTGAATTACAATCGGACTGTTTCTGCATTTAACCACGATTTTTCATATTTAATGATAATTTTGAGACATTTAAACCGGTATTAATTTCCTAGGCAGCCAATCGACAACCGTCAACCGACATTTACATGTTTTGAGGTAGTTCGTTGAAGAAACAGAACATCCAATTTTATAAATCAAGATATTAATCTCAAGCTTGGTGAAAAATTTTACTTGTTTCTGAAAATATCAGCCAATTTCTCTTTTAATAGTATTTTCAACTTCTTGATTGTCAAGAGATGTGGGTCAAAAGATGTTTAAAGCAGGCGCATTTAAAAATTATGCGACGCGTTGACGACAACTCTGCCTCTCTATTAGTTATTAAAAGTGTATATGTAATGAAAATGATTGGGTTTCACCTTTTCCAGTTTCTAAGCGGCCACTAATTTCAGTTACTATGTTGGTACAGGAATGGCCAATTGTTAGTTTCTTTCTGAAATAAATAATATTTTGGCGTTATTTAGCGACACACCTCCGCGGAGTGACCTCGTAAACAATTTTAAGATTATCATAGTTACGCACTCGAGCATAAAACAAATGAAACAGCGGTGAATTGAAACGAATAGAAGCTTCTGAATGGAAATGGTGTCGAAAATAAAGGCTCGAATAAGACGAAATCTGAAAAAGAACGGGAACTTTTGAACAAGATCCTGCCGAACTGTTAAGATTATAGGCTATATATATAGGTGTTATTATCATTTACTTTTATAGTGTAGTAAAGTTTTTTTACTGTGCTTGTTTCAAATGCATTATACACTCTGTTAAAACTTACGTTTTTGTGTTTGGCGGTTTTAAGAAAAGAATTTAACTTTTTTATTGGATCCATGCAAAATGCTAAGGGAATTTCTTTTTAGAAGAAGCAATGCGAAGAGTGGGTTAGGACAACCCACTACAGCGTTTTCATAATATGTTTTGATTGGACTCGCTCTGTGGAGCGGAGCATTATCATATTGAACAATCACTAAACCATGATTCTGATTACGATCTTTTAAATCTTTACTTTTGAATCATCTCCAGTGCAACTAAGAATATAGAAACGGTCTCTCAATGATTCCTCAAGTTCATCTTGCGTTTGACATGGAACTTTCTCAAGTAACTTCTCCAATTAATAATTTTCGACTTTGTCGGTATGATCTGGCAGCTCTTTGCTTTCCATGTCAAAATCATTATTCAAATCCAGTATTCACAGATTATAATAATGGCATTTAAATATCGTAAGTGTTCGAAAGTAATCGATGACTTTGAAGGCGCTTTAATGGTTGTGTTCATTCGTTCGTTCGCTTGTTTTGAAATTTTTTTTAAACCAATCATATTAGCCTAAAATTACGTATTTTTCTTCAGTATTTTTTTCACCAGAGTTGTTTCAACACCATCTTTTTGACCAAACGAACATGGAGTAATAGAATGATTTGAATCGACCGGCGATTCTTTCATGAACCATAAAATCATCAAAATAATTGTCCAGAACGAACTAACTCTAACGATTGAACGAACACAATCATACAAGCGCATTCAGCAGCATTTTTCTTTGAACTATAACAAAAAAAGAAAATCACCTGCTATTTTATTGGTACGTAGTTCGACATATTTAATGTAAAATAAAACTTTGGGAAAATGACACATACTGAAAACCAAAGCTACATGATTTTGCTTTAAAATGAATACAGTAACAATATACCCGTTGCATTTCAGTACAAGTTACGCTTTTTCTTAAAAATCACGTAAAATGAATACAAGATCTTAATATATTTTAACAGCAGTTTAACGAAATTTAATAAAAACCTAATCTCAACTAGACTTTAACTTCATAAAAAGCAGTTTGCCTAATTTACATCCGCCACAATTAATAGTTAAAAGTAAACACCCAAAAATAAATTATGTAGCTCCTTTAATTATGCTCTATTTTTAGCAGAATTATCTCAAAACCTGAAAAAAGTTCAAAGATGTTTGTTCTTCTATGCGTGTTAGATATTTATAAATTATGAAGGAGAGTATGAACTATATTTAAGGAGTATTATAGGAGCAGCAGGGTGTACCAATCTTAAAAATGTTTAATGACTATATTCAATTTCAATGTTACTACAAAATTAGCTTAGACCAAAATGTTCACCAAAAACTGCTAAGATCCAATTCTACGACCCATCTTGTTCCAAATTCGAAAATCGGCTTATACCCAGACCCAAATATCTTATGTATACGGTTATTTTTTACGCTTTTCCACGTCTTCCTGTTATGTAATCCAAAGTACAAAACAATTTATCGATTCTAATTTTTTTGTTGCTGTTGAGACAGAATAAAATATCGATTTTGCTTATGTGAAAAAAAAAAACATATAAACATAAAAAAATACATAATACCAAAACCAATAATGTTCATATATATATATTATAGGTAATAGGTAATTTAAATGATGAGTACACCTTTTTGGTTGTCGTTAACTAATTCAAAATTATGGAAATTATCTTGATTTAAGCTTTTTTGAAAAACGATTAGGTCATATTTAGAACAATCGGCGACTAACTGCTGATGATATCGAACATATACGTAAAACAGATTGGCGGCACAATGTCTGCGAATCAACGACACAATATAAAAATGATTTTGACTTTAATACTCGCGATAAGATTAATTAGTTTTATTGCCAATTTAACAACTATGTTAACAACTAATATATGTATCTTTGATTGAACGTCGTTTAATTAAGATTATCTTGCGATGAAGCACTTGAGATTTTTATTTTTTTAATTTGTTCAAGTATTTAATTATTTGTAAATTTTAAAGTATGTATAACATGAGTTATAGTTTTAATATTGGGTGTGGTAATTTTAAATTTACTGTCTCATCGCGTGTGAGGCTTACATTTTTTTAATATGTCATTCACATACATATTATAAATATCGAGCTTAACGGCAGACTCATGAGTTTTTCATAGTTTAGAACTATAAATACACATTTTGTGAAACAAGTAGTTCAGCGACTTCAGCATCCAATAAATTGGCCACAATTTTCTTAAAGTCAGTTTCTATAAGTAGACTGTCTACGTTTATCTTAATCTATATTAATTACAATAAAAATATAAAACACTAGCATGTGTTTAATAGTTATAAATACTGCAATTACAAAAAAAGTGACATCACTCAGATTAATTGATATACGATTATATTGTCTAGTGTCTCTATAAAAACAACATTTCGAAAAATTATAGTTTTGTTCGATGGCAATATTACATTTATGGTTTAAATAGTTTAATTTTTGTGTCGCAGAATCATCTTAATCGGATCACTATAATAGTTTTTAGATATTTGTGAGTTCTTGAAAAATGAAACTGACTTGAATTTGCTTTTTTGGTCTTTTTCGTTGCTGTCTTTATTTCACGTAAACCGTAATGCAAATTTTAGTCTATAGATGGAGATGGAATTTTTATTAAATGATCAATTTATATCGTAGCATATCATATTCAAGGCTGGAGCGGTTATCCTTAGTTACAACCTTATGTATCTATTGCTCATGCATATTTTTTAAGTGCACTAAAAATACTCCCTGAATATTGAATGATTGTCCTTTTAGCCAAGACGACAGTTTTGCGTCCTATATCTATTTTAATCGACGTTCTATAATGGCAAGAAGGATGAATAAGTTCGTCGTTCCAAATGATGTTGAAACTTTAAAATAACAGCCTATACGTTTGCCTATTTTTGCAAATCTTCTCTTTTAGTTTTTTCAGGTCGCTAAAATATGGTATGTTGCTCCTGCCTGTTAAAACAAGGACTAATCACTTCGACCCTTTGTTTTTTGTATTTTTTCAATGCTTACCTTTTACCCACTATCTCTGATGTAATTTCGTCTACAATTAATACAGAAATTGTGTGAGGTGAATCTAACTTTTTTAACTGAACCCGTATATGCTTTTACTTGTTCGGACCAAAACTTAATCATTTGATATATGATAAGTACCTAGCCTCGATCAGAACTCATTTTGAATAATGGTCGAACTCATTTTGAATAATGCAAGGTCTTAGTGATATCACCAAGCGATGCCAAAAGTCTCGTAAACTATAAAAAATAAAATATTACCATTTAAAGAAAATGAGATCGATCTAGTTTTGGAAGTTCTATTTAAAGCTGGGCTTCATAAAGCCAATAGTAAGTATTAAAAGAATCATGGAATGTACATTTCTCGCGATTTTCCACGATCGATTTATAATATCGTAATGTAATAATGTAACCATTTTTAAAAATAAGCCACTTAAACTTACCGCAAAAGTAGCGATAACCTTACTTTTTAATATATACTTCTTATTATACTTATCATACTTCAAATGTATATCCTTAAGGAGACTAGCATTGAAAGTCTTTTAAGTGTAACCATAATATAAAAACACATAGTACTACCATCATAAGAAAAAACAAATGTCGGGTCGATAGAATATCATCAACATTTAGTATAAATATGTATATGACATTTAGGCGATTATATATATAAAAATATTTTGATTTTTTTAAACGATACCAGATACGTCAATGGGCTAACATACCATGGAAGTACTAGGTAAATGTTTAAAAACGTGAGCGTTGAAATTGTGGCACACCCCACTATGCCAGAATAAAAACAAACCTTTTAAGCATAAAACCAGAAAGAGAAGTATTCCCTACTAATGTTGGGTTCAGTATAGAGATGTTTTTGTCCAACCACGATGTATGCATTGGTAAAAATTTTACATAAGCCATTTGCAGAGTGATACTCACGAACATAGCATTGATTTAATCATATTGTGGTACCAACTCTTGCCAAGGTTCGTAAAAATGTAAGTACCCATTTCAATTCGAGTTCCGTCAAATTATGATATACTTTGGCCGTGGATAAAACCTTACGATAAATGCGTTGATTTCTTGAAGGTTAATGCCAAGAGAAAAATCAATTCACAGAAAGAAAAACTTATATTAAATATAAATTCTTTGAACCTATATACCATTCCACAACTAAGCATCATACTATAGTACATATATAGTAGCATATAATATTTCACATAAAAAACCAGAATTATGGGTAAAACGTGATGCCATATAAAAATGGGGTATGCGCAATTAAGAGACACAGTTTTTGCTTGGAGACACAATAACTTACTAAATAAAATTAGAAATTGGAGCATCGACTATAAATAACAAAATAGGTGGGTTCATTATATTATCTAGGGTTTTAATCAAAAATGGTATTAACCTGAGTTCATAAACTATGGTTTCCTATACCTTTTACTAAAGTAAAAAGTCTCGGATAATCAAAACTTTGGACATGCTTTAGTTATTTCTTGTAAACGGTTAAACTTAAGTTTCCTACCGTAGCACCATAGTTTGAAACATTTTTTGCCTTTAAAAAATTTGATATACACAGTTTTACTGTAAGCTGACTTATTTTTTAACTTTAAAGCATATTACTATAGGTTTTGACAGCTAGAATACCTATTTCAAAATGGAGGAGGCTTTTTAAAGCATTTATTAAAACAAAATGAATTTATTTACAAAAAAAATACGTCGAGCCCATTCTCTGAAGCAACTATCAATGAAATGACAGAACTATTAAAGCTTGCAAAAAAAGCCTTTATCGCGCAAGAACAAATAAAAACACCAGTGAAAATGTTCTTTGATTCGCTCGCCGAACAAGTTGATGATGCTGATCTTTCACAGCAGGATTTTTTGGAACTCCAAATGGAAATTTTAAAAGTGGTTCACGAAAAGCTGTATAAAAATAAAAAACAATCAATATTTTAAAAATAAAAAAATTACAACATAATTTACATGGTATAAAATTTGTATTGAGTGAAATAATCTTTTGATGCATCCATCATTGAATAGGTGTATCTTTGATAGCATTAAACTGTGCAAAATATCGTAAACACAGGTAAATACCTTATATAGTGATCTACAAATGTATTAAGGACATAACTCACAAATCGTGTAGCTATCTAAAATGTGCAGGACGATGCTCAAACTGGTTTTTCCCTATCTTCAGGGAACATGCTTTGAATGCTCTTCATCGCCAGTAAAAAGCACGAAAAATTTCTACAATTCAGAAAAACACGATGATAGGCTCATTAAAACTTAAATTAATATCATGGTTGAACTGATCGTCTAGCCTTCTCAGATTATATGTGCAACACGGTTTTACCAAGTTAGTTTTACATATAGTTCCATTTTCAACTCCTCGTAGCTCTTACTTATTTAAAAAAAAAAACATAACCTTACCTTCATTTAACGTACTTTATTTTAAGCTGGTTTCATAAGAAGATTCTGCAGAAATGTTTGGTAATATTGACGGAATTACATTTGTTTATCTTGTTTAGTAATTTTCAGTAATAAATAATATAATTTATTTTTAAGTTGGTATAAAATTTCGGAAATTATTAAAAAGGATGAACAATAGGTGATTCCGTCATGTTTTGCTGCAGAAATATTACGAAAATTTTGTGCAGAAGTTTTTTTATACCAGCGGTTTCAGAATATAATATTTTACGTAAGGTAGAAATTAATAGCAACCAAAAAAGCAACATATAACCGTAACTTTTCAAGTACCCGGTAAAATTCGCAATCTTACAGTTAAAACGATTAAATATTATTTTGGTGCCATTATCACATTACTCGTTTGATGTTTTACCATAGTTTTACCTCGAACATAGGCGTCATTTTCTTTCATCTCAGATTATATTCAAACCGTGCACCACAGGTTTTGAAATTATATAATAGATCACCTGTGATAGGTTATTGCCCTAAGCTGCTTACCAGTTGGTATGTGGGAAATAAAATATCCGCATACCAAAACTAGCCAGGGATAGGAACCCCCAATAATAAACCTAAAATGCAAAATCAAGAGAACAATTATGCTACGATGAAGAGATTAGAATACCTAGCACCAGCGACTTTGGCTAGTGAGCAAGCGGGCTTCCAGTCGTCGATATCTAGCGACCGCCTTGATTTACTGTGACCGGAAGCTTAGCTACTAATAGCAAATAGAAATATAAGCTTCCTATCTCTAATAGATATATGACAAGATATTAAAATGTAATATTATCGAAAAGATACCGAACTAGAGACGGCAATCTTAATTCTTAATCAATTCTTAATTAAACGATGGTGCTGTAATATGTCAACATGTTTAATAAACTTGGATCATGGTTTATTATAGGAGGTGACTACTATGTAGACTATACGGCTTGGGGATCTCGAACTATAATTCCAGAAACAGGAAAATAACTACTATAAGTGCAATAGATATGTCATGATTTGAATATTATTCAAGCGTAAACCAACCCATTTTCCTACAAATACCAAAACAATTTCTTGATTTGATTGACTTGTACATCTTGAACGGAATTTTACTAAAATCAAAGGTATTGAAGATTCTAGTTCAGACCATAAACTATTTTTAATGTCATTAACCACATGAAAAATACATCACCAACAAAACAGCTTAATTCAGCTTAAAGTTAGTCTTAAAACTAAAGATTAACTCAAAGCGTGAGAAAGCTAAAGAGAGAATCCCCTACAAATTCGAGAACTGGTAAAATAAAAGCATATAGATAGGCATAGCAGCAGATATATTATTCACGATGTTTTTCATAAAATGTAATATGTTTTCAACATATTCCACGAAATTTCAATAAAAAATAATCAAAATTAAAAAAATTACAGCGTTTTCATTTGGTAACACTTGGTCTCAGCCACCCTGTATCAAATGTTACCAGCCCCAAGTATACGATTTTAAAACTATCTTTGAGTCAAAAAATGTCAAAATGTCAAACTTTTATATCCATTTATATTTTTATTTTGATTCTTGTGTAAACATTTTGTTATTTAAAATTATCAATTTAATTTATTTTATAAATAAATTATTATTTTTACGATTTATTTATAACAAATTTAAATGAATTTTTATAATTTTAATTATTCTGGTATAAGAGTATAGAGTATATAAACACAAAATAATTTAAATACTAGGCGAAAATAATGAGTGGTGCATTAAATTTTCGACCACAATTGAATAAATTCGACCATAGGTCGATCAATTTCGACCACGTCGAAACCAATAGTACAAATTTATTTGTACAAACCGAAGCGATAGAAGGCCCCTGTACTATAAATGTCTCATCTATGAATCGATAATTATACCAATTAGACATAAGGCATCCAGCTGTACTAAACAGCAAATCGATTAATTATTCAACGATCCTAAAACAATGTGATCGATAAGAATTCAAAAGAATCTTAATCAAACAAGTAGATTATTTCGTGCATTATCAGTAGTAATAAATTATAATACGATAAGATATGATAGATCGTATAGATATATCGCTCTATTCGGTAATTTTAATGCTTAATATAGATTGAGTATAACGAAAATTGCATTTTTTTGAAAAATTACATACTTAAATCACTCTAATCGCTTTGAACCTTACTTAACCGCATATGATAATATGATGACCAAAGTGTTTTGAAAATAAAACCAATCATCAAATCTCTTTAATCCTAAAACATAAAAGGTTTCAAGTTATTTCAATTGAACAGATTACAGGACAATATAAAACATTTAGAGGAAGTTTCTAATCAATGTTCTAAATGGTCAACGACTAGTTCTCAAATTATGGTGTAATCCGGGAGTCCATGCAAATTATTCCAACTAAATTGGTTGCTGATTGCTGAGTGTTTTTTAAAGTAATTTGCTCGATCTGTAATTTTTTAGTTCTAAAGTTTCACCAAAGTTTTCAGTACCTTAGAGCATTCACATCGTTTGGCAGATGATCAGTTTTCGCAATGCTATCTTTGACTAGATTTTTATACTGAATTTTAGGGTCCTCGTTATTGAGTCTTTCTTGTTCCTGTGAGACCCAACCTATGAAATTTCCATTAAACCTTTACAGTGAACAATGAAACAATTTGACTTTTACCTGTTTACGTGGGTATATTTTTTTTTGTTTAACTGGCAAAGTAAATCATTCTCTCTCCATTATCAGTAACTATAGTTCACGTCGACAGTAAAGACCTTTACTTATGAAGTATTATGAATTCAAGACGGCCTATTTTTTACCAGCTCTAACATTAAACTCATCAATCCAAAATCTAACTACCTGCTCCATCAGATAAGGATCTCAGCAGAGCTTTAAATAAATCTTAGTATAAAGGGCAAATCAGTTTTCTTAAAATTAACCTTGACCTAAATATTATTATCTCGAGCTAACAAACAGAAACATATATAATTTTTATAAAAAATTCTGCTAAATTACTTTATCAAAAGGTAAAACTCTAAGCTGTCTTGTACTTGTACCATACTTGTACCTCAAATAAAATTAAAATGAAAAGTAGAAATTTTCTGTTTGAAATTCACTTTAGTAAATATTTATTTACAACTCGTAATAACTACATCTTAAAATCGTACATAGTCTTAATACTTATTGTGTTCGGTATATAAGAAATAATAACTTTTCTTTGCCTTTTATGTTATGATACATACAGTATAGATGATCTCATAATTCATAGGAATAAATAAAAATGGTTTGTTGTTAAGAAAACCGCGAGTGTATGGATTAAGATAAGTAAACAGTTTGTATGTAAGTAATCAATTTATTTTCATATATACTTTATATATACAGATGTCTATGTATACTTTACATCTACTTAAGTCATTTTACTGTTGATTAAATGTACAGCAACAAAAATTTCACCGTCTGTATAATGCATGCATATTATATATGTATGTAAATAAAATGACCTTACAAAGTTATACATCTTTATAAATAAATTTGTGATTGTTGTTGAAAATAAATTTCTTAATCATAATTTAAGAATGAGTAGAGATGGTGTAGTGCACACAAAATATTTGCATATTTTATAAAACCGCATACACAACAAAAACAAATTGACCACGCACAACGAGTTTGATTGTGGTTTGCTATTAGTTGCAATATAAACATCTGGGCATTTTGCAGATTATATCGGCACTATTTACTTGGTATATAAGGACGTTCGGTTGTGTTGCCCTTTAAATTATGCACTTCTAAGTAACGTCTAATTTGTATATATTGCAGGTAAGAGTTTGAAATCGAACATGAGCTAGCTCTCTGCAGTAACCTAAACAACCAGTAAAAGTTTAGTAATTAAGAAAAAACTTTTTTTAAGTCAGTATCCGAGGACCGCATCAATGATTTTAATATTGGTCCCGAATGGCAATAGATCTAGTAGTTCGTATTCTCTCATCAAACTACTTGTACACCTCTAGCAACTTAAATGTTCAATACTTTCCAGAGAACTCTCAAACCGTCAAAAAGAGTAATTAGTTTCCACGATAGTATTGCTTACAATATGTTGGACTTTGGTAATTAATTTCCCATCTTCGGCCGAACTCTAATGATCGGTTATATATCGCTGAATATTTTTTTTTTTTCATTAAAAATATCCACAGAGAACTGTGAATTTATAAACTTAGCGATTGAAGCCTATTATTTCCGACACGGATCATGATAGCAAAAAACTTGTTTAAATATTATCCACGAAATGTCATTAGGAAAGGCCAAAAGGTAGAAATAATTTTTGATTGTCCTACACTAGAACTTTCAGTAAAAAGGAAAAAATTCCATAATTAAATCGTTTTTAGAAAATTTCACGCAAAAAATAATCTCGCTCTATCCTGCTGGAAACATATGTTTGTTTCCCTTATCTGCCGTATGTAGTAAAAGTTCGACTCTCTTGCTTGGTTTTAAAGAATTTCGGACCATTAACACATTAGCACAGTATTATAGTGCCAAAATATGAATCTGGGAAGATATACAATTTAAACAGTAGTACAAGGCTATAATATATTTTCGTATAGCTGGTCAGCCTCTACTTTTATGATAAATCCCAACATATTTTACACAACCTTCCAAAAACATGAGAAACAAACGATAGGAATGATTTAAACCATGTTTTAACCCTTAACTCATTCTGTATTTAGAAATCATTGAACAAGTCAAATATCTTACAATAATCAATCAAAAATTATAGTAAGTGCAGGTAATGTGCTTAAACATTGAAATGGGTACATCGTAATCAGATAGGCTAAAAGATATGTGATTGGTTTATTAGGTTTATGGCCAAGGATTAAACAAGAACTCACGGAATGCCAGGCACCATCGTACACCCGTGTTATATATAACAAAATCGAAGGATTGGATAGAAATGTTAGTTATGACAGACTCGACCCCGTTACTGATACCTAAACGATCGATAATTTATGGGGGAAGCAAAGAAAAGGTATGTTAGTAATGACAGCATTGGTTTGGTTTTCTGGTAGCCAATATTCAAACTACTATTAGCACACGACAATCACATTTATAATCAACTGTTCTCTGCTTTCTGCAATTTCTTATCAACATCTCTAGTCTGCAACCAGTCTGCAGCTGTGCTGCTAAATTTTACTAATTTCTCCAAGCCGTAGGCTACCAAATATTAAATTAGTCGTTGCATGGACATTTTAAATTAATTAATTCATCCCATTGTTGCCAAAAATTAACAAAAGTCGAACCAAGAGTTGTATTCGTTCGTTCGTTTGGTAGTTTTTCCAGCCAATAGTATTAGTAAAAAATGACGAATTTATTCTTCTGCAATTTTTACATAAAGATAGTATCCAACTTTTCTACTGAACAGACAGAGAGATAAAGGATAGGTTTGAAATAGATAAAAATAAAAAACGCTGACACTAACCATTTTAAGGGAACTACCTACCAGTGTCGAATTTTCAATAGAGAATTTAGAACTGCAGTTTGCTGCTGCGATATTGCATAATTAGTAGACTGCAAACTATACAAACAGTGTAAGCTGCAGACATGAACCAAGTAAAAATCTTCAAAAAGCTGAGACCAAATATTGATGCTATAAGTCCGTAAAACAAAAGTTAACAAGAAAAGTTAAGTTTTAGTGAAAATGCGAGACCTACGACTTTTGACCTGCAGGAAGTATCGCCGATTAAACACTTTCACAGTACCAGTTAAATATTCTCTCTCGAATATTCATAAATTTTTATTTAATCCTCAAGACTGCACCGCTTTTTCCAAAATAGATCTCGTACGTGTTTGCCACCAAATCCTTGTAGCGACAGAGAACATACATAAGACAGCTATTGCCGTACTTTTTGGACTTTGAGTTTACCAGGAAGCCATATATGGTTTAAGAAAAACGGCTCAGATATTTCAACATCTCATGGATGAAGTCACAATTTGGTTTTAATTAAATTATTTTTCTAAAATATACCAAACAATAAATACCAATATTTTGAATTGATTTTCCAAATGTCAAAGAGTTGGAGAGTTAGTTTTCTACACCATTTTCATCTAACTATTAATTCGCGGTTTAGAACAAGAATAAACCTTTTGAAGAATTTCGCTATTCTAGTTTTTTTTTGGAAAAAATCAATATCTTTCTGGGTAAATTTTTTGAATACAATAAAATATGTTCTTCTTTAGGTCATCCATTGCTTGTTTGTGGATCTCTGGAATACACTTTTCCCTTCAAATAGCCCCATAGCATTTTATATCTGTTGCTGTTTGGCATGTGGCATCGTCTTGCTGGAACCACATATTCTGGGTATACACATACAATCCGGGATATCCTGGACCATTCAGTAAAACAGGAACAGCAATCCTGTTCTTTACCTAAAATTCTACAATTTTTTATTTATACAAATCCACACAGTTGAAAATTAGCTTCATCGCTAAAACAAATGACTTTGTTATAAAATTCGCAATTTTCTTTTTTTTTTTTTTTGAGCCCAATTAGCGAATTGACGACGTAATCGAAATTCTGGTGGCATTATTTTTTAAGCTATCTGAATATTATATACCATTAATTATGAAGATAACCGTTCAAAACTCTGAATTAAGTGAGCAGGAAACAGCAGCACTTACATTTGAATGATATTACAGCAGAAATATTTTTTTTAAATGACTACTACGATGTTTTATTTTGATTTGTTCATCCTTCCTTTGTCCTTTACGTTATTCGTGGACGAATAATGTCCTTTCACCATATTTAAAATAATTCTTTAGTAATATAAATAAAAAATATGTCAAATTGGAACACTCTTTATCACAGAAAAACTAAATAAACATAATAATCTATGGTGCATTGGCCAACAACATGTTTGTAACTGGATATGGATTTAAACAAAAATAAAATGCATCTAAGGTAAATTTATATCGGAGTACTAGATTAAATAATATAATGTAAAATAAATAACGGTTCTAGCGAAATTAAATTTTGAATTTGTTTATTTTTAAACATATTATTTACAAATTAGGATTCTAGCTTTAGGATAATACATACAGGACCCAGACTAAAGGCGTTGCCACATGAGAAATATAAAAACAGACAGTGCGATCGGTTGACACTATAACTCGCCACATGATAAACAGCAATGTTGGTCAGCAAAATGACGTCACCACATAAACAAGAAAATATTTTTTTAAATTACTACACAAATAATCTCTAATAACATCAATTTCAGAACACTAGATTGTAACAACCAAATTAAAACTTCAAAACTACGAAACTTCAAAAACACGAGCAGCAAAAAAATCTGTCGAAAAATGATGCGTTCGCAAAACAACAAAAAAGCGTTCGAAACCCGACAAAAATTATACCATTTAGAATTTAGCTGGCCAGATTTTATTTTATTGAACAGCAAAACATAAAAATGGATTATTTTGAATGAAATTATATTATTCTGAACAACTTTCATTTAAAAAATGAAATAATTAAATCAAAAATTGGATTTGTCGGTTTATTTTGCTGACAGTAGAATTTTGCATGTGTCATCTACTTAAGGATAAAGCAATGCCTTCTTTAGTAACAAATACGTTTTTACTATTAGATAGCTCGGTAGCGAACTGGATAAGGGGAAACGAACTAACAAATACGCTTGGTTGAAATCAAACTTTATAAAGATTTATTGGAAAGCTCTTTTATCAAATGCTCATCAAATGTCATGTCTATATGACTAAGCTATTTGCTAAGCGGTATGTTCTAAAGAGGTTCGATAGTTCCAACGGATACAACACTTTTACTAAAAATATTTTGATTTGAAACGGTATTCAGGTAAGTGAATTCAGATAACATATTTAAATTTTAAGTTTAGTATAATCATAGAATTGCAACATGATCTGCTAACACTAAATTATTTTATTATGATCCGGGCTATTAGAATAAAATATTCTAAAAAATTTCGCATGCAAAAATGTAAATGTCATTTTATGGCAGTGAAGTAGATATTCCATGTATACATAAATTTGGTACCAACTTATTTATTTAACGGTTAAATTAACTTTCTTTTGAATATCCTGTACATCTCATACGATATTCAATCGGCACCGTTAAATTTTGTTGATCTTTAATTTCCAATGGTGGTGCCGTATATATCACTTAAAACTATTCTTATCAGCACCGATATTTTCCACGACACTGAACATTGTTTTTTAATATATTTTGTAAATTTTGAAAATTAACAACACAAATTTGTGTCATTACCAATATAACAAAACTATGATTAATTTATCATTTTGTCACACAATACGCGATATATAAATACAATTGTTAAAGTGTTCTTGGCGAACAGAACTGAGCTGTAAATCAACGGATATGGAAGTACATCGAATTATTATTTTGTGTCTATGTTTCGTGTGCACGACTGGTATGCGACGTCCAATTGCGCAAGCGATCAATAATGGGAACGGTCCATTTTCACAGTTAAATGATATTCGGCGGAATTCAACGTTTGCCAAATTTGCCGAAAATATACAATTTATGTACTATAATATGTAAGTAGCCGACATAAGTCAACACTAATTATTTGATTATTTTTTGTTGTAATTTTTACAGTCGCGGTGATTTAGTGAAAGTATCCACTATTGACAAAAACGACGAGGATTACTTTGATGTGGGTAATTGCATGCCAGAGGATAAATATGCAATTTTGGTGCATGGTTGGCTGGAAAGTTGTAGTCATCAATGGATGCGTATGCTTATTAAAAGTATGTTAGGACTTATAATTTTAAATCTTGATATCCTTAGAATTTCAGCTCATTTTCATTTGCCTGAAACCCTCATCTAAATGGATAGTCACTAAAAACACTTGTCTGTTTTCAATATCAAAGCATTGGAGCATCAAAGCATATCAAACCAGTTCTTTCTGGTCTTTCTAAGGTATCAAAATCCTTGAAGATGTGAGATTATATCGTTACTGTAAATGTACGAGGTTATTTTTGTACAAGTAGTAATAGTATTGTACAAAAGAGGAGTGAGAGTTGACCAAAATTCCAAAACCATATTTTAAAAATTTTAATGCACTTGATATCGACTTCAACAACATATAAAAACACATGAATGAACCTAAACATAAACTTGTTGGATTAGCTATAGTATTTCTAATCATAAACAAATAGAGCGCGATAAGCATGTGGCATCATACAAAACGTATAGTGGTAGGTCGTTGAAAAAATATTACGCTCATATTAAGTAATTCAAGGTGATCAGCATTATTCAAGGTGATCAGCAATATTTACTTTGTAAAACCAATAATTTTGATTCATCATTATTTTGACTTATGCCGGTGATGTCATCGCGCTTGCTAGTAGATAATATGATTTAAGCCCCTTTAATGCGTCTGTGATTTAAAATATCAAATTTAAGTCATATACGAATATGTCTAAGTTGATAAGTAAATTTAAGAAATGAATCTTTTTGAATGCTCTGACATAAGTTTTATGTGAATTCAGACATAAAAAAATTTATTGCTCTCGACAAAAATATTGATATCCATATCTCTTTTAAAATACAGATCTCATAAATTATCGTGGCGGTTGCATAATTTGCATGGACTACAGTAAATATTCGAAACAGGAGTATACACGACTAGTTCGATCATTTGATTCGATCACTCAAATTTTGACCGCAAAATTGTTTCAAATGGAGCATTTAGGATTTAATCCGAATAATGGTTATATGTTCGGTTTTAGTTATGGTGCACAGTTAGCGTCGGAAGCCGCCCGTCGATTTGGTACACGAAAGTTAAACGAAGTTGATTGTAAATATGATTGATTGTATTGTATAATGGGTTCAGACTATCTAATACAATTTTTATTCAACAGTATGCGATCCAGCAGGTCCCGGATTCGACTATAGATTAGGTCTGGATCATAAACATGCAGCCAAAAACGTTCAATGTATTCACACAAGTAGCGATAAAGGGACACGTTATTTCATGTGCGATCAAAATTGGAAAATGGGTAATTGTGGTGCAAGCCAACCAGGTGCCAGTGATCCACCATATGGATCACACGGTTTATGTCCCTATTTCTATAACTACGCGTTTGAAAACACATTCCTGGCAATTCAAAAACCGCGAGAATGTAATTCGCGACGTGTGGCTGGCGATTGGCCCGACGGTTTTAAAATGGGTTACATGGAGCAACGAAAAAATTTAGTTCATGGTGAATTGTTTGCCAGTACCGCAATACACTATCCATATCCACCGTTCACAAACAAAAATCGTATGTTCCTGAGGTATGCAAATGATTCATCGACACCACCACCACAAATGTACGATGAATATGAAACTATAAGTGTTGTCTAATTAGACTTGATCGTGACATTGACTTCGAGCGCGGACCCCAAAAAAAAGCTACAACATATTCCTACACATTTGAGCTATGTTAGTGAACTTTTATGTCTAAATTTTAAGTAGAATATGGATAAATTTCTAAAATTAAATTCATCTGTGCAGATTAATTTAATTTAATTTTTATTTATTAATAAAATATTGATCATTTCCAAGTTTGTATATAGAACGATCGTGTTTTTATTTTGTATAGTTTTTTGCGTTGGTTTTTGGTTGTTGTGTGTAATAAGTTGGCTTTAAAAATATAAAAATATTGAATGGGTGCGTTCATGTAATGTATGTAGTAAATCGGTTTGATATACGAGTATGTACCTATATATTCTCATAAATTAATATACTATGTGTGGTGAAAGTTTCTTTATACGCGTTTGGAAAAACAAACATATGGACTTTTCCGACATTGTTATTGCCTTGAATAGACGCAAATGTGATGTTTTAATTTGTCAACATAGACGAACTAATGATAAATTACATTTAGAAACCAGTATCTGAATAGATAACCTAATCGATAGTACGTGATATGGATTAATCATTATGATTGCATAATTATTGATCGAATGCTTGCGGTTAATTTATACTTGGATGGACAGTTTCTTAATCAAACCAACCACCAACACCTTGAAAGTTAAGAGACACTTAATCGTTATGTGTTAGACGACCGCACAAACCCGTTAAAACTGAGATAACATCATCCATATCTAATACTAGTCGCTGTATACTTAAGTGGCGAATTTTCTTAGTTGTTTATTAGTTCATAACGGTCTTTCATAGATGGCACTACAAATATTCAAATTTTCTACATTTAAACTGTCAAACATAAATTGATTTTCAATTAAATGTAACTTAAAGGTACTTATGCCTTTAATGAAAGTTCCTCATGTCGTTCTTGAAGTAAACGAACAGCACGTGCGCTGGCTTGGAGTTATATGAGCTGATCCTAAACGGATGGTTTTTATTATTATTATTCTGAAGTCTAACAACTAAATTCTTTTAAACGAAAGTCATTTAGAATATAAAAGTCAAATCTAACTTACTAGCATATCTCCTTCACTTAAAAATTATTCATAATTGGCTTAGACTAATTAATCATATTATATGCCATCCGCGCATGCGTGGAATAAAAGTGTCCCAAAAGTTATTAGAACAGCTTTAATTCTAACTAAAAAATGTGCATATAATTTGTATGATTGCCAAACTCGTGAAAAGTTGTCTATATTTTGTAATTACTTATAATAACCGAGCATTAACACAGTGTATGGATTGCGAGTAAAACGTATTTTGTATCCCTTGATTTCAGTCGAATATGAAGATGAACCACAAATATGACTAAGTAGTGTTGATTTTCCGGGATTGCTCGACTTTATTTCTCGAGATTTCTTATCCCACATCTTGAGAAATTAAGTTTGTCACATTTCAGGAAATACCGAATCTTGAGCATTTCGAGAGCCTTATCAAGAAACTATTACCGAGTTATTTTATTACCATGTTTTACATTTTGTGCAGTTTTTCTACTAAATAAAATCATTAAACAAATTTATTAAATGCAAACCATCGTCCACATTTGGACTTAATTCTGGAAATCACCTGGAGAGGATCCATAACATGAGTACAAAGGAGCATAAGCCTGCCCAAGATTGGCCACCAGCCAATAGTGATCGCGTACTCTTCATAACTTTTTTAATAGTTCTATAGTTACCTTTTGCCTATCACTTGACAAATCGTAGCTAAATTGGCTGCACAAGATGTAAGTTAGTTTACATGCGCAATAACGTCAATTCGTACGAGCTTCAAATGTGATTTAAAGAACAAAATGGCTAATTTTAGAACGGAACAACTTAAGTAGCTTAGCTTATGTCATGAACATTCAGGGATCATGTCTCTCTGAAAAAGTGTATGAGCTCTTAAATGCAAAACTTTCAGACTCGATTCGAGCCTTCAGTCGGACATCGCCACCATTACAACATAACTTATACCAGTGTCATGGTGAAATTGGAGATTATCGCCAGCGCATTAACAGATATGCTACAATCACAAAATAAATTTGGTGGTTATGGCGCTAATGTATCAGAGCCAAATAAATAGCACCACAACAGAATTAAGGTATGGGTAATGTGCCAAAAATAACCAACGATTGAACAAGTAACGTTCATTTGGAATATTCGGGAATAAATTGTAAATCGAACTTTTGTCACTTTTATTCATTGGGCATAACGTTGCTACACTAATAGAATAACTTTTAAATGATAGTTCCTCAACATTTTCATCGGAATAAAAAGATAAATAATTCAGACCACTTAGGGTGAATTTTAGTTGTGAATCCAGAGGGTTTAGGAAGGAACCTTAAAAACACGCGAAAACACTTGAAAAAATTACTCCGGTATAATGAGAACGGCTCTACTATTTATAAAATTTATTTACGGGGTATTGACGTATTAACGTCTATTGACTGAAGAATCAATTTGAAAAAATAAAATACTCCTGACGTAGATAACTTGTTTAGTGATACGTATAGGGACCGCGTTCTTAAGAAGATGTGAGTATTGTGTATATGTATGTATATACAACAACCATTTTCATGTTGTCCTCTATTTTATTATCACGGCAACTGCTTCCACCAATCGATCGATATGTTTTTATATACTTGTTCTCGTATCACCATTATATCTACCGTATAATATGCAAATCTGATACAAAATGCTTGTCGTTTACATTTTTAACTCAAAAACTAACAATACGAAAAAAAACTCAATTCTATTTTTGGCGTTGAGACAATATGTATTCATAATATAAGAAACAAACAACATAATATCGTAACCATATGAACAATGTTGACAACAACAACATTGGTAAGATATAAAAGACATACACGCAGGATGAAATGTTAGCAACGGTAGTTGTGTATATGCAGAAAGTGATTGAATTCGGTTTGTGGTTTAACAATGTTACGTCATCAGTTTTACTATTGTTCTTATTTAAGAATAAGTTTGCCGAACAATTCGAGTATATTTATATTTGGACATATATGGTCAATAAACTTAAGTGGGTGTGGTAAGTTTTACTATTTATAATTATGTTGTTTATATAGTATCGCGTAATTTGTGCTAGAGATCGATGATCGGTGATGACGATGCATCAAGAAATCAACTTTGATCTAATGATAAAGTTAAGAATCTATGGACGGAAAAATGTTGCTTGTAGGAATTTAAGATGGCACGAGAACTATAACTAGCTACGGTGTAAGATAGAACATCTAAAGTAAATTTCCATAGTCTTTGGTATGGTTCGAATAATTAGTTATCGCAGGAAAAATGTAAATCCCTCATTTTAGTTCATCAAAAATAACAGTTGAACACCATTTTTAGAAGCAAAATTTTCCTATTCCAGGTACACGACAGAGAAAATCAAAAATCCAGCCATTTTTGGAACTTTTCCATTTTTCTGAGTATTTTCCAAATTTAATAGGCTAACCATCATGTAATTTTGACAATTTTCGGAACTTTTTAATTTCTCAAAATATTTTTGAATTATGATACGCTTATATAACCATCACATAAGTTTTACAGAGTTTTTAATTTTTGGGGCTTTGAAAAAATGTTGATAGGCTAACCAACATGAGGTTTTCAGAACGTTTTTGAGCGGCAAGTGGCTAGTTAAAATTTTAGTGGCAAACTTTCTATATGCAAAATGTGAAAAATGGTTATTAAAGGTAATACTACTGCGGAGTGACTATTGGAATCATTATAATGATTAATAATTACAGATGCCGAATGATGACTGTGATGTCGGTTCATTTTGAATTCTTTCGATCGGTTTTATCAGAATATTTCGTGCCACGACTTTCAACTTCTTAATAGATGTGGAGTTGAGTTGGGAATGTTTAAAGATAGAATGTTTAATATAGGACCACGTTTTTACTTAACTTTCGAGAAAATCAGAGATAAACAAACGAATGTTGATGCTGGCATAGATTACCATAATCTGGAGTTTAAGAAGATCAAGGAGTCAAATGACATAAGACGTCGGTAAATTAACATATTAAGTTTATGCAATTCAAGAGAATAATCCGGAAAACGGACACTAAAATGGTTTAGAAACGAGTGAATGGTTTAATTATTAATACAGGGTGTCCGCCGGGAAGGTATACTACTTTGTTTTGCCGCCATTTTGGTAAACGTTAGTATTGACATTTCATATTTGGCAGTCGTGAAGTAGACACGTGGCAAATTTATTATGGAAAAATATTCGATAAACCAACGTGTTTTAATCGTTAAAACATTTTATCAAAATCAATCATCGATTACTGTGACGATGAGAAAGTTACGTGAAATTTTTGGGAGAAACAACGTACCAACAAAACGCACTATTTATCGTGTAGTGAATGATTTGGAAGAAAGAGGATCTCTAAGTGATAGGCCCAAGCATGGGCCACAACGTATTGCAAGATCGGCTGAAAACATTAAGATTCAGTTGACACAAGAGCTTCTTCCACAAGACCATTTACGCCGCCGTACATATGCCAATAGGATGTTACAGCACGCCCATGACAACCCCGATTTTCATGAAAAAATCATAATGAGTGACGAGGCACATTTTCATTTAAATGGATATGTGAATAAACAGAATAGTCGGTTTTGGACAATGGAAAACCCTCAAATTATTCATCAGTCACCTTTACATCCATTAAAAGTGACAGTCTGCTGTGCAATTTGGTCAGGAGGAATCATTGGACTTTACTTCTTTGAAAATCAAAACGGCGTAACGGTAACTGTGAATGAGGAGTGATATCGTGATATGATTGAAAACTTTTTAACGCCACAACTGCATGCTTTAGGCTTGATTAACATGTGGTATCAACAAGACGGTGTCACATCGCATACAGCCAGGGTTACAATGAAATTACTGCGAGACCTCTTTCCACAACAAGTTATTTCAAAAAATGGTGATGTTGATTGCCCGCCACGGTCGCCTGATTTGACTGCTCCGGACTTCTTTTTGTGGGGATATCTAAAAAGCAAGGCTTATGCAAACAAACCAGAAACGCTTGAGCAACTCAAACAAAATATTCGTGATGAAATTAATGAAATACCGCGTGAAATGTGTGAGAATGTAATGAAAAATGTGCTCAAAAGGGCTCGCATTTGTGAGGCTAACCGAGGCGGACATTTATCTGATATTGTATTCCATACATAATTGCCGACATTAAATAAAACATTTATGAATATAAGATCCATTCTCTTTCATTTAATCAAAAATTATAAATAAACAAAGTAGTATACCTTCCCGGCGGACACCCCCTACTTAAGACTAAAAAAATGATAAGCCTAATAAAAAATAACTTATTCTGCACTGAAAATGTATCAAACAAAAAACGAAATGTTAGTGTCTGGTAAAATCGTCTATGGTAAGGTGCACTATTACTAAATATTAATTCGAAGAAAACACAACAATATGGTCTGCGTTCTCCAGATATTGGGAATATTACCATCAAAGACCTACCAAAATAACAGCTTTTGAATGGTACCGTTTAAACCAAGACATATTGCAATGAATTTCTATAAATTTTATAAAAATCAAGCATTTACAGAAAATTGCTGGACCCTGTATTATAGTCCAACCAACAATACGTGAGCAACATTATAAAATGAATTGCATGTCAATTACCGATGTGGAAATAGTACATAAAATTATAGTGTAACCGTTACATAATTAAATAAGAACATTTTTTCTGTTTATGGAGTTATAGAGTGTCAATCGAACAAGAAAAATTTAACTCGCTCAAGGTTAAATTTTACCGGGACACAAAAGTTTATTAAACCTTACCAATGTTCGGTTAAGTAAATCAATTTGTTTTGTGTACCTATATACATACATACGTAAATCGAGCATAATTCGAAATCGATAGTTGATATCAATCAAGAA
Organism: Tipula confusa; assembly: GCA_963556175.1. Classification (NCBI taxonomy): domain Eukaryota; kingdom Metazoa; phylum Arthropoda; class Insecta; order Diptera; family Tipulidae; genus Tipula; species Tipula confusa. The sequence continues at coordinate 3,180,832 of OY744476.1, forward strand.
ATGGTTTCGTCTATTTTCTATGCCAGAATTTTGTGTATATAATGGTGTAAGGTAGTCGATTTGAGCTATATTTGGGATGTACAATGTAAATAGACTTCCTATAGACATAAAATTAAATTTTTAGATTTATACGAGTACATTCACCGCTACAAAAAAATAATTCGAATGGTATATAACTTTGTTTCATAAATCTTTGTGAATGATAATCGATATAATAAGGTAAGGTACGAGTTTATTTATATATAGGGTGATAGGAATTAATTTTTCGGCATTTTTTTGGAAACCATAAAACAAAACCTTCAATTGTATACCTGGATCTGTGATTCAAAATCGACACGTGGGACGAGTTCTAGTCACCTTTCAGACATTTCAAGCCATAAATAATATAAACAATACTTCTTTTAACTGTCGTCAGTCATCTCTCGTTCTAATCCGTTTAGGGTTGGATACTGAACCCTATCCTTCGTGTATTAACAACTTGTTTCATCACACCTCAAAAAACGTTTCCGACTCTTAACAATAATTTGGGCCTTGGAGGCTAGTTTGACGGTTGAGAGATATCATTCTATCAACGATATCCTCACAATGCGGACCAGTAACGTGACTTAATCACTCGAAACACTCAGACTACTCTGCAAGGAACAACATCACTTAATTTAAAAGTAAAATTCAATTTCAACTCAACTCAAGTCTCAATTTCAACTTAATCTTTGATTCAATTAAGGATTTAAATACATTTAAGAAGTATATTGCCTCACCTGAGGACCCGAAACAAGTTTAAACTCCATCTACTGACTTCTGACCAACAAACTCTCAAGCCAACCAGATTTTATTTCACAAATTCCTTTACTATTACTCGTATTTACCTCGATCAAAATTCCTCGACTGCGATAAACCGCATGCTGGTTGGAGTGTGCATTGTATAAACTCTTACCTCCTGAGTTTCAATTAGATCTATTTTTACTACTCGGTCCAGGTTCCCTATCACTGTTTTCACTTTTTACAGTTATCTTCACTTCTACTACTTTATGGCCTTGCAACATTCGACGTTGTTTATTATATAGTTTCTTCTAATATTCGACAATATTCTCACTATGTTTGGTTTCTTGATCTCTGCATCCTTCACTAACTTTTTAGTTTCAGTTAAAAAATGATCAAACGGTTCATAGGGCCGTTGATCACGTGTATAAAACAAATATATTTGGATTAAAGTGTTCTTGTTCGTATTACAATAAGTTTCAAATGTCTTTATCTTTCGAGCTAAATGGGGTTGGAGGGTTAAACGACGCCATTGCCACCTAAATGTATTATAATCAAAGCATTATTAGTTTTAAGGTGAATATTTCCTTTCCAGTACTATTAGATATAATGTTTTGTAGGATAAAGACGTGGTTGCCCATTCAACACGCAGTGCCACATAAAACTGGTGTCAAACATAAAAACTACAACTGTTCTTTTTTGACAAAATTATTATTTTTTCTGATCTACTAATCGTTTTAAATTTATAGCGATGCAACAATTGTTTTAATTTATTTATAGGCAATGAAGTTGAATAAAAAACTGTTTTAATGCTAGCGGGTGGTCTGAACTTCTTTAACGAAAAGTATAAATAATTTACAGTCTCCGATCTATTAAACTGAAGGAGTGAGAGAGTGCGTAAAAGTAAAATTGTTGAGCAATGAGGTCAAATAGTGCTAAAAGTACTAACGCAGTATAATATATCTTATAGTATCTTACATCTGTAATCTAATTAATTTCTTCGATGGTCATTTTTAAACGTCAGTTGACAAAATATGATACAACATTAAAATTAGAAAAGCTTTAGCTTCAAGGTGGTTTTTCATAAGTAATTAAATTAATGCGCCAGAAAAATGCAGTACAAGTAAGCAAAAAATGGGTAATATGCTTAGGAAATATTATTCAATATTTTCTTTGGTTTTTAGAACCTTTCGTCTTTTGGAGAAGGTAAAAACTGAGTGCGAGTTATCCGCACAACAATTTCAGGACAAATCAAACCACGCAATACATAACATATATAATCTGCACGAAAAAGTATACAAGATGTGAATCAATTGTGTGAAGGTTAGATTTATCTAAAATCAGTGTTTCGTCAGTAGACGCAAAGCGGCAAACTTCATCATTAGTAACTAATTCAACTAATTTCATTCGACATTATATGAACAACTGACACCCAACTAGAAGTACTCCATGACTGGCTTAACTAACGAATCATTTCGACTTATAATAATTATGCTTATAGGCTTGTTCAAAGAAACTATGTCTATAGTTATTCACAAAAACCACTAAATGTCGACCTTTGTTTATAAATTCGTGCACTACATTCTTATAAAACTACCTTGACTTACAACACGTTTAAGCAAAATTTACAGTAATATTCTGATTATTTATTATTTTGTATATTATGTCATTTTATTGTTGTTATTATACATTTCTGCGTTTGCAAACTATACACATTTTTATAAAACTATAACTTAAAGCGTTGTCCATTAAGTGTGGTTTTATTTTAAATTGATATGATTTGTAATCATATCAATTTAATGATGACTTTCTTACTAAAAGTAGGCCCAGTAATTTATTGTTGACTCTTCAACAATTATTCTCATATTTCCCACCTTTTGATGAAAAAAATAAATCATTACACCTTTATTCGTATACTAGTAATAATTTTAATTATTACTTTTCAATTCAAAAACAATTTCTAATAGCTCTTTGAGGTGTAAGAGTACCATAAAAAATCTAATTCGCTACCGAATCGGAAATAATATTAGCGCAATATAATTACAGATATAGGATCACAGCATTCGATTCATACAATTATTTTTTTAGTTTTAACTTGCTCATGCTCGTGACGAGTTTTCCGTTTAAGAGGCATACCATGATAAACGATCGATGTACGTTGATCGTTTAAATTATTTGATCGTACCTTAATTCGTTATAAACGTCCATATTGACATGATTTCGTCATTGGGTTATATGAAATACAAACTTAAGCCAACCGCTTAATAGGTGAAAAGGTTTAAGCTACACATTCAACTCATATAATTTGGTATATTCGGCTTAAATAATTAAAATTAAGTCATACTTGTTAAACTTAATACTAAACTATGTGGATTGAATTATTAACTTCGTAATGTTATAGTTAAAACCAGAAAATATTAAAAATGCCGACTTAAGGGTGATTTAAGTCACTTACATTGAAAAATCTAGGTCATATCAAATTAATTTTTATGTTTGATTTAAGTGAGCTTTTTAAATGATGCAATACATATAAAAAGTCATACAAAAAATGTTTGCGACTACATGTATTGTAAATATTAGTTGAATTAAGGTTTAAGTCATTTGAATAATAAAAATCGAAGCGATTTAACTAAAGTACCATTTCATGATTTAAGTAAAATATTTACAATACCTAAACTAAAAACATAGGTAAATCACAAAAAACTCGAAAACTTGGTCTAAAGTCACTGTGACTTAAAACTTTTTAAAATCACTTAAATAGCAAAACCTAAATTCAAATGTTCTTTTAGTTTAAAGTATATTTTACCAAGATAACTATTTGTATTGAGTTTAAGCCAATACAGATTACCTGTAATAGTGTTAAATTAAGCCAGTAAATTAGTTTATCTCTACTAATGGAAAGGCCTTCTGATCAGAAAAACTATGATTACTCTAGATTAAAGTCGCTTAAATAGATTCAACTAATTTACCAATGTTCAACCCAGTTTTAAGTATGATTTTTTGATTTAAATGATTTTTATGATTTTTAAGTATGATTTGGATAAAACTAATGACTTAATTTAGATTTAAGCCACTTTTTTTTTACTTAAGCAGGTTCAGTTTTTAAATAGGTTAAATTAAACCGGTTAAGTTTTAAATCATAGTTATAACTAACTTTATGATGTGATAAAATCGAATTACTAATTTAAAGAAAACTAAGCTTAAGTAACTTATAGATATGGCAATTTGTTAAATACTAAATATATATTTATAAGATTCTTAATTGTTATATCAGGCTTAGAAAATTTAAGTTCAAATTTTTAAGTCACAATATTTTTTGGTATTTTAATACAATGCATTAAGTCACAATACGATACTAAAGTAATTTATTAATCTAAATAGTACCTTTTTTTCAATATACTTATTATCAAACTTAAGCCACTTAGAGTGATTACTCAAATCAACATTTTTTTCATTATTTTTTGACATTTTGAATTTTCATATAAGTTTCAAATAATTGTAATCTTCGTCATGTAGATTTAAGCTTAAGTCACAGCGTAATTCAGATTTAAGAGTATTTCACTTTATTAACTAAAGCAGGATATATGATACGTTAGATTTTCCCTTAAACTCTACTCCATTGAATTATTTTATTTACATTTGGGTTTATGATGGTTCGTATTCGCTACAAAATTTTTAAGCCTATAAGATATAAATTAATAGTTTAGCGCAAATAAAACGTCGCACCATAGTAGTTTTCTAATAGCTACTACCAGTCACTGCCTAGATGTGAGTTATTTTATGTGAATATTTTATCCAGCATGTAAAGCTATTATTTGGTTTTATAAATAAAAATTTTGTAAAAAAAATTAACACTCAAACTGATTTTGATTTTCTTCGTTAGCTTGGTATTTGTATCATTTCATGAAAAACTATGTTGTAGAGGCGTTAAACAGCTCTTATCACGTTTTAACATCGCCTAATAACGGGAAGTATCGAACTTGATACTGTGACATGGTATATAAGTATCTTAATCATCGCTGTACGACTAGTGACATATATTACATCCACAACTGCTAAGTGGCTATTTTGTGGGCAAACCTCTTCGGTAATCAATAATGATACTGTCTGTCGCCTTCTTTTCATAAATGGAGTGTCACCTGTTGTTATGGCATTGGTAGTTTATTTTGATCTGTTTTGAAAGGTGACCTTTTAAGCGACTATGTACCAACGTTGGACAAATGTGATCTTGATGACACTTGACTCTTTGTTTTCTGGATATATGATTTATTATTTGAACCAATCACCATAACGTTAGTGAGCACCCATATTGGAAAGCGCTGTATTATGATGTATATACGTTTATTATTTATGTAAACGGTAACAAATTTATGAACTACTCCCAGTCATGAAATGAGACACACGTTTTAGATATAGACTTCTGTACACTATAAAATGTTTTTAAGTAATTAGGGTCGTTTATCTATCCCTAAATTTGCGTTAGAACAGAAATATTGTATACTAAATTATGATGTTTCTAATGTTAATGTCCACTGTGTGTATTATGTAAATCCAAAATCATATTAAAAAAAAAACAACAACAAAAAAGTCATTAGTGCCAACATGCAAGAATTGCGTATAGTCGTGTCTAGATTTTCGAAATAATTTCCTGAATATTTTATTCATTTTTTATCGTTTTTACTATAGAGTGCGACAAGAATCTTTATGGATTAGGAGTAGCCGCACCTAGTGATAGTTACTAAGATTCGTTTACTAAAAACATAACAAAACGACAAACAGTTTTTTTTTACTACAAATACGACAAAGCCGAAATGAGATAAGATAATGTGCACACATTTTTCGTCATGGATCATTTAGTTGATTGTTGTCGAACAGATGGTCGTCGAATCCCTTTCGTTTTTAAAAACTATATACACAGCGTACATACTTTTATTAAAATTTTTTTTGTTGTACTTGGTCATGATCGCATATTGAGGGCGATGAATTATTAAAATCGAAAGCGATATTATTTGGCTGGTGGTATACGAACATACAAAGTTGTTTTGTATTTATAAACAATGACTGTCGCATTATTTCGATTCGTTTTCTTTTTCTTTTTCTTTTTAACATTAATAAGGTGTTAAGTCATAGTCAGGGTCGATAATATGTTGTACATATGAAATCGAGTTCGGTGCGATGGTGGTTCCAGTCTATAAATTATTACGTAATAACGAAACTTCCTATCTATTCCAAAAATGTTTGTTTTGATGAATTGTGATAAAATTTGGTCTCGCAGTCTCTTTATACATATTCGCGGATGTGTTTATAACGATAAATTGGATTGGCCATCGCTAGCGAAAATATATTATCGATTCTTTAACTAGACAATGACTCACCAAAATTTTATTTGGTTTTCTTTCGAAAACGAATTTTCCAAGTCTAAAGGAAAAACATGAACATAATTCTTTGTTTTTGACATGAACTAATTAGCATTTCGTTGGAGTTTTTTTTTAAGGCCAATACTGGCACTCACTGTATCAGTAGTTTGGCTCCGAGGTTCGATTTTACGACCTCTATACGCATGCCATAAGATTTGTTTACGTATTTATGAATTACACTCAAGAAGACCAATTTTTCTCTGGTTAGATTACCAATCTCTGGTTAGATTATAGGTAAATTCTTCATTTCGTATACGGAAATATAATTATATGTACGTATGTGCGTTGACCCATTCAGTGATTAGAAACATTTTGAGTCGAAGGTTCCTTTAGTTTGACTTTAGAACGGCATAATTTGATATTCCTTAGCTATTATGCTTATGTGCGAGCATAAAACTGAGCCCTGACTACAGCAGGTGTACAAAATACACACAACAGTATAAAGTTCTAAGAATTATTTGTTTGGTTCATGGTAAAGCGATCAATGGCAATTAACAATACGACTGCCATAATCAAGATGGTTATCAGTACTTTCGTGTTACTAATTTTATTCCAGATGACTAAAAAATTAAAAATTCGCATGAAATGCAAAAAATTAATGAGTGAAATTAAATTAAAACGCTGGTGCAATAATTACAAACGTAGATGAATTTTCCATGTTGGTTTGCTATAGGGTGGCATGAAAAAAGCTGCGGCATTTCGATCGAGAAGTGTACTGCTGGTCTTGTAAAAGATTAAAGTTACTTTAATCCATTGAGTACCATTGGGATAGTTAAATATGTTTACTAATGTTTGAAAAAGGTTTTGGTAATTATCAGTTGAAATGTTTGCTACATAGGATTTATGCCTTAAATAATTTGGACAGCCATGTTTCTGTTTTTATGCCACTCAACAACGATGAAACATAAAATACGTCAAAATTCTATATTATTTTCACTTAAATTTTAAACTAAGTTAAGATTGGCTTAAAAGAACTTAAGTTTAGATAGCTCGGTTTAATATTTAAACACATCTAACCTGAAATTTCCACAGTTAAACCGACATACTAAAATTAAAATCTACTTTATATTGAGCTCTTTGTAGTAGTGTTTTATAGCTAGGATGTTGGGAGTTAGCAAAAAAGTTGGGTACTGATGTATATTTATCTTAACTTCTAAACTACTAAAATGTTACAAAGTGGGCTTTTCCACATCTATATAGTGTTAACTAGTAATTTCTTCGTTTGCAGAGTACAAACACTAATAAGTCATCAGACTTTACTTTAGTCATCTGGTTATTTAAAGACAAATCATTTCATTGAAACAGATCCATTGACATCCTACATTATCGACGCCACTGATACATAATCGTGGTAATATACAATTGAAGACATCTCATATCTTGTAAAATTTCATTGTCTAGAATGTTTGTCGTTTATAACTGTTTGCTAGAATAAAATTTAGATTAATTTTATGTGTTAACCTTGTGTTACAAAGTGTTTTGTCTTGAATTCAATAAACCAACGAAAGACGTAGGAAGTTTCATTTCATTTCTTCTTAAAACTACCCAAGCACCTTTCAAATATGTATATGCACTATACAAAAACATAAAAAACAAAACTTAAAGCAAAAGTTGTACATATACAGGAAAACTTAGACTAACGTTGTTCTTAGTTATCTAGCAAGCTTGGTTAAATAGAAATTCAATGTACACATAACACAATTACATCTATTCTAGTCTTCGATGGTTATATCCCGGATGAAGTATTATACATTTGTTTTTTGAGCTTCCAAAGCTTTTGCACCAGTTTATAAATGCCACTATTATCAAGTAATGTCGGAAGCATCCATGTTCCGTCAAAAATTCGTTCCATCTGGTATGTCGTTCAGATGGCTTTAGGATAACCATTTTGAATTAAGTAACATTTTTTGCTCTCATCAGCCAATTAAAAAAGCATAACTTTGTGGACCGTACAAAGCATTCCTACTTACTCAAACTGTGTCATTACAAACGGTGATAAACATGCAGAACTCTTTAAATGCGCAATTGTTTTAAGTTCTTAACCTGTTTTGAAGGGTATCAATCAAATAATTGGCTTTAACTGTTGAGTGTCTCCTTTGAAACAATACTGAAGACTGGCCAAATCACCAGACCTTACACCAGCTGCGTTTAGTCATTCCGAAATCACTCGCTCCTGTATCTTTCTAGTTTTTTTTCTTTCCGTTATAGAGAAACCCGTTCTCTCAAGCATGAATGATCGGAAACATTAACTCGGCGTTCGATTAAAGAGCTGGTTTGAGCACAATGTTTGAATTTTTGTCAGGTCCAGAAACCTAATTATTACCAACGTTACTGGGATACGCTGATACTTTCAAGCTTTGACTTTGAAGCATTTATAACGGACAGTCACAATCTCTAGTAAGACGTTCTATGAACCTCCACGATCGTACATCTTTTTCCTTATGGTGCACTTAGCAATTCGAAAGATTTCTCAAAACCAAAGGAGTAAACTTTTTTAAGCTAAATATTTATAAACAGTTGGTCCTCATATCACATATCCTTTTTTGCTTTATTTAGCACTGCTTATGGAAGTATCGATTTTCTTGCATCTCATCCATCAAATTACAAACTTATGGTAAAACTTATGGTTGGTAAAATTTAATTCTCATCTCATCATGTTTTAGCTACTGCGATAGCAAAGTACGCCAATAAGTTCACTATATATATAAGTATATCGTTATAAGATCGTTATAAATGCCATTTGTTTAGTGGTACTTACATCGTAAATTAAATCGAATTATACGTAAGTCGGATGTTTTCTGTATATTGATTAGTGACGGCATGGCTTTTTTTTTTTTGATTTAAGCATTTTATTCGATCTTATTTCAAGTTGCACTACTGTATACAAATAAATTTACTAAAATATCAATACGAACGAAGATGATGATGCCATTGGACATAATTAATGTAAATTTCTTTGAAATGTTAAATCCCAAATTGGTATAAATTTAAAGATTTATCTCACCATATGGTAAAAAATATCAACAAAAGGCAAAACTTTCTCAGTTAATAAATATTTTGATTTATCGCGTTTGATGGTCAGATGTCTATTAATTTGAATGACTTCACAGCAGATACAGTGTCTCAGACATAATATGCAAATATACGGCAAATAAAACACCCAACTTATTTATATTTCTTGATCAAAGCCCACAGAATTATTTCTAATGAATATGTGTGCCACGTTTACTTCTACACACGAGCAAAAACAAGTCCATATAGTAAATTGTATCTAATTTATTCGTACGATCACTTTACTTCTAGTGTACGAACGAGTGTATATGAATAAGAAGAAATAATGTCGTGGGCAGGTAAACTGGTTTGATACGATCGTCTATAACACAAATTTCTTAAAGCTTTACAAAATCTAAAATTCAATTCGTCATTTTTAATATAAATGTGAATCGCGTGAGATACTTTACAAACAATCAACTTTATATAAGTGTGCGTTATCCTAACATATAATGATCATGTTTTTCTATTTTTAATTTTTTTAAGGTTAAGTATTTTGATTGTTACATTTAATTTAATTTTTTTTTTTTTCAAAATGAAATCGCTGGTAATTGCTCTCTGTATTAAATGGGTGGGATGGCCGCACTTTATGTCACCATACGGTCGACAGTTTTTTTTTGTATTTTATGTTTATGATCACTTATCTTACAATTAGCATCTATAAGCAGACTGTGAAAACTGCGAAAATTATATCATGAATTTTCTGGATTTTGAAAATTTTCGATTTGATCATAAGTTTTACAATTTTCATGGGCCATCCTGAATTTTCTGGATTTTGAAAATTTTTTATTTGGGCATAAATCTTACATTTTCATGGGCTAACCATCATGAATTTTCTGGATTTGGGAAATTTTTTATTTGGGCATAAATTTTACAGTTTTCATGGGCTAACCATCATGAATTTTCTGGATTTTGGAAATTTTTTATTTGGACATACATTTTACAGTTTTCATGGGCTAACCATCATGAATTTTCTGGATTTTGGAAATTTTTTATTTGGGCATAAATATTTCAGTTTTCATTGGCTAACCATCATGAATTTTCTGGATTTTGGAAATTTTTTATTTGGACGTGAATTTTACAGTTTTCATGGGCTATCCATCATGAATTTTCTGAATTTTGCAAATTTTTTATTTGGGCATAAATTTTACAGTTTTCATCCATCATGAATTTTTTGGATTTTGGAAATTTTTATTTCACAGATTTCTCAGTTTTCATTGGCGAACCGTTATGAGTTTTCTGAATTTTGGAAATTTTCAATTTGATCATAAGTTTTACAATTTTCATGGGCCATCCTGAATTTTCTGGATTTTGAAAATTTTCAATATGGTCATAAATTTCACAGTTTTCTTGGGCGAACCATCATGCATTTTCTGGATTTTGGAAATTTTCAATTTGATCATAAATTTTACAATTTTCATGGGCCATCCTGAATTTTCTGGATTTTGAAAATTTTTTATTTGGGCATAAATCTTACATTTTCATGGGCTAACCATCATGAATTTTCTGGATTTGGGAAATTTTTTATTTGGGCATAAATTTTACAGTTTTCATGGGCTAACCATCATGAATTTTCTGGATTTTGGAAATTTTTTATTTGGACATACATTTTACAGTTTTCATGGGCTAACCATCATGAATTTTCTGGATTTTGGAAATTTTTTATTTGGGCATAAATATTTCAGTTTTCATTGGCTAACCATCATGAATTTTCTGGATTTTGGAAATTTTTTATTTGGACGTGAATTTTACAGTTTTCATGGGCTATCCATCATGAATTTTCTGAATTTTGCAAATTTTTTATTTGGGCATAAATTTTACAGTTTTCATCCATCATGAATTTTTTGGATTTTGGAAATTTTTATTTCACAGATTTCTCAGTTTTCATTGGCGAACCGTTATGAGTTTTCTGAATTTTGGAAATTTTCAATTTGATCATAAGTTTTACAATTTTCATGGGCCATCCTGAATTTTCTGGATTTTGAAAATTTTCAATATGGTCATAAATTTCACAGTTTTCTTGGGCGAACCATCATGCATTTTCTGGATTTTGGAAATTTTCAATTTGACCATAAATATCATAGTTTTCATGGACTATCCATCATAAATATTCTGAATTTTGGAAATTTTCAATTTGATCATAAATTTTACAATTTTCATGGGTCATCCTGAATTTTCTGGATTTTGCAAATTTTCAATATGATCATAAATTTCACAGTTTTCATGGGCTAACCATCATGAATTTTCTGGATTTTGGAAATTTCCAATTTGACCATAAATATCATAGTTTTTATGGGCATTATAAATATTCTGGATTTTGAAAATTTTCAATTTGATCATAAATTTTACAGTTTTCATGGGCTATCTAACCATCATGAATTTTCTGGATTTTGGAAATTTTTATTTCACAGATTTCTCAGTTTTCATTGGCGAACCATTATGAATTTTCTGAATTTTGGAAATTTTCAATTTGATCATAAATTTTACAATTTTCATGGACCATCCTGAATTTTCTGGATTTTGCAAATTTTTTATTTGGACGTGAATTTTACAGTTTTAATGGGCTAACCATCATGAATATCCTGGATTATGAAACTTTTCAATTTGAGTATAAATTTGACAGTTTTCATGAGCATCATCATGCATATTCTGGATTTTCAAAATTTTCGATTTGAGCATAAATTCCACAATTTTTATGGGCAAACTAAAGATATATTGTAATGTATTTGTACAAATCTAAAGTATTGATATAATTTCAAAATCATAGAATTAATGTCGTTAAACAAAACTAACGGGTTCACGATTTAAAGGCTCCATACAATTGTGAAAACTGTGCAACCTCTAAGGTAGTGAAAACTGCAACGATGTATTGTCTTGCTTCCATCTCAGCAATAACTGTTTTTTTATTAATTTTCTTAAATAGTTACTACTGCCACGAGTGAGTCAAAAGAGTCTCACTATTGTCATTCGGAACCAAGGTCGAATCCACCTAGTTAACATTAATGCGGTACCCAACGATAACAAGGCATATTTCTCTACTTTCCACATTGTTCACCGTATATCACAAATGTGCAAATTAATGTTTTCAAACACAAACAGAAACTGTGAAGGTGTAAATTAATTCAATAAATTTTATGATTTAATCGATTAATGCAAATTTGTATTTCCTGACTTGTGAGTCATACTCTACTATGCACAAGCTGCTGTTGTTTGCCAATTTGCTAATTTAAAACTTAAATGTAATGAGGATAGCTAATAAATCATAAGCAACTATACTTTAAACTAATTGATCTTAATATTGGTGTCTAGCCTTAAAATGTTGCATCCGATACATATACACATGCAATGCACACACACACACCTTAAAATATTATGTACGTGCCATGGAATATATTAGGTTTGTGTAATTGAATACTGTATATGCTATAATTTCCATATATGGGCACAAAAGTACTTGTAACGACTACATACAGGTAGATATGGTAATAAAACAAAAAACATCTGATCTTCATTTCGCTTCAAACAGACATTAATAAGAGATGAGGAAGTGGTTTATCGTCATCAACTAACTTTATGCCAATATAATTATTTAGTGACCTCAAATCTTTATGGTAGATGGTTGTGCCTACATTTTACAAACTTGAATAAGATAGAGTTCCCCTGTAAATGAAGTCATATGATTTAAAGTCGTTTTTAAAACCACAAAACATACCCACATTTGGTTTTACAAGATTGGATGTGTTGGAAATAAGAATAATTTCGTAGGTGGGTGTAACGATACGATTACTTGTACATAACGACATCTAAACCGTATAAATACAATAAAAAATTATCGAATGTGTCATGCTGTTTAGAAGCTAAGATTAGTACAAAACGTGATCACCTTTGGTTTTAATTAACTTTATCGCTGTAGCGCCAATCGATGAGTTAATTTACTTTCTATAGCTAAACAAAAAAATTCTAATGTCAATTTAACACAATTTCATGTTCGCCTTGGCCCATCTAGAATAAGTATTCAAGTTGATAAAATCAGAAACCTCAATAAATAATCAGTAGACACACAACAATAGCAGCAAGCATTAAAATGAATTAAGCATTACAACATTTTCTTAAGGCTGCCGCATGAATGTGTAATACTGAGAATGTATTAAAAAAAAAATTTAATGTAACGAAACCACGAATTTAAATCTTAAAATTTGTATTAATGTAATATTCCTGATAAGGAATTGGTGTTTACTTTTTAAAGTGAAATCGAACCATGGTATGAGTTGTATAAGCGGTCCATTCCCATCACAAGTTTTTCACCGTCATAAAAAAAAATCTCTTGATACAATTATCGATGTCATACAGGTAAACGCTTGTGGACTTTGAATCGAAGTTTTATTGCTGGAAACCAATTTGCTCACCTAAAAATTCATTGGGCATTATTTACTTTCCATAATACAAATAGCGGTAGTTGATTGAACCTTATTAGACATAAAATTGGTTGATAGCCATAAAACACAATAACAACTGTTATTCAGACCATTGCTGGCCCTTACCGCATAGTCTAGTCTATCAGAAGAAACCAAGTTTTAAGCTATGCCAACAAACTATCAGGATTCTCTCCGGCCTATATTTTCATTAACAGTATTTGACACAGGTTGAACAATAAGTAAACCGATATGTGGCCAGTCCAAATTTCAAATCGGCAATTTAAATTTATGGACTTAAATCTGAAGATAGGGTGCTGTCCGCAAACTCATTTCAGGAAATGATGCTATGCCCATTTAATAAATAGTCGTAATTGGAAAACCCTAATCTGCTTGAATTCAAATTATTAAGAGACCGAGCAATTGGCGCAGTGTTTAAAACTGCGCGGTGTTTCTTCGCGGTCGGGAAGTACCGGGTTCGAATTCCAACGAGGGAGGGTTGAAAAAGGGACTTTCCATCACTTGATTACGATCGATGAAGACGATGAACACAACTATGATCTCCTGTTGGAGTGCAGAATCTATGGGCCGTCCATGTCAATACAGCCTGATTGGAGCAATGCAATGTGTAGAGGATATTCAAATCGGACATGTATTCGTGCGTCCTCGATTTGGCTACGGCGTAAAGTAGGACGTTTAAATTAACCGCGTAATAGTAATTTTGACCGTCTCTACCATTCATGTCACCAATCCCTATTTTTAAGTCGTATTTATTATGGATCATCCAGATTTCATCCATGAATACCCCGCGACCGCATTGGCCAACACAAACTCAAAACATGACAATCAAAAATGTAACTAGGCACCACCAAAACGCCTCAATGATAAACGATCCATCATTGTTATGGGACCACCCTCTATCCCAAACAATATAAAAATAAACCTAAGAACTAACAAATTGAATCAAATAATATTTCAAACAAACCAACAATAACAATAAAATGTTGTACATTTTCCTAATTTTCATATTAAATTTGATTTCAAACGATCAATAATTGTTTGTTTTATTATGAGTCATAAATTAAAATTTATCCACGCATGATGATTCACAAGTATTTAAATTTTGTTTGACTAAATTTTAGTGATTATTACTGTTGTTGTACTTTTGTAGTTGATGGAGTTTTTATATACATATATGTATGTGTTATAGTTTATAGTGTTTTAGTTTTTAGTTTGGTATACAGTATTGTCAAATGAGTATCAAGTTGTTTAAAAGAAATACAACATGACACGAATTAGCTTAACTCCTATAAGGTAGAACATGCATGATTCTAGATAAGTAGGGGTAATCATGAAACGATACGTTCCGACATGGACGATGGTTCGGAGCGTGGATTCTGCACTCTAACAGGGGCGGTTCGGGCGAATGTTTACAACATTAGCCAGTTTACTGAATAAGTGGTTCAGAAGGTCTTTCAGAGACCCGGTGTGAGACGTTTTCGGCCATAGTTTAGTTTAAGCGTGATTTGAAAAGTAACTTTTAAAACTTCTAAAACTTTTACGGACAAGGAAGAGATATATGAATATTCAAATTTATTCGTTCATTCCGAACGCCATCAAAATCCTAATATCAGTTCCATTTAATTTTCTTGATGGAAAATCTTATTCTAAAACCACTTACGTTATATTTAATATGTATTTATTTACGTCATATAATTAATTATCTAATGTTAATTATAATAAAAAAATTAATTGGAAAATATATAGAAATTATTTTAATTGAAAAATCGGAACTATAAACTATAATTAAAATTAAAAGACCAAATTCAAGTTAATTATAAAACCTTTAAACTAATTTATAACCATGGATGCCATGCCGGATCCATTCGACATAAATTGTCCGGCGATTGAGCCGACTGCACCAACGAATTCATTTTATTCGTTTCCATATTTTCAAAGCACGAAATACTATTGAGCCGTTGCATTATATCGGAGACCGCTTTATTCACAACGGTAATAATTTTTTCCATATCCACCTCGACAAAATCTTTTTCATCGGTCATATCGATATTCGGATCGATTGGTTTCTCATCCAAAATACGTTTTTTGTGTATTGCAATGATTTCATCGCGGAGTATGGCACGCAATATGGTGGGCAGCTGAACAAGAATTTAAAATATTAGAACGTTACAAAACTATATTATTACTACTACTAGCTCACCTTAAAATTCGGTTGAACTAAACTCCTTGCCGTTGCTATCGCCGATGCTGTTAATGGGCCCTGTATTCCGATTGTCGTCAAAAATTCTACAATATTCGGTGTGAGTCTAAATGGAACAGGTCGACTTACATCGAGTGGTGTGGTGTCGTCAATATCAAATTTGAAATATGAGATATTTATAAGGCCCGAATCCTGATGGATGTACATCATTTCGCAGTTTAGTTTTGTAAAGTATAGAGCGTATTCGCACAAACATGCCAATGATAGTTGTAGTGTAAACTATAATTTAAAAAAAAAAAAACGAATTTGAAAATTTGTTAATTCTCTTATCACAAAATTGTACTTACCATTTTTCGGAATTGCCAGTAATCTGTAGCCGATCTGAAATTTCGTAAGGCCCAATCCTTTAGCATTGTTTTTGACACCATTGATGTCTGCACTTCTTTCAATATATCACGTAATACGGTATGACTTGTTTGGGAACCGCGAGCTTGTACCTCAGCTAGTCTTTCATAATATCGAGCTATGGGTGTATCATGCTCTAAGCTTAGTTTTGAACAACCGCTCTTGTATATATCGAGTAGCGATATACTAGCCGGATTATCTTCGACGAGTCGCATTTGTGGTGAAACAGCCACTAATCTTGGCACTGTTATGTGCAAAAATCGTCGTGATGTTTCTTTCTGTTTTGCCAAATAGTGGTTGAGCATACGAAGTAACTGTAGAACACGCTCTTCACGCCTTGCATCACCTAAACTACTATCGTTCACCACTAAATATGGATAAATTTTCCCATTTGTGCCACGTATATATAATCTTCGAGCTGCTGTGTTATGTTTCTGTACAACTTCAACACGCGGCATAAACCGTGCTATTTTTATATGATAGTGGGAATGCCGTGGCAACAATAAATCACCGGGTAGCTCAACTTCAGCTTGTTTTTGACTAAAATTAGATAAAAATCGGCATTTTTCCTCAATCAAAAATGATTTAGGCAATTGTTTCGTCTTGGCCTCAAGTATTTTGATCCACTTTTTCAATTTGCTGATCAAATTGTGCAATTTCATAGCACCAGGTTGTGAAAAATCAAAATTATTTGTAAATTGTTCTTTCATTTTCTGGAATACTGGATCTTGTACGGTCGCTTGAGCTCGGCGTGCTAATGATTCGGACGCCGCCGATGAAAACTGTTGAGCTGTTCTTTCGTTCGTGGACAATTGCGTAGCTACAGAACTCGAAATATTTTCGATACCAATTCCAAATGTGGCTACTAGTTTTTTAACAAAATTCAATGTATGCTGGGTTATGGTTGCGTCATTTACCGAACCTCGATTTTCAAAAGCAATGGCATAACATTTGGTGAGTCCTTGTCGAAGTTGCCGAAGTACTTCTTCGTACCAATTTTCTCGGAACCAAACCATTTGATCGACAATGCCCTCTAACGAGCTGATTATGATTGGATGGATATCACGTTGAAGGTGCATAATTTTTGAACATCGCCACATTGGTGGCGTGGCCCGAAATTGTTTTTCCTGCTGTTGTGGCGTCGGTTTCGGTGTATCAGACGATGATGACTGTGCGGAATTACTGGAATCCTGACTTGATTGCCCTTGTGAATTACTGCCAGTATTTGTACTCTGGACAGTTGCTTGATTTGTTTTATTAGCTTGCAACTCGGCACTTTTGTAACGTTCGCGTTGTTCAATTTTTAATGTTAGATAAAGTGTTCGAATTGGAAAATACACCGCCTGTGGGAACATTCGGCCTATTTGAGAAAGTAGATTCAATATGACGGTCCCCGGATATTGTGCCAAACAACATAATAATTGAGGTATCCATGGAACCCATTGTAGCGGAGGAACGCCGATAGCATACTTTTCAATCGCATCCATCAGTTGATTAGTCTCATCATCATACGATAATAGCCAAAGTACTTTAGCTAAATATTTTCGTGATTTACTCTCATTCTGATGTCGACTAGCGTGTAGGAAACAAACTACAGCACTCACTCCCAAATTCATTTGTCGTGGATTTCGGGTAAATATATGCTCCAAATACTCACCCCACAGTGACCATGCTTTAGGCGAATTTTCATTAAGTTGAGCCGCAGCACTAAACGCCTTGTTGGCATCATCTGAACGACCAATTTGTGCTAAAAGTAATCCTTTTAGTGCATAAAATTCGGCAGTCATCTCTTTCGTAAAGTACTTTAAATTGGTCGACTCAATCACTTCTAGGGCTTCCGATAATTCTAGTCGTCCACTCACAGCCGCCATTTGTAAATAGCATTTTACTTGTTGCCTAATTTTTTGATAACAATCCACGATTGGAACCGATGGAATTGTATAAATTCTTGAAAGTGTATCTTGGCATACTGATGTTAGATTATGTTTCCGTGCAACTTTCCCAAAATGAATGATTGCTTGCGCTGAAGCATGAACACCAAGCATTGTATGGGTCGCAGCCTCGGCTTGTTGCTCTAAATGTTGGGTTATAATTTGATAGTGATGTTGTCGCCATGTAAATATATCGCTCCAGTGAGATAGATCATCTGCGATTACAGGGAGTCTGTTGCGCCAGGTCTTTACGGTCGCCTTCATATCATGAAGTGATGTGTTACGTAGTTGCAAACCTTGATGAATTTGGCTAGCCTCTTGCAGTTCCATGATCTGTTGTGCAATTTGTAAAATCGGTAGATGAATATGAGACACAATATGTGGTAGTCGTCGCCATTCTCTCATACACAGCATCGAGGCCATTTCAACGCATCGTTCAACATTACTCAAGTGTTGATCCTCTTGGTTCAATATAGCTAAGAATCCTCGATACAAATTTACTTTATAACCAAACTGTTTAGGGCATGTCTGTTCCACTTTCAATAGCGCATGTTTCATTAGATTCCAATCAGGGACCCGCCAAGCACTCTCCATGATCAAAAATGAATTTTTTTCTTTGCTGGTTTGAGCATAGTCTAATAGGATATCCCATTGATTTAATTCTTTGGCACTCCGAATCCAATGATTTTCCCATAGCAGCAACTCACTAACCATTTCTGTTGGGGCTGGGCCATTTGAAACCTCTTGTTTAAATTTAGACATAGCTAGGTCGTATGTTGACTGAGCTTCTTCAAAAAATCCCATTTGCTCATAGGCTATTGCAATATTTGTCTCGGGATATTTGGCATGTTTCAACCACAATCCTGCCCATAAATCTTCTTCGCAAAGCGATGAATACATCTGAGATAATTTATCATACACCGACGATTGATTTTCATCTGAATTGGAATCTGGATCCGAATACTCGAATGGTGATTCACGTTTCACAGGATTCTCGAGTGCGGTTTGTTCCAACATTAAAGTCATGCGATGCCATAAATTGTGAGCCTTACCCAAATAGGTCATTAGGTCGGGTGGAATACAAATCACTGGTGTACAATGTGATAGGGCTTCGATGAATGTATTTAATGCACTGGGGTGACAATCTTTCTGTACTACATGCGTTCCAGACGATAAGAATGGAACAATTTCTCGCTCGATCGACTGCTGTTGACCTTCATCTAGGACCGACCATAATCGTGGGAAGCACTCAAGCCATATTTTTTCCGCCAGCTGTGTATCCATATGACAAAGTTGTGCTGTCGCTACTAATAGTTGTTCGGTTCGTATTTTTCGACTAGCCTCCAAAAATTCGGCTTGGCGACTAATTAATTTGGTAAGTGCTACTTGTCGATTAATAACCGGTCGTTCACTTTCTTCCCGTCTCGACACTGATGAATCAACCTGCATTTCCATTTCAAATGCATCCTCACGATCTTCGACGGTATCAAATGATTCGGGTGTATCGTTCTGGAGACTAGTATATATGACGAAATTTTTCTTTTCATCCGAATCAGCCAAATTTATAACCGACGTAATGCTTGGAAGTAGATGAGATTCATTAGCATTCTGAATTTGTGTAGTTGTGTTTGCTGTTAGTATTAAGAGTTCTATACATTGTTTGATCCAATAGTGTTGGCCGATTGAGTCCCAGGCGTGAGAGCAAATTATGTACAATAATCGGTCATGTAATCTTCGACGCATTGATCCGTCGAATATTTCGAAAAACTTGGCTCGTATACTTGGCTGATTACAACGAAGACCTGCTAAGAAGGCAGCCTCTAATTTAGATGTTAATTCAGATTGCTTTAACTGGTCGTCACGATATATAAAATTGATTAGTTCTAAGAATTGGGCATTTAGCTCTTGATCATCAGCAAAACGTTTTTCGACGTATTGCATTAATTTTACCAACAATATAGATTTTTCGCGTAATGTAGGCGCTTGAGTCACAGTAGGTGTACTTTTATTTTTCATCCAATCTTCAATCATTTTAACTATCGCTTTCATTACTTTGGCATCGCTTGTCTTTTCGATCAATCCAACTAAAATGCCGCCGATAAATAATTTCCGCATATCCACACCCATGACCACTACTCGATTCTTGACCAAATCTAGTGATAAAGTTAGAAGTTCGAGAGCAACTGGTCCACTACCATCCGGATGTGGCCCTATCGTAGCCGCTGTATTTCCATTATTCAAATGCTCGCGATGCAATCGATTCAAAAGTTTCATAAACGGCATCATAAGCCGATCGATATAGCTTTGATTATTCATGCAGGCCGCTTTAAGAATCATTAGGGTACCAAATAATGTACTAGGATTGGCTTGTGGCGATTTTTCATAATTCGCAAGGCCGTCGTATATCATTTTACTGACAGTTGCGTATAGGGTCTCCAACTCTTCGTGCTTATGATACGAATCGGTAGGGAATATCAGCATGAGACGTGATAATAATCCATGCATTAGTCGAATAACTCGAGTGTTTGTACATGTCACACACGAAGATAGGCCGCGTTGTAATGGTCGAAAAGTTTGTAAAATCTGATCCCGTTTCATTACTGTTAACAGGAATGTTAATAATTCTAGTGCGGTACAAATATTTGCAAAATTTGGTTGTGGTGTTTCAACACTAGTGAAAACCTTATCCAACCAACTTAGTTTTAAATCACAAGGCTGGGGCCACACATCTGGTTTCATAGCCATTTTTATTAAAGTGACACAACGTCTCGATAAATTTTCAGTTGGCGATGCAATCGGTTGAGCAGCATTTGGATTTGGCGTTGCATCGTTTATTTGACACGCCAATCGGAATAGGAAAGTTAGCACAGCATCACAATGTACACGATCGATCGGTCGACCAGAGCCTTCTATTTTATTACCCACCATTTGTGTGGAAGTTGATGGTTGGGGTGTGGCGCTTGGTTGAGGTGAATTTTCTCCAAACGCGATTTTCTTTCGCGCTTCTTCATCTGGTAGTGTTCTTTTTACACCGGCTACGTTCAATTTTACATCACCTTGGAAAAGATTGGACTCTTCCTCATCATATTGACCGTCAGTTTCATCGCGAAGTCTTTGAATTTCCCATTTTATGATGACCTCTGCTAATTCGACCGCCAATTTTCGATGGTCAAGAGTCGATGTTGGTGAAAATCCTAATCTTTGTATTGAATTCACCATGTGATGAACCAAATTATGTCGCACGGGGTAATAAACTTTGTAGTGTCGCACAACTAGTTGCAGAATGTGATACAACTGTTGCATTGTATGACCTTCTTCTACGATTATTTTTTTTGTCCAATGTTTTAGCATCGTATTTCCATCTTCCATCCGAACCGGCATCGCTGGTGTAAGAACTTCTAAGGCTTGACGTACAACCGAACGTGCTTCTACAGCATGACCTTTTAATAGCGAATGGAACACTTGCAACACAATTCGTTTATGTATAGCCAACCGTGCTATGATATGACTTAACAATAAATGTCCATGATAGCGGGCCGCAGGATCAACACAATTTTTGCCTAAAAGACACGGCCACGCAAAAGTCATTAAACGACGTAATTTATTTCCTTGTCTTTTGTTACTTGCATCTCCATCGTGAATGTGAGGTGATGCACGTTCAACAAATAGACACGCTAGTTGAAGTAAAGCTATTCGAACTGCATCTTCATTTGCAAATGGTTTATCTGGATCCACGACACGATTTATAAATACGGACACCACACTATTATCATCTTCTTGATATGGCGATGGCGCAGCACCGATCAATTTATTACCCTCATTCTTATCGAAGCTAACGGCAAAGCATGGAATTATAATGACGGTTAAAATTTTCGCTTTTAATTCTTGCGATAGTGACGGATTATTAAAATTGTCCACGAAATAGAAAAACGCTCGTCTTTTCCAATCCACTGTGTAACTTTGCGCCACCGTATTCTGTAGAAAATCTTTAAGAAATTGAAAATCAGGTATAAATCGATAACAAAGGGCGCGTAACAGTTGGAACAGCAAATCGATATCGTTGGTGTTGTGCGAAAAGTAATGCAACAAAACTTTGGCCACAATATGCCACAGATCGCATGCAAGATTTGTTTCGCAGCTTTTGTATAGATCGTTGTTCCAAATTGTTTTGAGTGCCTGCACGATGTCTAATTGAGTTGCAAGCCATTGATTATTGTACTCAGTAAGAATATTTATGACAAGCACGGCTTGATGTTGTGCTTCGTAACGATCTTCGCGGGTTACTAATCCGGACTGCTGAACATTTTGCTGATTCTGATCATAGTTATTTTGTATTATTAGCTGAATAAGTCTTTGCCCTTTTGTTTCCATTACAGATCGGAAAATACTTCCATTTTTATGTTTCAACAAATAAACCAAGAAGCGATTCCATTGTTGATCCTTTACATTGTTATCATGCAGCAATTGGTCTAACGTTTCTTTTGGGTATCGCATTAAGAATTTAACCAAAGGTTCTCGATAAGGACAAGAAGGTTCGATAAGTAATGTTTTCTCCAGCTGAAGAACCAATCGACACAGACTATCGATAAATTTGGCGGTTGCGGCTGGTATTTGATGGAAAATTCCTATTATAGTGGTAATTTTTTGTTCCGTTTCTCCCGTTTTCGACACTGCCAGATAATTTTTACCCTTATTGGTAGCCGCCGATATTTCCAACATTTTCTTGATATGCTGCAACAGTTGTTCACACAGTTTTTCGTGAAACATGGACGGGAATAATTGAGTCAAGTATGATAGGCGTTTTGCTCCGTTTAGAGATAAATTGCGATAATCCCCTAATGTTAGCAGCAGAGATTTCATTCCAGAATACACGATATCTTTATCGATTTGGAATCCCGCTACGAATTTTTGAAGACATTGGAATGCCTCTTCTTGCAATTCGGGATTGGTTTTTTCTAATGCCTTTACCAACACCGTAAATATTTTTTCACGAGCATTGGGTTGAGTTAGATAATGACAGGCAGCAAGTGTTCGTAATGCACTTTTTCGAAGCGGAATTAAGTTGGCCACATTTTTATAGCAATCAACTTTGTTGAGTATCAAATCTTCAGCCTCACATAGCGTTAGAACTTCATGGAAGAATATTTTATGCGGCTGATTCGATAAATCTAAGGTGAATAGTCTTGGATCTAAAGTTGTACAAAACGTATTGCCATCCATAATTCCTATTTGGGCGCAAACTGGCTGATGCCGTAACAGATGTTTTTTCGGAGGAATTACATCCACTAAAAGATCACGATGTGGTTCCATCACTTCAGTTACACTTTTCGACTGCAGTTCGGCTATTAGCCGTAATGCAGACATCGCCTGTTCTCTTACTAATGAATGTGGTGATGTAACTTGTCGAACTAAATCATGAATTACTTCGTACATCGCTTTATTCTGAGTTTGAATTAATTCCTCATTTTTACAATCGCGATCTAATGGGACCATACAAATTTTTAACATTTTCTCAAGATTCGTTTTGGCCATATCAATTGCGCCACTGGATACTTCACCGTCTAAATCCATTATGACGAACATAAATGCTTTTAAAAATGAGAATAAATGTTGATAGAGCCATCGCATTGCCATGTGCTCGTAGAAAAATTTCAGTGCAATACATCCTCCCATTTTGGCGTACCACGGTCGTTCGTAACAAAGTGAGGACATGCGTTCGGCTAAATATTGCATCATTGGCAAACGACATGCTCGTTCTTTCGTTCCCATAATATTTGTAGCTGTTTCTAATACAAGCGCCATGGCTAAATGACCTGGTTTACACAATTCCTTTTCCTCATGTCCCATGATAACGGCAAGTGCATCAATCAATACTAATGGATCTAAACCGTTACTAAATTGCTGATAATGTTTATGTGGGAAGGGTCCAGCCTGTTGTGCAATCGCAACCATGGTATAATGTCGTACAACCGCAACCATAGTCGGTAAAACCGATTGTCGTAAATCTTTTGTAGCAGCTGCAACAAACATTCCAGTTAGCGCGGTTTGATGAGTTTGGCGTGCTTGTATATCCTGTGATCGATACTGTGGGCTTGAGATTATACTAATATTACCGTCTGTAAAACTAGGATGCATAAATAGTTTCTGCAATGTATGCTTATCGTCGTCTAATGATAAAGACGCGGCTAGATAGCATCTAATAACCTCCCAACTTTGTCGCCAATAGAATGGATCCGTTGAGCTTGATTTCAATGCCGAAAATGCAGTTTCAATAACTTTATCCACGGGAAACTCGATTGGTTTCTGATGATCCTGGAAAAAGGCTACAACACCTGGGGATGGTGTATCCTTTTCATGATATTCCAATTTTTGTGGTTCAATCATCATTTTACGGTTACCACCACCAAATTTACCGAGTACACGGAATGCTACCAACGCAGCACTATCTTGATTTCGTAGTGTTCTCCACAAGGCTTGCATTAAATCGGCACGCACTGGTTGAATGTGATCATATAGAAAATCAGGTTGTAAATTATCAACGCATAACTCGAGTGTTCGAAGTCCTTGACTGATTAGCGTATGGGAACCATTTAGTGCTGATACTAGGGGATCCATCAACATAGGTAAGTATGGAAGTAATGACGATAATCGAACTGGAACCGTCAAACATAGCTCGACGAATAAATCCTTCATGTGCTGCTTGTGAAATCCGCTTTGTAGTCGATTTAAGCCTTCCAGTAAATTTGGGAGCAACGGTAAAAATTCTTGATATAACAAATCATGACTACCTCCTCCAATTGAACGGAATAGAGCCCGTAGTAATAAGAAATAGTTGTATGGTTCTTTGGCCGTCATTGCCAATTCCATCGATCGATTTACAATGTTATGGAGATGTGGTCTTAGCATATGCTCATTTTCGGTAGGAAACAGGCTTACACTGCCGAATACCAATTTAAACAGGCGCAAATATAAATTTGATCGTTCAATATTCGATCCCATTTCATCCATGCGCTCGAGCAAATATTCCACCAATACTGTAGCAAATAACGGCGAAGTTTGTGGATTGGCCAAAAATGAATTGCCTACGATCTGGAGTGCTGAATTCTTATAAATTCGTTCGACCATATAATCAATAGTCGAAGCAAATATTTCTTGAAAGTTCTGATTATTCATTAGCAAAAATACGCCACTGAAATGTTCTAGTACTTCTTTTTCCTCTTTTGAGCGCGGAATTTGTGGCATTGTCTTATTTAACGGTGGAGTATTAGCTTGTGGGATATTTATCTGGTATATATCTAAAGCTTCAAGGGCCCAGTTTACCAAATCGATAAAAATGTTAACCTCGTGTGGTTGAAATGCTTTCGCCAATGCGGGTTCAACCGGTGTCATAGCACTAGTTTTGCAACTTGAACAACCCCAAGTAATAGTTTTTACACCACAAACTAATGTTTTTACTAAGCTTCGATATTCGGCAACATTTAAATTGATTGGCGGTGAAAATCCTATACTTTGTAATTTGGATGCCTGCTCTGATGATGAAAAATCAAATCCGAATGCATCGTTTGTCTTCGTTGCTCCATCAGTAGTAACACTGGTCTGGGTTGTTAATGAAGGTGTTGTACTTCCTGGTGTTGGTGTTGTTGCATTATTTACAACATTAGTATTAGCAGTTCCAGCTATTTGTCCATCACTCTTTAGTGATTTCCATTTTGCCATTATTAATGGAAGTTGTAGTTTCGCGATTGTATAAAATTTTTGAGTAAACACTTTCAATAAAGTGATTAATAATTCTCTCGAAAATACTGGTTCCGTGTCGCTTTTCTGCCGAATGCAATCGACCAGATTCAACAATAATTTACATGACATTGTCTGAATACTAGTAGGTAACGATTCGTCGTGAACATTTTTTGAGAATAAATGCACAGCTTTAGCTAATACATTGAGCGGCAATTGTTGACGTACATGATGTACTAAATCAGCTAATGTTGAATAAGCTAACGGTCTCAATGATTCGTGTGTAGTGTATCCTCGACCAAGAAGTAAATCTTCGTCGAATAATTTGTCCATACAGGTCACAAATTCTAGAAAAAGAAATAAAATTCTATAGCTTCCTCAAGCATTAATAATTTTTAAGTCTGGCTTACTGTTCCGTAAATCAGTAGCTAAAATATGTCTTGCAGCTATCAACAGCTCTTTTCTGAGATGTGCAACTTCTTTTGGACATAGTTGCAAAAGGCTTAGCATTCCTTTAACCATATTTGCCGAATGCGTTGTAATAATTTCTTGAAAAAATCGTATGATGTACGCAAGAAATGAAAGAGTTTTGATTTGAGCTCCCATAAAGTCGACAAACACTTCTTTGTTAAACGAAGGTGAAGATCGTTGTTGTAATGTTGGTTGAAGAGTTATTGTAGTCATAATCAAAGGAACAAATTCGGCCACCTCTTGTTGTACCGATACTTTATAAATTTGATAGATTAAAACGACTATGATTGGTAATTCTTGTAAAACTTTTAGTGACAAGATGCCTTTTGGTATTAAATTATACTGTAAATTAATAAAAAAAAAACAAATATTAAACCTTTTATCATATTCTTAACTTTAATTATATCTTACGGTTACTGTAGTTCCATCGGTTTTCTTCTCAACCTGGATGGGTGTTATAGTATAGGTTTCCAAGAGCAATTGATCAAAATTCAATTCTTTTAAGTCTTTTACGCGGATTGGCATCCGCGGTTCAAAGATTTTAGGCAAATGTTTCGGCAAATCTGAGTAGATACTTTTTACAAACGCCAGGAAATGTTGTATCTCCGGATTGAATGTTGGTCTATACTGTTTATGCAGTTCAATTATAATTCTCAAACATACCATTATATTTTCCTCGTTATCAATTTGAAGAAGTTTTAACATTAGAGTTAAAATTGATTTGGCATATGGACGTAAAGTTTCCGATGTTGGAAGTCGATGAATCATTTCCAAAACTAGTTTACGAATCTGCTGAACACTAAACTCGGATATAAAGGTAGGCTCACCATCTTGTAAGATTTTTATGAAAATCTTCATTGAATGTTCCAAAAATGACTGGTATCCAGAACACTGAGTTATCTCCTCAAAATGTTCACTCAACTCCTGAGCCGCTTTTAATTTTAATTCGTCTTTGGCATTTGGATCGCCTAAAATCGTAACATAACTACGAAACGTGTTCATCTGGGCTGCATCTACTTGTGGTGCGGACGTACTCCCAGATGCCATCATGTTGTATGATTGTGACATGTTTCCGAGTGCAAATTATTTAATGAATAAAAACTGCGATTCTTGCGCTACCTTGCATATAACTTTGTACTGTCAAAATTACAAGGAATGCAATTTAAACATATCTGGAATATAAATTAGTGTATTTAGCTAAAACTCAGAGAAAATATTACTTATTTCGCAAGAACACGTAAATGCACTAACAAAAATGTTTCCCGCCCAACAAAATAATCGCCGGTTTCGTTTGTTTATATAAATAGTACACAAGTTACTCGTTGTGAAATATGTTCCACATAGCGTTAAAATCAATTTTTCACATTTGACAGTACACAAACATAATTGAAAAAACTTTAATTACAAATAACTGAATAAATCACGAATTTGACTTACTTAAAACTATGTCGTTTAATTAACTAAACACTCGCACACACTTTAACAAACATTTTAGTTTATTTGAATAATTATTTATTGACGGATTTTAAAACTTTTCTCGGAGCACATTTTGCAAGACTTTTTCACTAGTAAATTAGATTCCACTTTTAATGTCGTGTGAAGATAGACGCAATGACTAGTTAGATTTTTGCTTTGTTTATACTCTATCTCGCTCTAGGTGAAATGTCAAAAACAGCTTTGAACAAAAATCAAAACAATAAACAAAGATATTTATTTTGTTGTTGTTTTTTATGTGTTTGTATATTTAAGAGAAAATGAAATATAATTATTTTCGTTACAATAAAATATAAAAAAAAATTTCTGCTAATTTAATTGTAAGTCATATATCTAGGTGTAGAACTAAATTTAGCATAACTCTTAATAACTTTGTTAACCGCCTCGAGGAAATCTTTTTCAGTTGCCACTTTACGACGTGCACGGATTGCAAACATACCAGCTTCGGTGCATACAGATCGAATTTCAGCTCCGGTTGAATTTGGACATAATCTTGCTAGCAACTCAAAACGAATATCCCGTTCGACCGACATAGAACGGGCGTGAATTTTAAAAATGTGTGTACGTCCTTCCAAATCTGGAAGTCCAAATTCGACTTTACGATCTAAACGACCTGGACGCATTAACGCTGGATCTAAGGTATCTGGCCGATTTGTAGCCATCAAGACTTTAATGTTTCCTCGAGGATCAAATCCATCTAACTGGTTAATAAGTTCCAACATAGTTCTTTGAACTTCGTTATCACCTCCGGCTCCATCATCAAATCGGGCACCTCCGATGGCATCAATTTCATCAAAGAAAATAAGACAGGCTTTTTTAGATCGCGCCATTTCGAACAGTTCGCGCACCATACGAGCACCCTCTCCAACATACTTTTGAACCAATTCGGACCCAATAACTCGAATAAAACAAGCATCAGTACGATTAGCAACAGCACGGGCACACAATGTTTTTCCAGTTCCAGGAGGACCGAAAAGTAACACACCTTTTGGTGGTTCTATACCTAAATTCACAAACTTCTCGGGCTAAAAATTGAATATGAAGATAAAATATTGGCTTCGTTACTATTTTTCATTAAACTTACATGTAGTAGTGGAGTTTCTACAACTTCTCGGAGCTTTTCTATCTGCTCTTTACAACCACCTACATCACTATAAGTGACATCCGGTTTTTCTTCCACTTGCATCATTGTTACAGTTGGATCAATTTTTGGAGGTAATGGGATATGAATTTGATATTTGTTTCGGTCAACCCTACAAAAAAATCATTATTAGTCCATAACTAAAGTAGCAATGCTATTGCCCAAACTTACCCAACTCTCATACCCTCTTCTATGTCAGTAGGCGCTACAGAATCAGCTAAATCAACTACGAATTTCGCAAATTGTTTTACATTAATAATATATTTGGGATCATCTGAATCCGCATTTATAATTTTAGTGCATCGAGCTACTTGAAGGGGCTGTTCATTTTGAAGTGTTTGCTTGTCAGCTGTTAAATCCCACAGAGCTGGTGGTGCCAACCCAGTATCACTTTCTTTTATTCCAGTTAGTTCATTAACTTGCTTAATCGATTTTTGAATATCTTCGTCGATTTGTTTAATACTTTTATGATATTGCCCTTGCCCCTGAAATAGAAATACCCCAAAAAAATTACAACTAATGAACCAAAAACATAACCTCACTTTTTGTCAGAAGTTCAACATGTATAATAATCTGTACAATTAAGCAAATTTAAATAGCTATATACATACATATGTTTTCAACAACTCAATATCTCCTTCATCCAGTGCTAAAATAATAATAAAAATACAATTTTTTGTTACAAATTTGTTGCAATTACAATCATTCATGATGTGTCAAATCATTCTTCGGATACACAAAAGAAAATCAATTCAACCAATTTCTTACATTTTATTTCAGTTTCCATGGGTTCCTCATCTTTAACTTTTCGCATATCATCTCCCAAATGATCAGGCATTTTAATTTTAATTTAATATGCACAATTAATACGAAATTATTAATAAATAAAAATTTTATTTTTCTACCTCGAAACACAAAATGATTACAAGCAAAATTTAATTCGTATGAAGTTAGGTATGGTTGATGGTTATTGCTTGTTTGACAGTTATATATTTTCGACATCGAAAAAGTAGTTGCATACAGTACGTACCGAATTTAAGTTAAGACACATTTATAACTTAATATTTTTCCGTTGCACTTGGACGCAAGCTATAGTACCACATTGATCGGACCGTATAACGAACATGCAAACGACTGCGCTAAGCATCTAAATTCTAAATTAATTTATAACTGCCTGTAATATTAAATTCTAAATTTGGCTATTATCATAGGGAAAAAATACGTAGCAAAACAAGCAACTTTGCCAAATGTATGCAAAGTGCTTGTTTTGCTACGTATTTTTTCCCTATGATAATAGCTATATATTACTCTGTTGGTAGCGTATAGGTGTGAGAAATTAACCCATAATTTATGCATTTTGTTGCTGAGAGAATCCTGTGAAGAAGTACCAAGAGCATACAAGAAAAATGATTTGTGAATTATTAAGGGCTTTTGTCAGAACGTTTGCCCTTATTTCATTTGTTGAAATATGCCAAATGGTGCCTATTACCTGTATTTTTAGTCTAACATGAAAAACTTTGTTCAGGCTAGATCAACTTTACTTTTGCTGTCGCATTTAAATACAGTTGCGAGATATTTCGCAAAAGCTCGTGCTTGAATGATTTACACCAAAGAATTAAAAGCTTCTTGAATACAGATGACACTACTCTGTTGCTTCGATTGAAATAGTTCGACAATAAAAAATAATGCGTTGTTAAAGTTTGGCGTATACCAAGCTCCCTTTAAATACCGCAGAATTCCCTTCACTGCTATAACCAATGTCGTCTCTCGGATTATAATGAAATCTGCTGACATTGATGACTGCTTAGTTAATGTCTGGTCGAGAAACTTGAGACGCGAACAGAATTCTTGTTGATATGGCATATTCCTCATTTGGCACGTTCGAAATTTTTTTATGCCTTGATATGGAGAGCTTTACAATCATAAGAAATCTTTAATTATCCCCTTTTATTTTGTAGTATGTATATGGAAGGATCATCTTTAGATTTAAAATCACTTGTGCACATCCAAAAACACGTAAATGTTTCAGGTTCGATTTTCGTCGCATTCAGATATGTAACCGCCTATTCTGGCGTCAATAAAATTACATTTCTTACTTTCTCAACCGTTGAACGGATGGATTTTTCGGCGATTCCACTATCTTCCGGCGTTTTCGGAACTGTAGTCTATAGTGACATATCCCAGCTTTTTGCAAAACTTTGACTTAACCCTGGTTATTCACCTTTATTGACCTTCCCGGGTCAATTCTTGAATAAGCTTCTTATGTTGCAATAATTTTGTTTTTATGGAATGTCTACCAATTTTGATTCGCAAAATCTCAATTTTCATAATCTTAGGTTTAGATATAAATGGTAAGGCTACCAAAAGAATTATAACAAATCATTCCCCCTGATATATTTAATTAAATAAAATTTAATTTATTAACTGTGCTCAATTTTGTTAAAATTAATCAGCTGTCAGAACCAGCCAACTTTTCTAGTTAAGCCTGAGTTTTTAACCGCGGTTAAAAACTTCTTTTGCCTAAGTCGCAGTTTCATATGAATCTAATTGTTTGGTTCTATAGCAGAATAATTTTCGATTTGGTTTTCAAATCCTTTTTGTTTATCTTTTTCGGTTACCAATCAAACAGTTCTTCCAGCACAAAGGTTTGAACTGCGAATTTCCTAAGATTTAGCATTTTTTGACTAGACATATACGAATTGCTAGCTAGGGAACAATTTATGTTATTCTAGATTAAAGTTCAACTAATAAAACCCAATATTTTTAGAATTAGTTCTTTTTATTTTGTTAATTCATTTTTCATTTTGTTATTTTTCATTTTCTTTTTTTTTTTTTTTTTTGTTTTCATTTTAAATATAAATAAATTTTTTAAATTTATTCTGTTTGTTTTTTTATATATGAAAAATCTAACTTTACATATTTTATGCAAAATAATAATAATAAACATAAAAAATTAAAATTAATAAAACATCTAATCTAATTTATAAAAAAAAAATACCTATAATTATGACTTTTGTTTTAGCAAAAAATAAATGATATTTTTGTTTTTTTTTTGTTTTTGTTTGTTTAAATTAATTTATATAATTATAATAATAAAAAATATATATTTATAATTTTTAATTAAAATTAATTATTTTAGTTTTACTTTTAGCTTTACTAGTACAGTTTGTTTTTTTGGGGTTTTTTGTTTTTAAATCTAAAATAAATAAATATAAAATAATAAAATATAATATAATTTTATTTGTTTTTAATATTCACTGGCGATTAAATATTTTAAAACAATTAAAATAATCTTATTAAATTATTTTTATTTATTCATGGTAGATTTAAAATAAAAAAGAATTTTTTTTGTTTTGTGAATTATTTTTATGAGCAAATTTTTATTAAAAAACCTTTGGAAATTAATTTAAAGTTGTTTAAATTGATACGAAAAAATGTAAAAAACCTGGCGAAATTTTAATACAATTTTAAGAATTTTTTTAAAACAAATTTAAATAAATTTCCACTTTTATTTTTCATTCCGAAACTAAATTTTTTTTTATTTAGTTTTTCTTTTAAACAATATACATTTTAATTTAACATTTTACTGTTAAGTTTTTAACAGATATATAAAAAATAATAATAATAATTAATTATATATTTTATAATAATACATATAAATATTTACAGCGCGTAACAATTTTTTTTTAATTAAAATTTATATACGAAAAGCCCTAAATGAATTAAATTTTTTGTTTTAAATTTATTTTTTATTAATTTATTATAACAAGATAATTTATTTTTTATTTAATTTTTATGTATGTATTTAGTGTAATTTAATTTAATTTGCATTTAGTGAATTACTATTTGTTGTGATTTAATTAGAAAATAAAAACTACTCGAATAATTTACAGTTAAATAATAATGATAGAAATAAGTAGAGTAATTTAAGTATGTATGTAAATAAAAAAAGAAATTATTGTTAATATAAATTATTAGAAATTGTTAATTTTAGTTAAAACAAAAAATAATAATAATTATAATTATTTATAATATAATGAACAGAAATGGTCCCAAAAATAATGGAAAATTTGTTTTTTTTTGTGGGTTTTTGATTCAATTAATTAATTAATTTACATAATTTTAACGAATTTTATAGCTTATATAGTTTAATGAATAATTTTATTTATTCCGTCTTTTTTAATGGCGAAACGGTGCTCTATGTTCAATTGGTGTCGGTGTTGTGCCCCGACTTGTTTTCTTTTGAGCTGATAGTGTTGTGGGCAATGGTGGTGGCTCCATTGATCCACGTTTTGGTGTTTGCATTCCAGATGGCGTAGATGTACCACTTGTATTGCGTCTATCATAGAAAATTTCGTGTGTAAATTAGTATTTTGTATGTACATGTATTATCAAGTTTGTATATCAGAAGGCCTAAAACAACACGCATCATCACAATTAAAACAAATTGGCTTCTGATTTATAGCATTGTACTGAGAGTCAGCTTGTACTTGCCATTTTTGCATTAACTTTTAAAAATATTTAGTCCAAGCTTACTCGTCAAAGAAAATAATAAAGACACATAATATTATTTAGCACAACAACAAAAATATTCGGAAAACAGAATATGTAATAACTTAAAAAAAGGCTTTGGAATTTTGATGAATTATGGGTATGAATGTTTTTAACAAAAATGATAAATTGTTTAATAAATGTACAAAACTAAAAATTAGAATTAAAAATAAAAATTGCAGGGATAAAAACAAAACTTTACTATGTCCTTTCAACACACAACTACATATTAAAATTTACCCAGTTGATGCGTCTGCATCCGCAATACTACTACTATTATTCGATTTTGAATTACTGCCAGACGATAAATTTTGTTTATCTTGCGATACACGACGTATTGGTATTCTTGATCTTACATTTTCAAATCAAGAACACGTATTAAGTTATAATATTAGCGTTAATTAATAGAGAGAAGAAAATACAAAAAAAAAAATTAATTTAATTTAAAAATATTTAATTTTTAAAATTTTTATAATTAATGAAATGAAAACATGAAACATAACATAATAATTTGTTTTTAATTATTGTTTAGAGTGTTATTTACCTAGGAACGCCGACTAGAGTTGGTATACTCGATGATCTACTCATTCCTCCATTCCTGGTTTTGTTATTCAATTTGTTATAGGTTTTAGATGTTACAAGTGTTAAAAATGGCCGAAGAGATACAAGTATATATTATATTAGTGAACAAGCAAATTATTTAATAATACCAATTTTTTATGGTTAATTAATTATAATGTAAATCGGAATACCAATTGGTAATACGACTTAATTTTTAAAAAATATATATATATATTAGAGCATTCAAAAATTTATGAATTTAGTTAATGAATTGTAAATGTCAGAGTAATTTTGTATGGTGTGTAAATAAAAAAAAAATTACCTTGTAGGAGCTGGACTTGCTGAACCAGATGGTGTTCGTGGTCTCGAGCCATAACCCGAACTAACTACTGTACCATTACGTAATCCACCTGATGTTGAACCAATTGATAAGCGTGATGGTCGTGGAGTTGCACCACTCGATGTTGGTGTTGATGTTTGTCCAACACGGCGTGTTGGTATTCTTGATGGTGTACCATCATCGGTACTGTCAAGCGATAATGTTGAACCTTGTCGTGATGGTGGTTTTGAACCGGCACGACTTGCTGGTCGTGAATTTGGTTTTGAATTGGTACGCGAACCACTGCTCGGTGTTAATGAAGCACGGGTAGGCACTGCTGGTTTACGTGGTGTATGTATACGTCCAGTTAAACCCAAACTACTTTCATTATCGCTAAGTGAATCCGGTGTTGAGGCGGATAGTGATGATCGTGATGGTCGCGACATAGCAACCGATCGTTGGGATCGTTCACGGACCTAAATTAAATAATTTTCATAGATTAATACAACATTATTTTTGCATCGACCAAATTATCACGAAAACACATTATTTCAAAACAAGATTACAACAGAAAATTTGGGCATGGATTTATTTTTAGTAATTATATACTTACAAAACAAACCAATTTTGGATTAAAGTGAATATTAAACATAAATAAATGTTTTATTGATTTGACAAAATCAATTTTTCTTTTTTTTTTGATAAAATCATGCTTTACTTTGAGCTACTAATCGCCAATCGATCAAAGCTCAACGTATTTAAAAAAAAAAATTTTTGCTAAATAAAATAGTTTAACATCTAGTATAAAATTGAATATAAATTATAATGTTCTTACCCAATGTGTCGATGGATGACAATGTGGCGCATGAGGGCTCAAAGGTGATGATTTTGAACCTCTTATAAATGCTGTACCCCCAGCCGCCATATGCAATGGATATGCGCATGGGATTTGCTCTTGTTGTCGCAGTCTTTCAAAAATTGGCATTAATTCGGCCAAATGCTCATCGGCTTTTGTGTATAGAGAGATTTTATTACCAGAGAGAGAATTTAGAGTAAACAAATGTAAATATATCGAGGAGGGCCGACGATAGAAATGATCATTTTATAATATATAAAAAATCACGCGACACTATGGCTGTAAATATGGTAAGCTGATGATGAATTTTTTCACAATTTTTTTTAGGTTTAGTAAAAAAAAACAACACGAAACTGATTTAGTTATTCACCCCGATATAACAGTATATAAATAGCAACATAAAAAAACATTTTTTTTTTTTGTAAATAAATGGTTTACACGTAATTAGAATAAATAAATAACAAATAAAACAACATATAGAATTAAAATAAGTACACGTGACCTTAAAATGCGTAACTCAAAAAAAAACTTGATTGATTGTGTGTAAAAATGGTGTTTTTGTAATAAAATACAGTGGTGGATCAAATAAATATAACATTATAAAAATTAAAAACAAGCAAAATCATATCCTAAATTTACACTTGCGCTCGAAATAAAACTGTGAGTCCTCTGTGGAACTCTCACAAATTCAAACAAATACTACCTTTACTTCCATCAAATAATAAACTAAAACGTTTGCATGCAACCATTGAATTGTGTGCCTTAAAAACTTAATAAATTTTTTGAATAAACAATAATTACACTTACCTTTATTTAGTTGGACAAATTGTGTCTAAATAATAAAAAAAAAAATTTGTTTTAGGAATTCTTGGGTGGGGTACAATTTGTCATTTGGATCCTTTCAACAATTTTGGGGAATGGGGACCACTTATATTTTTATAACATTTCTCATTATATAATGAATTATTTACCTTTGTGATTGGCCCTTGAGTTGGTGATCCATTTACACCACCTCCAAGCGATACGCGTGGCTTAAATGCCGCCATACTTTGTGAAACACCATCGGCCAAAATAAATTGCTCCCGTAATTCGATGTTTGTACGTCCCTTGGCTATATATTCGATAGTTTCGATTTTTTTTCGTTTCATATTTCGGGAGGTTGAATTGATTTCGATTTGTTAGATAATTTTTTATGTTTTTTTTTAAGTATTATACATAAAAGTGTGTGGAAAGGATATTCAGGTAATAAGGACGACAAGAGAAAAAAATTTAAAAATAAAAAAATAATTACAAAACAAAGTAAAAACCAATAAAAATTATATATAAATTAAATAAAAAAAACATTTATAAACTCAAAATACTCCGGAAAATCAAATAAACGTACAAAAAAATGCGTGTAACTGGTGCACTGTATAAACAAATAGGCGTTTTAAAACATACTGTGTGTTGAAAAACTATTTGTACATACTTCGAATTCATTTTTTTGTTTATTTGCTTAAAAAATTAAAACTAATAAATTAAAAAAATACCGTTTTAATATTATAATTGACTCTTAATAATGTTTCACTTGGAATAAAATTCGCAAAACAGTGCGGTCTTTCGAAAATCGTGTCATTTTTACACCACCTACCATTGGATTAATCCAATAATTCATTTGGAATCAGTTTTTCAGACATAATGACTAGTGGCGCAACTTCATTTTCATTGCCACCTTGGCGTTGCTTAGTGCAACCCAAAAGTGTTTATATAAATTTACATTTTTGAAAACAGCCGGGATCTTGTAGATATGCGACTTGGCAACAAAAGTCGATTTTATTTGGTTATGTTAAAATATAATCTTCTTTCAAGAGTTTCACTAGACCTTCCAGTTCCATTGATGGTTTTTTGATAATATTTCTAATAGTAGAAGCCTTTATTATAGCAAGGAAGTAAAGGATTGTTCTCGGGATTCCATAATGAAAATGAATTCTGGTAAATTTCCATATTGTTGCGTGAGAATACCATTCTGTCACTGTATTTGTATACTTTTATCACAATATCACAATATATATTAAATTAAAAAAAGAATAAGTAAATTTCCGTTTTTTTCCAGGACTCTAGTTCGTCAAAAAACATAAAAAAAATCGGCAATCGTCTACTTTAAATTGTACAAAACGTGAATCCATTGGATCAATCACAAGCTTTAAAAATTGCGAACATATCATTTAAGTTCTTTTGATTTTGTTACATCAACGACCGATGTTGTATTGGGTATGTTATATTTAAATGTTATGCATATTATTATATACTTGAGGCCGTAAGAATCAGAACAACGTTAAAATTCATTATTTATCGCCGTTTTTAAGAGGCGCGCTAAAACGTGCGCTAAAAACCAAATAATTTTAGAAAGGTACAATTGTGTAACCGTTTGATTTGTTCAAGAAATCTGCGAACTTTGAACTGTATTATATACCAAGTGAAACGTTGTTGGCGTTCAATTGTTATGTGAACGATTTTTAAATATTTATTAATTTTAATTTTGTAAGCCAATAAACATAAAAAAAAAATTATTTTTCATTCGTACAAATACTTTTGCAATGCATAGTCTTTAAATATATAATTTGTGTAAATATATATGCATATATAAACACACAATAATTATATAGAGCAACAAAAGCAACATAAATAAAAATGCAAATTGAGAGTTGATATGAGCTATGAGTATAGTCGTAATATAATTTAGTAAATTTTTTTTAATTAGATGCAATAATTTCTAGATCAGTTCTCTGTACTTATCAATTCTCTTATTTCGACTCTAAAACAACTCACATATATAAACTTACATGACTTATAATTTTATATATTACTATATTCAATATGTGATTTTCCATAGTATCTCAATATTTAATATATATATATAATAAAAATATACTGTTTATTTAATAAATATTTAATCTTAAACTAAATTATATTATTTACATATAAACCACTAAATAATTAAAAATTAAGCTATTAATTTTTTTTTTGTATTATTAAAAATATATTTACTATTTAATGTTAATCTGTAAACCATGCATCGTATAAATTATATTGCACTTTGTTAGTATATTTTTAGAAGTATAGTATAGTGAGTGATATAATATTTGTTTATTAAATAGACCCATGTGCATTTATTTATATCACATTTCTATTTTAAAATAAAAAATTATTTCACTAAATAAGCGGACATATGTATAAATGGATTATGTAATGCAAATGAATGTGAAATTGATGAAGATTGGTATTAGATCGATGTTGTATACTTTTTGAGTGCAATCGATTTTTGCAACTCACAAAGGGCGACAATGAAATTTTTCGATAACTATTTTATCTTAAAACTGATTTGTGGTAGTCAAAGTTCGTAAGCTGTCAGTGCTGGAAGTTTTCTATGGTATTTACCACGAATATATATGTTAATTTTTTATTGCAATTGCTGAATAAAACCTATTGAGATTTATGCTCTTTATTAGAGCCATCAATGAAATGGATGAATGATCATATCATGAAACTTAAAATTCCTTTGGATCTTCAAATCAATTTATTATGTAAAACTGTAACTGATTTAACACGTTAAAAATTTATTTAGAAAGTTTATAAAGCGTATGATGTTGTTTAAAGAGTTATATTTAAATTAAAATATTTAACAAAAATCACAAGCTAGAAAAACTAAATTATACGGAGAATTTCGATTTTAATCGTCATCATGCATTTCTATATAACAGATGCGATACCGATATCGCTTAATTTAACCACACCAAAGGATTTAATTAAACAACATCATCGCGTTGAAAAAAAAAAATAAAAATACAACAACAAATAATTTTAAAAAACTAAACAAGACAATTTCCAAATTTAAAATTGATTTCGATCAAGAAACAATAAATTATTGTCTCGATGCGAAAATCGAAATTTATCACATTTAATTCTATGATTTTGTTTTAACATTAACAAATATTCTTTATAAGTTAAATCGGGTTTCTTACACAGTGGACAGCACGCTTCATGTTGCCGCGGATCATTTGGATTTGGTAATGGTAAAACAATTGCAACTAATTTTATCGATATGCGTATGTATAATGTGTTATAATAAATTGTGTTAAAATGATTATTTTTAGTAATTTAAATTGCATGCAATTTTGAAAAACATCCAACCAAAAAAATCCCAATAAAATAAAAAAAATAAACACGCATAATTTTTTTTTTTTAAATTATAAAAATGATTTAAATTAATAAGGGAGAAACCATATTTTAGTGTTTTTACCAAGTTTTTTTTTTTACAAATGTTTTTATTTGTTTTTTTTTTTTAGTTATAATTTACAATTTATAACCATTTTGATTAATATTTTATGATGTGTGAGAGCAAAATGAAATATATAAAAAACATAAATTAGTTATTTTTAATTAAATTATTATGATTATTAATTATAAAGCGAAACAATTAATTTTTTGTATATCGATTATCGCATTAAAATGAATTTGATTAATAATTTTTAAATGACCATTTCCTTCTTCGGGTTTAACGTTTATATATATATATATATATATATATATATATATATATATATATATATATATATATATATATATATATATATATATATATATATATATATAAATTGATTAATTATTTTCATATATTATAAACTTATAATTTTTAAGGCTATTTTATTTTAAGTTATTTAGTATAAAAGATAAAAATATGTGAACATACCTCGGCATGGATCGTTTTTCAATAAGAACTCATCTAAAGCTACCCATCCTCCACCAACACGAACCATCACAGTACTTCTTAAAATTCTGACTAAGCGTAATTTTTGTGAATCTCCAAACTATAAAATACAAATT
Source organism: Tipula confusa (assembly GCA_963556175.1). Classification (NCBI taxonomy): domain Eukaryota; kingdom Metazoa; phylum Arthropoda; class Insecta; order Diptera; family Tipulidae; genus Tipula; species Tipula confusa. The sequence continues at coordinate 3,221,018 of OY744476.1, forward strand.
TGTTAGATAAAAATCGATTAAATCGTTCGTTTATATTGTTTATGATTTACTCTGTATTTTCCTTCTCCAACTTGGAATACACGGAATTTTTGACGACATGTACACAACATAACCAATCGTTTAACTTCATCGTGTATTTTATCGGCATCCGTATCTGGTTTTCGTTCTTGCCAATCGGGTCGCAATGCTGCAATAAATTCTTGCCAATCGATTAATCCTTCATTGTTTCGATCGAATAAGTCAGCTACGGCACCCATTTCTAATCGTGATGTGTCGAATTCTGCGCCGCGAAAAATTTATAACATGTATTTATGAAACCTTATAAAGTTTATTTAATAAAATCACTTACTTGTATTTATGATTCCACCGATAAACACTTCCCTTGGTATTAGTCCATTATTATCCTTATCCATTTTTCTAAACAAGTCTGTCAATCGTGATTTCTTGTGATTCATGAATTTCAAGAAACGTTTACGCCAATCATCCCAACTGAATTGTCGTACACGTTCCAAGTCTTGAAGATACGCAAGATGATCGTGTAATCGTCGTTGACGATCCCACGCCAACATCCATACGTATCGCCATTTATCCCAAAGGAGACGTGCTTGCGGTGATCGGAATTCAACTTCAGCTTGGCTATATTTCGAAAAATTTATAAATTAATTAATTAAATTTACGTTATACAAAAGCAAATAAATAATTCAAAGAAACTTATACAATCAAACACTAAAGAATTTTTTTTTTTTTCTGTTAATTTCATAACAAATAATACATTACAAAACATAAAATATGGGATTTTTAAAATCATAATTTTATTTTAAATCATAAAAAAACATAAATAAATAATTACCTGGCTGCAAATCTAGGACCATAATGAGGTAAACGATCTCTTTCTGGTGTATTTTCTCGACCAGGACTAACACGACTACAGTTTTTGTAATTTTCAAATTTAATTTTTTAGACAAAAACCAAATGTTTTGGGAAACGGGCAAAAATAAAAAAAATAAAATAGAAAAATAAAAATCAAAAATAAGAAAACGAATTTTTCTTGTGTTCTATATAAAAATATGTAAAAAAAAATTTAGTGTATCTAATAGTTGCAGTCTACGAAGACCACATTTTAGAAAAAATTTAGAAGAATTAAATTATTAAGAAAAATTGTTTAGATATTGCGTTATTTAAATAAAACAGCTATCGTGCAAACACTAAGCTTTATTTCATCACTAGCGTATTTAAATTAATTATAATTTTTTTTTTAAATTATTATTTACCTGGTTTTACGAGAATTAAGTCCAGTATCACGAGAACCTTTGAAACTGTTTGTTAGGATTTGATTGAAAAGAAACAAACACAAAACATAAAAAAACATTATTTTAGAACACATTCAAATAAAATAAATAAGTTAGAACTCGAAAACATTACATAAATAAAAAATGTACAATTATAAAATAATTCAAAACTAAATACAAGAGCTCAGTTCAGATTAAGTCATTTGGAAATATACAATTTAACTAAAATTTAATTTAGTGAATGGTCTAAGTAAATTTCCAAATAACTTTAACTTTAAAATTCTTTTCCCAGTTTGCTTATAAAACGTGTAAACAAAGTACAAACCTTTGTCTTCTACCCATAGTGCTATTATGATCAGGTGAGTGCTCACGTAAATCTTGTACTGACCCTTTACTATAAATAAAACAACAAAACACAAAACATCCATGCAATAAAATAATAAACAAAAATACAAACAACATAACGGAAAAAATAGTGTTAGTACATGCAATAAACTATTTAAAAAAAAAAATAATCATAAGGATTTTGACTAAAAAAATACTTTTATGTAAAAAACTGGCAGCAACACCAACGAAAAAAACTACATACGTTTTAATTGCACCACGTGAAACTTTACGATCTTTTGTGCCGGGTGGTGCTTGTCGAGGTTTACACGCACGATCTACTTCAATTTGACGACGTGCTGTATTTTCCATAAACTCTTTGTGATCGGCGATTAGGACTTCAACGGGTGGAATTTCTTCGGGTAGGGTTTCTTTCTCTAGATCTGTAAAATTAACGTAATTTGTTATAGTCTGTCAGCAAATATAACAAAACACAAAATATATACTTAATAATGTAGCTTCAAGACCGCTCAACCATGCTAATAATTCTTCAATTGATTCATCCAAATCCTTAAGCGTTTGCATATGACTTCGTAATTTTGTATCTCTAGATATGGCCCATTGCGACACCTCATCCCAACGTGATTGAATAATTGTTATCCAATTTTTAATAATTGGTATTGCTTCGGGATGTGACTTGTTAAGTATAATTTGTGCTAGGTCAAGAGTTTCATCTTTGTCGTGTTCTTTTTCGCGTAGCTCACGTAAGAATTTTTCATGTTCATCGAGTAAAATTTTAGCATGATGTTCATCCTCGGGTGTCGACGATACAAATCGTAATTTTTGTTCAGCCTCCGATAACCATTCAAGTAACATATGTACCATTTTATGTAATCGTTCAGCTTCGCGTAAAGCTTCTTGTAATCTTGTGCCACGTCGCAAACTCAAATCTGTTACATCGTCCCATAATCCTTGTAGTTCTTGTAGATCTTTCGATACATTTTTCGAATCACCAGCGCGTTCGAGGTCACGGCCTGTTTTTAATACAGACTGCATTTGTTGCGCTCGTTTCTGTAAATCATTTTCTAATTCACGATGTTGATCAACTAGTGATGTAACGGTATCTAAATCACCATGTACTGGTCCTTGTTCTGATAAATGTGCTTTCGCCTTTTTCAACCAATCGAGTAATGCTTGAAGTGCTTCCGAAAATTGGCCAGATAATAAAAGCGCCTCTTCTAATTTTCTTTGACGTTCAACACTCTTCGAGCAAACTCGAGTCCATGTTTCTTTTAATTCGATTAGCATACCGTTCAATTGTGACTCGTCGTTCTTAGGAGCACGATCAATCAAATGTTTTCCATTGCGCATCGTGGCATCATAATTTGCTTGTTTCGACGATAAATTACGTTGAGTTTCACGTAATTTCTCCAAATGTTTTTTAATTTTATCTGGTGAATTACTATTAGCAACATCTTCCGCCAATACATCCAAATTGGTTTCGGTATCCTGGAGCCATGACATAAGGTTTGCCCAAGCATCGTGGAATTCACGCGCCTCTTTATAGCCATGATCGAGAGCTCGTGTTCGTTCGGCAGCTTTAGCAACAACACGTTCCCATCGATGTTGGACAGAAACCAATAAATTCTTAATTAGAATTACATCCTGTTTTTGACTGAAATATTTCAAATGGGTTCCCTTTTTGTCTAAGAGTAGCATAGCTTCACGATGTACGGATACATCTTTTTGTAATATTTTATGCTCCTCAATTTGCTGTTGTATGATTTCGAGTACTCGAGATACGGGCGTGGCGCCGGCAAGTTGTTTTTCGGCCGCTGTTAACCATTCAACAAATTGTTGTAAAGCTTCATGGAATTCGGTTGCCTCACGAAGTGCAATTTCGAGTTTAATTTTCTTATCGTTAGCCCGAGACATGACGGCATCCCATCGTTGTTTTAGTGTACGTAGCGTATGTTGTAAATTACTGGATGGTACTTTAAGATGTGTTTGTTTCTTAATATATTCTTGCCCTTGTGCTAAAAGTGTATCAACTTTAATATGATTTTCTTCCAATTCCTTGTAAACCTCCATAAATCGTTCTAGCTGTTCAATAGCAGTTTCTGGTAGACCGCCAACTGGTTTACTTGCACCAATCACACTATCTACATCACCAAGCCATCCAAGCAAATCTTGAACTTCGGACATAAAAGCGTGTGCTTCTTTAAGTGCCTCCTCTAATTCATGTTGACGATCTGATGATTTCTGTATCAAATCTTTCCACTGTTTATTAAGCTTATACAATTTCTCTTGCGTAGTTGAGGCTTCAACCGATCCTTTATCGGTTTCGATCAATTGGCGACCAGCATCATTTAATGTATCAACAGAGCTTTGATGGGCTTGTACGTCATTAGCCAATACTTTAAGCTTAGCCAATTCAATTTCTAACAATTGAGGATCACCTGGGATTGGTTTTAATTGATCCAATGTATTATCTGTCCGGCTAATCCAAACTAAAAGTTCATTGAGTGCATGTTGGAATTGTCCCAAATGTAGTAGAGCATTTTCTAATTGTTTTTGACGATCAACGAGACCGCGAAGAAGATTTTCCCAGCGACGATTAACTGAATTTAATGGTTCACGAATAGCGGCTGCTTGTTCAGCTGAAGTCTTTTCAGTAAGTTCGATGGCTTGCCTAGAGTAAAATAAATAAAAGTTACATAAAAATTATCACACAATTCGATCTAAAGACACGCAAGCCTAAATAACCACATAAAAGGCAAAACAGAAAGCTTTAGGTTAATTTAACAAATTTACGTGCAAAACGAGGAATTTTGATTAGTATTTAACACTTTAAACGATAAATTGATGTGAAAAACGATTTTAGACAGGAATTTGTTGAAATAAAATTCGTCGAAAATGTTTTAAAATAAACTGTCTCTCAACTGAACTTCTCGTACATTTGTTCTATGCGCTTTTATGCTGAATCGACATTTCAATTTTTACGATTTATAATGTTCCAACGAATTATATTTAAACAAAAAAAAAATTTTTTTTGACTGACATCAAACAATTAATTAGAACATTTAGAAAAACTTCGAAAAAGAGCACAGTTTTTCACCATCAAATCATAAATAAAAATATGTAGGCATATAAAATTGTAAAATTTACTGTAGATTTAGGTTGATTTTGATAATAAATTATTAATGGCCAATTGGTAATCGTTACAGTAAATCTTCTTAGTCATTCAATATAGAATATTATTTGCAAAACAACAAAAACATCAAAAATTAGATAAACAAATATAAAAATGTGATCCTTGCCTGTCCAACGCTCTGCGCGGTTCAAAAACAATTTCAAAGTTATATTTTTTATATTTTTGGTAATATATTGTGAGGATGAGGAGGGCATGTGAATTAAATAAAATTTGATTTGTTAGATAAAACAAACTAAATACTAAAAAAAAAATAATAATGATTAAATAATTAATTGGCTGTAAATGTACTAAGTAGTCACGAAAATTAGATCGATATTTTCAAGAAATGTTAGTAAATCATAAAATGATATCAATGGTGAGTCGTCCGAAACTTATGTTTAAATACATTTTTGGTTAATTGTCTAAGAAAAATGCGTAAGAAATACTGTCCTATCAATTTTTCAAACACTATTCAAACTATATTCAAGACAAATAATGTAAATATATGTTGAATAGTGGTAATATGCCAAACGTATATTGTTCAATTTGTGGGTATGTTCAATTTGTTGAATAGTGGGGTATCGTATATTGTTCAATTTGTGTGGTAACTAAAGTCAATAATAAAAAAAATAATTTAAATTTTCCTTACCGGTTAAGGGCTTCCACCTCTACCATATGTGGATCCACATCATCCTTGAAATGTTTTAGTTGAGCAATTTGTTTCTTTACGGCATCAATATCGGAACCGACAGGTCCTAATTTGGCAAACCGATCTTCTGCCTTGTCCAAGAATTTCAATAGATTTTGTAATGTTTCATGGAATTCCATTGCTTTCTCCATAGCATCGATTAAATTCTCTTCGCGTTTTGCATATAGCGCTGTGATATTATCCCAAGCATGATCCAAATCTTCGATATGCTTCTTGACCTCAGGCTTATCAGGTTCACCACAAAGCGACATTAGATTATTGCCTGTGCGACGAACTTCTTCAACTTCTGGTTTTGTTTGATCGATTTCTTGACGGATTTCTTGCAACGCAACTTGTTGCTTTTGAATGGCTTGAGGTTGTGCAGCCGGTGGTTCCTGTGTCGATAATGTTTCTTGCAGATCTTTTAATGTTTCCATAATGGCATGTAATTCACGCCAGAATTTATCGGCAACTTTGAGTACATCATCTAGTTTGGCTCCACGTTTGGACGTCGCTTGTTGCACATCATTCCATAAAGCGTTTAATTTTTCCAATTTCTTTTTGATATCACGAACAGCTGGATCAGCTTGATTATTTGCTTTAGCGATTACATCGTTTGCTGCACGCTGTACTGCTGCGAATGCTTCACCACGCTTGTTGACATCATCGATAAGTGCAGCATTTTCTTCGATTTGCTCTTCGATTTTTGGTGGATGTGCGGACACGGGTTCGGCTTGATTAATTTGATCAGCGGTATTGGATAAAGCGCGTAGCATACCCTCTAGTTTATCAGAGAATTGGCTTGATTCTTGTAACGCCTGTTCAAGTGCCAATTGTCGTTTGCGTAGTTCATTTCGTAGAGCACCGTAACGATTGTTGTCGGAATTAAGAATTTCGTGAATTTTATTAGTATCGTCATCGGCGACTAGAGCGGCTAAAGCATCTCCAGTTTTATTTAATTTATCCAATAGTGGTTTATGTTCAATAATCGACTGTCCTAATCGTTCATTTTTATCTTGTTGCGCTGCTATCTGATCTGGTCGTAAAGCTGGCATGCTTAGCATTGAGATTTGATGTTCCATTTCATCGAGCCATGATGACAATCCACTATGTGAATCGGCGAAATGTTCGGATAGCGGTAAAGCTTGTTCCAAAATTGATAAACGATCTGAACATAGACCAGTGACAGTATCCACAACTTCTTTTAAATCTTCTAATTTCTCACGTAATGCAATCGCATCGTCGATTGGTTGTGATTCTCGCAATACTTTTTTGGCTGAAGCCGTAACATCACGTACGCGACCCTTTTGACTAGCTATATCATCATTAATTGATTTATGTTCTTGTAGTTGTAAGCGAACAGCATCTGGTTCCATTGATGGTTGATCAGCATCACGTAAATTACCATCCATATCACGGAACCATTCAAGTAATTCATCCAAATCTCCAGTAATTTCTTTTGATCTTTGTTTACTGAGATGAAGACGTTCGGTTTTTCTTTGTATTTGTTCGGCAATGGCATCGAATCGTCGATTATCTCGAGTCACGAGACTTTCAATAGTTGCGGCACCTTCTCCGGGAGAAATTTGACATAATTGAGGTCCGACGAGATTTACATTTTCAAGTACAGGACGCATTTCAGATAGGTCACTGTGTAGACGGATAATCTCATTTTCACGTGGTTCTCCAGTAGCCAAAATTGATTCTGCCTCTTGCATCCATTCGAGAAGGCGAGTATGAGCCTCATGAAAGCTTTGAACTAATGGCAATGCGGCTTGAGAACGTTTTAAAGTATCACCGCCTTTAGTTGTTAATTCACCGTATCGTCGTTGGAGAGAATCCAATTTATCCTTTAACTGTAGAGCTTCATCGGATGTGATGTGCTTCATTAGCTCGGAACCAGTTTCGACTGTCGATTCTACATTTGGGGCTCGATTTGCGATATCTTCATTGAGCTCGACCAGCAAGTCCATTTGCTCTAATAGCTTTTCTGTGTGTACTGGGATAATCTTGTATCGGGCTAATCGAGTTTCCATCGCTTCCATCCAGCCAACGAGTTCTTGATATGTTAACACTAGATGTCGTAGACCTTGACGCGACTCTAACAGAAGTTGACCAACATTATCACTTACTTCTATTAGGTTTGTGTACCTATCGGTGATACCTTTAACTTTTTCACCAAGTGCGGTTCCTTCATCTTCCCCGACAAGTTCCATAAGTTGACCAGCAATATCGGCTAATTCCGAGAAATCAGGTTGCTTACCAACAATGTCATCGTGGAGGGCTTCATGCTCATGAATTCGTTGTTGAATCTTTTCTTCGTCCGTTGGCACTAGCTCCATAGCCTTAACACTTTTTTCGGCTCCATCCAACCATTTGGTTAATGGTATAAGTTTATCTTGGAATTGTTTAGCGACGTGCATTGCTTGTTCTAAATCTAATGTTCGTGTTTGCGCTCCATCGGTTAACGAATCAAAACGACCCATAAGTTCTTTAAGCTGTTTCTCTATACGCGCCTTTTCGGCTGGATCACAATTGGCTGCCACTTCTTGACCAAGAGCAAACAGTGATGACATAGAATTTTGACGATCCATCAACATTTTCTTCAAGAATTTTTGCTCTTGTAACTGCGCTTTCACTACCTTATAGTCTGCACTTGGTGGTTTTTGATTTGCGACCATTTCTTCGGTATCACTCAACCATTTAGCTAATCCATCCAACGCTTCTTGAAATTTACCTGATTGTAAAAGGGCGACATCTAATCGACGTTCCCGCTCGTTCATTTTCTCTTTCAAGTTATTCCATTTTTCATTCATTTTTTCCAAATCCTTTTCGAGGACGCTAGTCGACACGCCATTTTGGGCCGATCGGACTAATTCTTGTCCTAATCGATTGATCTCCTCCAGCTTTTGTGCAAGTGGCTCAACATTTTTGGTTCGGAACCGACGGAATTCTTCTTGTTGGTTACGAATTTGGTCTAATTCTGAGCCAACCGGTTTGAGCTTACGGAATTCTTCAGAAATAGCTTGCAAGTCCTCAATTATCTCAGTATGATCATCGTAGAATCCTTGAAGTTGTTTCAAAGCATGCTGAAGTGAGTCTTCTTGGTCTTTAGAACGATTCTCAAGTCGTTGCAGAGTTTTACGTAGTCCAGCAATTTGATCTCGCGTTTGAATAATATCTGGTGCAAAACCGGCATCTAATAGACGAGCTCCTGATTTTTCGAGATCGTTGATCTGTTCTGCAGCACGATCAATTTTATCTAATACTACGACAACTTGATCGATTTGATTGAGAACGACACGCACTTCACGAGCTGGTGGTGATAAGCCATCCACTTCACTTTCTAGATCCCCTAGTTCCAAACCGAAAGCCCGAATTTGATCTTGGAATTGCGTGACAGCAGTTGCGGCCGATTGTAATTCACCACAACGATCGGTTAATCGTGATTGTAAATCATCGATACGATCGCCAACGGCTTCAACATCACGTCGTAAGTGATCAGCATCACCACCAGCATCTCGTACTTCATGGGAAATGTCATCGGCTAATTTCCGAATGACTTGAAGAGGTTTACGAAGTGCTTCGGCTTCATCACGAATACCTTTAACACGATCTAATAGTTTTGGATCTTTAGCAGCTCCTCCAAGTGCATCGTGAGAAGCTAATCGATCTTCACATCGACTAACAGCGTGATCAAGATCCCTTAGCTCATCATTAAAGTCGGCGAGTCGTCGGGCGCATGTTTCAAGCCCTTGAGCACGGGCAATCAAATCATTATTTAATTTTTCCCAACGATCTTTTAAATCTTGTATCTCGGCTTTAACCGGGTCTTTATCAATATCACAGGCCGAAACAAAGGTCTCACCTAAGCTCTTAGTTCCTTCGTACTCTCCAGATTTTTTCCATATTTCACTGCGGAATGCTTGAAGTTCCTTTAATTGTTGATCAAGTTGAGCTTTTTTCAAGATTCCAGGACGTAAAGAGGCTAATTTATCTTCGGCCGTTCTTAACCATACTAAGAATGTCTCAGATGATTGGTAATATTTACGACAGTGTTCTAAACTTTGTTGGAGCCGTGAATGACGATCGCTAGCTTCACGTCGTAAACGGTCCCATTGTTGCTGAATTTTATCCAAATCTCGTTGTAGGTTTTGATTTCCTGGTTTAGCAGTAAGCTCTTTACCTTTATTCAATAACATAATAATTTCATGTTCTCGAGCCATTACTTCGCGATAGATTGGTTCATGATTTTCAACTTGGTGTTGAAGAGTTGGACGATGAGCGGATACTAAAAGACGTTCTGATAAACTTCCCAATTCGCTTGCTAGCCAGCCAAGAGTTTTAGCACAGCTTTCAGCAAATTGTCGTCCATCTCGTAGTGCGGCTTCGGTTTCAGCTTTACGATTATCCAATTTCTTTTGTAGTGTACCGTACTGTTTGCCTAAAGCAGCAACACGAGAATTAACATCAGCGCGGGAAGCTGGATCACCAAGCACATTACAAAGAGCTTGAGCTGATTGTTCTGCATCGGCCAATAATGGCCGTTGACCTTCGAGCTGACGTTCAAGATTTTCAATTTTTCGTAAATTATCTTGGAAATCACGATCGGTAGGTAGACCATCTAAATTATCACTGATATTTTGAAGTGCTTCTCTGAGACGATTCAACCCAGCATCGAATTCTTTTGATGTATCAGCCGCTGCTCCTAAACTTTCAGCACGCTCATCAAGACGATTAACTAAATCATCCCATTTCTTTTGTAGCGCACCCAATTTACTGTTAACAGCTTGTGATTCAGGTGAATTAGGTTTAACATAATCGAGTATCGATTTTCCAACATCGGTCAAATGATTAAGTTGCGGTTGTTGGCCACGGAACTCTTCGCGAAGAACTTGAACTTGTTGTACCTGACTTTGTACCATACGAGGATCTGACGATATTGGTCCAAGTACCGTTAGCATACGTTCTTTGGCCGCAAGCCATGCATTTAAATTATCGTGAGTATCGAGGAAGTCTCGTAACTGTTCTGAAATGCTGATACGGTCTTTGCACAAATCGTTTAGGTTCTTCCAACGATCTGATACAATTTCGAGATCATGGCGTAATTTATCGGCACCTTGTACATCAGCCTTGCGTCGAAGAAGATCTTTAATTTGGGCCTTTGTCGAGTCGAGTAAACTTTGTTTTTCGTACATCTCTTCCAATATTTTACGCGCAAGTTTAGTGCATCGTTCTGCATCGTCTTTTGAACTGATGGTATCCTTCGGCACTTGACGTTGAATTTTGTCCAAAAATTGTGATAAATTTTTCAAACTCTCTTGATGTTTCTTGACTTCTTCTTTGACCGAGTCAAGCTCATTTTGACGATCAGTGATACGCACACCCACTAAACCGTAACGATTGTTAATTTCATTTAATTGTTGTTGAACAGGTGATAGTTCTGAAATTTGGAAACCGTCTTGAGATGATCGGCGGCTTCCAAATCCGCTTGATCCACCAGGTGAAAGTGGTGAAATTATAGGACTTTGTCCGTAATGTACAGATTTGGTTGGACTTGGTGATCCTCTCATTGGACTTACAGTTGTTCGCTTGATTGGACTATAAGTCGATCGCTTACGAGACGGACTGTCTGGTCGGATTAATGCATCATATTGACTTCCTAGATCATTAACTTTTTCGATATTTACAGAATAATCACGATGTTCTTTGATCAATGGTTTAAGTTCATCGTTTTGAATTTTAATAACTTCGAGATCAACTGCCACCGGTGATAAGCTATTGGTACGTGACTCAATTCGTGCTAACCAACTGAGTACATCTTCTTTGAGATTATCATATGCGGATAACTGTTCGGCGCGTTGTTTAGCCAATTTTGTTTTTTCTTCTAGTGAAGTGTCGAGATTCTTCCATTGATTTTCGAGTGCTTTGACTCGATCGCGGACTGGTCCTGTATCGGTAACATCACGCTGTCCGACCAAATCTTTACCGCTATGAACACAATTCTCATAAATTGGCCGCAAATGTTCTTTTGTTCGAGACATGATTTGCATTCGAGAGGCGAGCTCTTCAATTGGTAATGTACTTAATTCGCGCCCCTCAAGCGTTTCTTGTAAGATGGAAAGTTCTTTCTCAATTTCAGAGCTTCCATCGTTGAATTTATTTAGTTGAACTAGTGTTGTATCCAGAAATTCTCCACGTTTGATTGCTTTGTCTAGCAGTTTTTCGTAACGTCCGGTTACATCTTGTAACTTACTTTCGATTTTCTTTGCCATTCGCGCATTTGAAGCAGTTTGAATTAAGTCATGTGCTGATGTTGTTACACTATCGATCGATTCATGATGCGACTCGAGATCGACTAATAATCCTCGGTGTTCGCGCACTTGTTCTTGAAGGCGATCTTTTATTAAAGAAGCTGGGCGGAATTGGGCTTTAAATTTATCTTCGGCTTGGTTCATCCATCCGAACAGGCCGTCCAATGCGTCTTGCACTCCTTGTGATTGAATTAAGGCGGTATCAAGTAGTTTGCATCGGTCTCCTAATGCTTCGAGTAGCTGACTATATTTATCCTTTATTTCTTCCACTGGAACTTCAAGGGCTGTAACTTCACCTGGACTTAATTGACCAGCTAGCGATTTTAATAAATTATCAACGCTTTGCTGGACATTATCAATAAGTCGTTCTTGAGCTAAGAATTCGTTATGCAATCCTTTAGCTTGATTCATTTGATCTTGTACGGCTTGCGGATCGGCTGCAACTGGATCGGATAGCACTTGTGCGACACGTGGATTTATTTCACGTAACCAAGTACGTGCCTTTTCTAACGCATCTTGATAATCACGTTGACGGCCACCTAATCCTGATAATTTATCAGAAAGTGCATTGGCACGGTGTAACAAATCACGATATTGTGCCGAGACCAACGAAACTTCTTGGCGTACAGCACTTTCTGAACTAGCTAATGGTTCGATATGTGGTAATCGCTCGGGTAATGTTGTACGGAAATCATTAAGCACAACTAAAAATTCTTTCGATTCGTCAACGAATTTTTGTGCAGACATCGCAATAAATCGTAAATCAGCTTGATGTGCAATTACATCGCTAACGAACTCTTTAATCGAATCTCCTTGATGCGACAATCGAGTCAAATCGGATAAAGAACGTTCTTTATCTTCGAGTGTGCGTCGAGCTGTCTGTAACCATTTAGAAAAGATTTCTAGTTCTGATTGAAGTTTATTGAGTTCATCGCGTGCCGCATTCAAACGTTTTAATAATTTTGCAGTACGATCTTGAGCACGATCGACACGTGAACGAAGTTCCCGCCCTGAATTTTCGAGTGCTGAAACTTCTGGTGCACTAAGCACATCACCTCCGGTCAATACGATTTGACGAACTTGTTCCAAACAAGATGCAACAGGTCGGGCTTGCGAATCAATATCCTCTTTAATTTGCTGTAAAATAAAATCAAGTCATATTGTTATCTATTTAGTGAGAACATTTTTTTGCTTAGACTTACTTTTAACAAATTGATTTGATTTCGTAATTCATCATTACGCTCCTTTGGACCGCCGATCGATGTAATTTTTTGTTCGACTGTAGTGATCCATTTGAGTAGACTAGTCAAATTATCTTCGCATAAGGCAAATTTCTCTTTAACCGCTTGCTAATAAACGAGACAAAAAAAATTGACAAAATATTTTAATTTTCTGATCAATTCAAGGTGATGCTCTAGACAAGAGAATGCGACTAATGTGTATAATTCATTTAAATTTGTGTAGGAAAATAATGAAAATTGATGATTAAATAGAAAATGGATCTTAAAATTTAAAAACACACAAAATAAAAATCCAATTCTTATTAACTATCGCGCGTATATCAGTAGGCATCACACGATAGAAAATCAAAGAATTTCTGCAAACCTTATAGAGGCTGGAAAAAAGCATTTTTAATTAAAAACAAAAAGCAAATCTTGCGCCACATCTTACCAAACTGCGGCCTTAATTCTAAAAAAGCTTTTTTTTTTTTTTTGGGTATCATAACGATCAAACATAAATTCTCATTCGCTTATTAAAAAAAAAATATAGTAGTTATTTTCATTAATTAGTAAATTACAGGCATTGTAAAAAATTATTAATGTTAATCATGCAACATTTATATAAATAAAAAATAAAAATAAAATAAAATAAGATAAAAAACAAAAAAAAACCTGGAAAAACAACAAATAATTAAATTAAAGTTGAAAAATTATGAAAATGATGCGTCATGTCGCATGAAACTATCGCGATAGTTGCATGCAACATCCGACCAAATCGTTTCAAAAATGTATTACCACACACTACCCAAAAGTATTAATTTTTGTATGTTTCATGCAACAAAAAAGCCAATTCAAAGCATTTAAATGTCATGCGATAGTTTTGAGTAGTGTAGCGGATACATGCAATATAATAGTAACATGTTTTTAAAAATAAAATGGAAATAAAATAAAATATACTACCTTTATAAAGTTCTAGCGAATTTTATACAAAAATTCACTAAAATATTGTTCATGCATTTTATAATCTAATTCTAATAAAAAATTTTATGTATGGATTGTATGTATGTAGTAACAAAATATGCGGAAGAGGATTATTGCCGATTTATTTATAAAGCCTTTCACTAAAAAGGATTTTATTGTATGTTCGTTCTTGCGATGTTGTTAATCATAAATGGATGGTTTCTTTTTTGATACACCAGAATCGATGCATAAAAAAAAATTTGTTAGTCTGATGATGATTTTTCATGATTCTTTAAAGTCAGTTCATATAGCAGATAATTCAAAGAAATTTTTTAATGAAATTAAATGTAGAATTATTTTGAAACACTAGAATACATTTTTTTGATTATTACATGAATTATTACTTGTATCAGCTGAAAGAAAGTTAAAAACAAATTATAGACGAGTTATAAATATTAATACGTAATTATACCAACAATAAGATTTGATTTGTGATAGATACATTTACAGATTGAAATTGAGATAGAGACATACATAGATAGATTGATTGAAATTCAAATATTTGATATAAATTAGATTCATGCAATAAGTTTGATGAACAAAATGATGAGTGAATTAAACATTTTAATGTATCTGTGTATGGTGAGTAATTTAAATGTGGTGATGGTTTGATGTGCCTAATTAGAATTTTATAGATCCTACTATCTTTATATTTAAAACAAATTAAAATTTATAATGAAAAGAAGTAATTAGAATTTAAATGAAAACTTGATCTAAATCCCAGTCCCTTAAAATTCATGATTTAATTCACTGCATCAATTTATAATGTACCAAAATCACATTATTATATATCATTAAAATATAAAAAAAAGTTATATTTAAACAAAGCAGCCAATTTTTTTTTTTTTTTTTTAATAAATTTAAATTTTTTATATAATATTAAGATGACCATGAAACGGATAAGATGCTTCCAACCATTACATAAAAATAAATAAAACATAAAATTTAAGAAGCATACTGAGCCATAATTGTAATGTTTTTCCGCAAAAATGAAAAAATTAAAACTCAAAAGCGGACAGTTTAATAATGTCAAAACAAAAATTTTTGATTTTAGGTGATTCATGTAAGCTGATTTGATTGATGATGATATGATTTATGGATTTCGGTTAGAATTATGTATCAAAAATTTAGAGTTTATATAAAATAAATTATGCAGTTGCAATCTACCAGAATTTTGTGACAACAAAACAAGCGCCAATCTTGTACATTACTGCATTTAATTTATGTTTATAAAATTTATATGCGAAAAAGTGTGTTTGTGGTTGTTGTGTGTAGAAATAGGTTTATAAAATTTTGTATGTGTTTTATGCTAAAACATTTCATAGAGTTTAAAATGTGTTGTGCTATTTCAAAATTAGGTATATAAATTTGGAATTTAGAAAAAATCTCTATGAAAAATTAATGCATGATTATAACAGAGTAAATTAGCAATATATGATAAAACAAATAAAATTTGTGACTCACCCTTTGCTCAGCCGGTAGTAACAATCCACGTTCTTGTGCTTTAATAAAATCGACCGACACTTTTGATTCAGAATCAACAAGTCGTCCTTCGATAGGATCGACTAAACCGGAAGCGAGAGCGGCAACAAGCGGTATTATAGTACTATTATCAGAATCGCGAACTACAGTCGACGATGGATCTATAAGACCCGATGTAATCGTGTCGGCTAGTGTTAAACGTTTACGATCGATTATGGCGGTTGGTGTGGCAAATGGATCAATAAAACCACCAGTTGTTGGATTATATAAATTAAATTGAAGCGCTTCTAACAAGCCGAAAGCACGTTTTGGGGTAATTATCAAACCATTATCGATTGCGGCAGATAATGCATTTAATTTTGATGTATTTGTATCTAAAACATTAGCCTTTTCCCCATCGACCAAACCTTTGCGATATGCTTCAGGTAGCCGTAATAATTTTTTCTTTGCCCCATCTTTAACTAATACAGTTTCAGGATCTATTAGTCCAACTGTAACAGCTTCTTTTAGCGTATATGGTTTTGTAGTTTCGACTGGGTCCGTATATTTTCCGGTCAATAAATCTAATCGATTGGACTCAATAGCCTCGTCAAATGATATAGGCTCGCGTATATAAATAACACATGTTGGATCGAACACAAAGAATAATGATTTTGAGTCAACGGTAGTTCGTTTCTCTAAATCAATGACTCCATCGATGATCGCTAATTTTAATGGTCGGAATTTATTCGTATTGGGATCTTTTATCACCGCTGTCTCAGGATCAATAAATTCATATTTTATAGCTTCGTCGATACTCATTTCACGTGGTGTTTTAAGCGCAGGTGATGCTGTTAAGTCAGTCGCGTCAATTTTAACAATTTGTCGATTTGAAACAGGATTATCGACCGTAATCAAAAGACCTTTTTCGAACGAGACATCATAATTATATGAGCGTTTAGTTTTTGAATCAAGGACTCGACCTTTGGTAACGTCAATATCACCATTATTGATGGCTTTGTGTATAGGAGTGGTTGTACCTGATACTAAATTTTTAAATACCGTACTATCGGGATCGATCAGCCCCGAAGCGATACTATCTTTAAGATCTAGATATTCACCGGTTGAAGGATTAACGAATTTACCAGTATCGGCGCGGTATAATTGGTTTCTGATTGCTTTTTCGATTGAAAGATATTTTTGATGGGTTACGATAAGACCACGATGTCGAGCTTCTTGCAAATTAATTTTAGGATTGGTGAACATACCTGACACATCGTCGATTAGGCCGATATCAATAGCCTCGTCTAATTTAATATATTTTCCGGTTTTTGGATTTTTTACAATCGAGTGTATGGGATTTACGAAATCTTCTCTAATCGCATCACGAAGTGTAAGTTGGCGATTTCCTATTGGTAAAATGATTAAACCACGTTCTAGATTATAGAATCTCATTGCGAGTACTTCATATAATCCGAATTGCGCACTTTCTATATCGACTATTAGCCCAAGTCGCATTGCTTCGTTTAGTGGAATAAACACATCACTACCAGGTTCACGGAATAACCCTTCGCGTCGGTCGATAATTCGAGCTCTAAACGTTTCGTTTAGATTTAATAATTTTTCCTCACGCTCATTATAATAACATGGAAGTTGTGGATTTATCAAATATTTTCGGGTCGCCTCGTGTAAAGTAATTTTTCGGCCATTTGATGGGTCCGTGATTTTACCAGTTTTACTATTATATAAACCTTGATGTATAGAACGTTGTAAACTAATTGGAGCTTTCGAATCCGTTAATATACCCAAATGGAATGCTTCAGCAAGCGATGTCAATTTGTTTTGATACTCGACTTTAGATGTATCACCCGAAATCAATCCCATTTGTATAGCATCGTACAAAGAAATATTATTGTATAGCCCTGTTTGTGAATCTTTAAACTGGACTGAGTTCGGATCTACAAGATTACGTTTTAATGCATCGGACAACGTTAGAAGCTTACCCGTCTCGGGATTCATAAATAGCCCCGATTTTTCATCGTATAGTTTTTTGAGAACAGTTTCAGCGAGCCCGATTGGTTTTTTTACCTCAATCAAAATTCCACGATCGAATGCTTCTCTAAAATCAACTTTATTACCAAATTCATCGAGTACAGTACCCTTTTTACCATCGATCACGCCACTTTCCACTGCTAGTTCAAATGGCAATATTTTGCCATTTACATTAACGATCGTCGATTGAGGATCTATTAATCCTCGACGAATGGCACGATCGGTTGATAATTTTTCAGGAACAATTTGGCTACTAAATTGACCTGATTTTGGATCGTACAATCCTTTGAATACTGCGTCAGGAAGACTGGTACGTCGCTTTGATGGTATCAGCATGCCGCTTTCAACGGCATCAGTGAGCGTAATTTTTAAACCCGACCAAGGATCACAAACTAATCCCATTTTCGGATTAACAATACCAGCATCGATTCCATCTTCAAGTGTGATCACGTTTCCTGTTTTAGAATCCTTTACGATCAATTCCGTAACAGAAATATCACCAGATTTTATGGCATTTTCTAGTGTGACATCGACGCCATCAATTTTTAATAGTCCTGTGAGTGGATCATACAGTCCTCGAGCAATAGCATCGGTAAGCGGTATTGGTTTAATCGCACTCAAGACATAGCCTTTAAGGAATGCTTGATCTAGGGTTAATTCAGGATTTGTTAAAATTCCCCGAGTTGAATCAAGTATGCCAATTTCAACCGCTTCTTTAGCAGTTACAACTCGATCATTTGGTTCGTCACGAATCAAAACTGTATCGAGTAGGACAAAGTTGGATTTGATGGCTTCATCAAGAGTATTCTCATTGCCGGTCATTGGATTTAGGATTTTACATGATTCCGGGTTATAATATTCTTTAGATAGAACTTCAAGAAGTGACCATTGTACGGGGACTGTTGAGACGATACCTTTTTGTACTGCTGCCTCTAAAGGCATTATCTTATTTTGTTTGGTATCCGTAACCTCACCAGTAATTACATTAATGATATTTACGTCAATGGCCTCAAATAGAGGTACATCAACTGCGTATTTCGTATTTTCGACTAGAGAAATTTTGGGATCAATAATTCCATAACTAATGGCCTCTTCGATTGGAACTAGATTTTGTCCGAATGGGTCTAATATTTTACCCGTTTTTGAATCGAATTGTCCACTACGAACGATGGCTTCAAGTGAAATTGGTTTACGATTTCCAGGGATCAAAAGGCCTTGTTGATATGCCTCTTTGATATCAATTTCAGTCATGGTTTGTGTATTAATTAAAATGCCACGACGCAAATCAATAATTCCCTTTTCAATAGCGACACGCATTGGAATTATTTCATTGGTTACAGGATCTCGAACCGATGTTGATAATACACCAGAATCAATTGCTTCGGTGATCGTTTCTAGTGAATGCTTATCAGAATCAAGAACTTCTCGAGTAGGCTTCACCTTATTAGGGCGGAATACGATCCATCCACGATCGATACATTCAAAGAATGGAATTCGTTTACCCGTTTTACTGTCGACCATGTGACCAGTATGCTGATCGATTAAGTGAAGATTAAGAGCTTGGTCAAGTGGTTCAAATGTATTTCTACTTTGATCCTTAACATATACGAAATCAGGATTCACAACTTGCAAACCATATACAAGATCGTAGAAGGTAATTTTTTCTCCTGTGTTCGGATCTATGAATATATCTAATTCAGGATTATAAACACCAGAACTTTCAAACGACTCTACGCTTAACACCTCATTTGGATCATTGACTAAAGTGACTGTATTTCTCATTAAAATATCGACCACATCCAATCGGTAAAGTTCTTGGCGCTCCAAACCTTCTTGGACCGTATAGGGTAGTTCTTTGCCGTTAAAAAGAACGCGACAAATGTTGGGGTCAATTTTGTTTGCCAAAATAGCATCTCCAACTGACATACGTTCGAATTCGTTTGGAAGAGTTCTCGAATCGATTTCTGAAACTATTATTTCACTTTGTTCGACCGGTATTTTATGCTGAATTTCGACTGTTTCAACAACATCATATGTTGGGATAGTACCGTGGAGTTTTTCTTGTTCTAGGAACGAGGCGGTTACGTTATTAACAGGTTCGACTATTTGTGGTATGATTTGACCAGTTTGTAAGACTTGTGAAGTTGTTGTGGTAATTGTAGATCGTTCTAAAGGCACAGGTTTACTTGATTCATGTACAGATTCTGAGGTACGCGAGCTAACAAGTGTGGTTGTAACCGTGGTCATTTCGGTTGTAGATCTGATTGTTTTAGCAATTTCTGATTCTTCGATCACTGGTTCATTTATTTTGTCTCCAATCTTAGTTATTTTGGTAATATCGATTGTTTTAGTTATCGTTCGGTCGGTTTCGGGTATTTCAAATTGCACATGCTTCTCGGTTTTATCAGTGGTTGTAGACTTTATTGCCTTTTTGACTGCATCTGCAACTGCCATACCTGCTAATACGGGAGCACCGACAACAGCTAAGAGTCCCATTTTGGCAGCTTCCTTAACTTTCATTCCGGTTCCACTTGTTTGTTTCAGATCCCCAGTTTTTGAATCAATAAACCCAGATTGGATGCCTTCTTCAACAGTTTGGGCCTTTCCAGTGTTCACGTCGTACACAATCGATTTACCATCAACAATACCTTCGCTGACCGCCTGAGTAAAATCAACCAATCGACCAGGCATGTTAGGATCTTTAAATTTGCCTGTTGACTCATCATAAATATTATCACGAGCTTCGATTATGGACATTTTCTCAGTATTCTGTCGTTCGGTTTCACTATCATCTGTTTCTAGAATACCATCTTTAACGGCTTGACTAATTGGAATCGTATTACCCGTGTTAGGATCTTTATAAGTTCCAGCGGTCATATCTAGAAGACCACGTTTTAGAGCCTCTGTAAAACTGATCTTAATTTCTCGAGTCGCAAATTTTTCCTTGACTTCTGACTCGTCTTTGATGATACCTAGTTCTTTTGCTTGGTCGAGTGTAAAGATTTCACCAGTTTGGAGATTCTTTACTTCATTACTTGATAGTAGTGTATAACCCGCTAATAACTCAATCGTTTTTGTAGTAATCGTATGATACGAAGTAACTGTCTCGGTTACTGAAGTAATTAGACCATCTGAGCATAAATTTACTAGTTCTGAAAGTGGTTTGATTATTAATTGGCCAGTTTCAACAGCTTCTGATATTGGAATACTATCACCATTGACTGGGTTAACAAAGATACCGGTTTTAGTGTCGATTAAATTTGATGCGATCGCATCTTCGACGTCAACCCCATTAGCGGATGGCGTATACGGAAGTGCCATAATAAATTCATTTTGGATCGCCTCTTTTATAGATTTGGAGTGTCCAGTGAGAGGATGTATAATTTCACATCGAACCGAATCGATTAAACCTCTTTTCACAGCCACTGGGAATGTCATTCCAACTAACGGAAGTTCATTCTTATTATCACGAGGTTTATCGGACGGAAACACATCACATTTAACCGCTTCAATTAAATCAATACCACTTTTGCCAATATAAACTTTAGAAGAATCATCATCAATATGGCCTTTTCGGATGGCTTCTTCAAGAGTTATTTCTTGTTTTGAATTGGGCTCAATAACTCCTGAGAGTGGATCAACAATTTCACAAATAATTGCCTCTCGTAATGTTAAATGAGCGCCGGTCTCAGGATGAACTATTTTAGCGGTTTCACTATCAAATAAACCTTGAGTAACCAATTGAGGAACTGTTAAACTCTTAGCCACCGGTAACATAATTTGATTTGTGCCTTCCGGATCTAAAATACCACGATCGATTGCTTCTTGAATATTTAAAATAACACCCCGTTGAATATCTAAAATTTGTCCTTGCTCACCATTTATTTTATTTTGAACGACAGCGTCTAATAATGTGAGAGGGTCACCTTCACTCGAGATGAATGTTTCACGACTTTCGAGCAGATCACCAGTAGATTGATCAATTATACCTTTTGCAACTGCGTCTTTAGGTTTTAATACCTTCTTACGCATTTTTTGCAGAACTACTGGTTTAGCTTCACGCTCCGGGCTTGTCAATGATTTTGCCCTGCCGATCGCCACTTTATATTTTGGTTCTATCGTAATTCGGGCTCGTGTCAATTCACCTTGGCTAGGCTGATCATCTTCATCATATTCCATGAGTTGAATATTTTCAGCACGTTTTTTGATATCTGCCGCTTCGTCGACATTTACAAGACCTATAGCAACAGCTTCTTGTAAGGATATTTCATTTTGGGTTCTTATATCGGTAACATAAATTTGAGCATCGTCTTCTCGAGGCACAAGACCTTTCTCCATTGCTAGCTCGAGAGGAATGTGTTTACTCGTAGCCGGGTCAAATACTAATTTTAATTGATTAATAGCACCTTCGGCCGCGACTAGGGGCGATCCTACAACAATTAGAAGCCCTTTTTTGACGGCATCGATTAACTTAATTCGCTTACCACTTGGATCAATGATTTCACCCGTTTGTTTATCGACCAAACCTTTATTAATTGCGTCATTGACGAACAATTCTTCTTTGGTCGCAATGTTGAGAATTTTAACCGAATCACCGCTTATATGACCTTCTCGCACCGCCGTGACAATATCAATAGCACGACCAGTTTGTGAAAATATTACGAGAGCAGTTGATGGGTCATAAATAGCACCTGGCTCGAGTTGCACTGGATCGGGAGATTGCATTTCAACAATACGATTCTCAGCGCGAATTTCAACGAACTTTGGTGAGTTTTCGGTTAATATGTCAGACACTTCGACCAAATCTGGTTCTCCATCAACTTTAGTTATTTGTATAAGGCGTTGATTTACATTGTCAATCTCACTCGGATCTTGAAGCAAAACTTTTTTTTGAGCAATTGCGTCTTTCATAGAAATTGGACTACCCTTTTTTGGTTTATACTGGGCTGTGTTCGAAAGAATACGTTTTGCGAGACTACGATCGATTGAAATTTTACGACCACCCGATGGATCTACGACAAGCGCCGAATTAGGATTTATAATTTTCAACTTAATACATTCCTCGAACGAAACAAGCCGATCTGTTCCGGGAATCATTAACATTCCGGTAGTGTCATCGAATATTTTTTGACTAATCGCTTCGGAGAGTAACCATCCCTCTGGAGGTACTTCCACGATTTGTTTTTCGGTTGGTTTGACGGTATTGAAATGTTGAATTTCTGTTATAGTTTCGCGTCTTTTTTCGATTTTGGTTTCTTGTCGAACCTCTTCGGGAATAAATGATTTTTTAATAATTTTGATTGTGGTTTTTGCAGGTTTAGATTCGATCATAGTGGGCGGTAATTTAACTGGTACTGAATCAGGTTGAATTATACCATAATTAAGCGCCTCTTGGACTGTATAAATGTTATTTGTAACCGGATCTTGGAATGTCTGTGTTTTTTCATCGAGAAAACCACGCTGCACAGCTTCAGTGAAAGTTATCGAAAATTTTGATGCATCATGCATGGTGGTTGTCACAGATTCGGTACCAACATTTTCGGTACTTGTAACAGTTACATATCGTTTGATTGTTTTGGTTACAGTTTCTGTAGTTAGTGTAATGTTTAGTAAACTACTTAATAATAAGGCACCTTCGGGAGTTATGATTTTACGCTCTATAGCAGTGTCTAATGGTACAATGACTTTAGTATCGTATTCTAAGAGGTATCCAGATTTAGGATCAATCAATTCATAAAATACTAAATCAAGAACTGAGAGTTCGGAGTCTTTTGAGTCGAACACACCAATTTTACGGTTTAACATTTCGAAAACCTCAGGACGAACTAAACCATTTTCAACTCCCTCGTTAAGAGTTATCAGACCACCGCCTTTTCCAGTGTCTAGTAAAAATTGGTTATTTTTACGCAAAATGATATTTTTGGAAAGGCCTAAATTTAGTGAAATGAATTCGCCCGAAAATGGATCACGGAAACCATCAATGTCGAAAATAGATTTTTGGGCAACGGAAGAGATTAGACCTCGATCTACCGCTTCTGGAATGGTGAGTAATTCAGTATTTAAAATATTACGATATCGACCTTCGGCGAGTATAACGCCCTCGGCAACGGCATCGCCAAGCGTTAGTAAATCACCTTTAGTCTTGGTTATGGATTTTATGGTGTCAGAGTCAAGGACACCTGAGTCCATTGCCTCAATAATACTTAATTTTGATCGTCTTGTCGGAGACCATATTTTAGCGTTATTATCTAACAATTCCTTATCAACTACGTCTTTTAGGGTCATCGGTTTAATAATTAATTGCCGATTTTTAGCTTCAACAAATGTCAATTTTTCTTTAGTCCCGTGATGTAAGAAACGTCCAGTCTTTGCGTTTAGTATACCCTGAGCGAGAGCCGCGGTTACGTCCACCTTAGTATCATTCCTTGTGTCGACTATTTCACGAATATCTGGATTTATAAGACCGATTTCAATTGCGGAATCCAAACGGAATTTATTGCCGGAATTTCGGTCGGTAACCCAACCTGACCCATCGATTAAACCATGAGAAATCGCATCAGACAAACATAAGGCATTCGATTTAATTTTAACAACTTCATTTTTTATCAACAAGCCTAATTCGTATGCCTCGGTGATTGTTATAAATTCACCGGTTTCTAAACGATACAGACCCGCATTAAAATCGACAAGTCCGTCTTTAGCAGCATCGGCAATATTCCTTGCTACCTGCGGTTTGTTTGTGCTTGTTGCATGCGTAGTAGTGGTAGTAGTTACCTTAACACGTTTTTCCATCGTATTAAATCCGTTTTCAGCATATGAAATTTCATTTTGTATACGTTCGAGTAAGCTGAGAGGCCGACCCCCTTCCTGATTTGTACTACCGTCATTCTCGTCAACTTGTAATAAAATTTCAACTAAATTGCGATCGATCAATTGTCTTTTGGCTGCTTCGTCTAAGGTCAAACGTTCACCGTTTTCATTGACTAGAATTTCACCCGTACGCACATCTAATATTCTCATTTGAATTGCCTCACCAACAGTCAGTGTTCGACCTGATGTCGGGTCTCGAATACCCAGTGTGTTTAATATATTACTACTGTTATTACTATTTACTATACTAATGCTACTATTATTATTATCTGTGGTTGTGCCAACACCTTCATTTGCCGTTTCGATACGCTTTAGGCTACGAATTTCAGTAAATTTAACAGACGAACCACTAGGTGGTGCCGAATGTATGTCTGTGTGCAAATCAGTTTTTTGTACTTTTTTTGTGGGCGAACCTTCATGACTGGGATTATGTTCAGTTGGTTTATTATCATTATCGTATTCGATTAATTTAGAAGACGATGTTACGGTTTTTGTTGTGCTTATGCTAAAAAGTTAAAATATTTAGAATCTATGATTAATAAATTCAATTGTGTTATTATACTTACTGTGACGTATTATATGATGATGTATACACGTCGGGATTGGGTAGAACCTCGCCAGATGGTCCACCCAAATTAAATTCAACGCGATATGTGCGTAATGGTTTTCGTAAACTTTCTTGATACCGCTGCAAATTTAAAATATTAGTTATAGCAGTTAGTATCCACATAATGGCACTTAGTATATTTACTAACCAGAATCTCATATGCAAAATTGTATTCATCCATATTTTTAAGACAATTTTATTTTTGCCTTTCACAAAATTAGTAAATTTTAGTCCCAAGACTAAATTAAAAAAGTAGAAGTTTTACTTATCTATAAAGTGACTACAATTATTCAAATCTTTTATATTGTAAAATTATTTTCCCCGTGGAAATCTCATTTTTATCCACTTTTCACAATGATTTTTTCTATAACCTCACTTAAAAAAGAAAATTTGTAAATTAACTACTGTACGAAGAAAATCTTTCAAAATCATATGTTTATGAGACATATAATATTTTCACTAACTAATACAATCGCATTTTCTACCAGTCGGCTTTTTCTCTCTGAGAAAAAACATGGAAATATTTTTTAGTCGGAAAATCGATTTTCATGTACACATAAAACAAATATAGTTGGTCTGTAAATTTAGTGCTGGTTAAATCGTATTGTTGAACATGATTCGATGTTGATCAAAATAATATGACTGTTTAAAGGAAGAGGGGCACAAAATTAACATAAATATGGTTTGGCGAATGGCACACGATGAACCCAAATAACGACATTTTTTTGGTATATACCAACTAAATTATTCGATTGCGTAAGCAAATAAAAACATATGGGTATATCATTTACACAGGGTGGGAGTTCTGCCGTCGTTATCGATACGTTTTTTTTCAACTTTAGACTAAATGATATCACATAAACAAGCAAATTATAAGAAAACCCAAACAAAAATTTTACCAAATACGCGATTAAGTCTTATTAATTATTTATAGATGAAAAATAAATATATTATCTTGTTTGGCGTTATGCCGAAATATAAAAACATGTCTAAAGGTTTAATTTGATCAAATTAAAATTTTTTATTAATTGCATTAATTAGTGGTTTATATGTACGTGATGTTTCAACATAAATGCGAACTGGCATTTGACAAAATAATGATCAGCTAATTTGATTTCCTTCTTAACTTTTAAAGCATACTTAGTATTTGGCTCGAAATTTCGAATAACCGAATTAAAGTTTTTTCAACTTCTGACAATTGTTGTTAAATCAGTGCTATTTTTATAACTTTTTAAGATTATTTCTCGTGCTAAAAAAATACATTTGAATTTATTCTGACACATAACTATATACTTGCTTCTTTAAAAATTAGCTTCATATAAAGAAAATTATCGAAAATTCTAAGCTAAAACTAAACTAACGACTGTACGATTTTAAGTGGGATTAGCTACAAATTTCGAAACTGAAACAAATAAAATATCGTTTTACAGTTTAGTAAAAACCCGATAATGGAACATTTGGCATACAAAAAAATTGTTATGCATTACACAATCATTAAACTTAAATTTAAAAATTACGTTTGTGCTAAAAGGCAAATAAATCAATTATCTACATTCGCTCCAACACATGACATCACGGAGTAACAAAATAAAAATCGTTAAACTACGTCTCTGACAATTATATTTAAATGTAAGTTTTTTTAATCTAATCCAAAATAATCGAACCCACATTCAAACCACCTGGTAATAAATTCTAATCCTGATATAGAAATAAATAAAACAATAACCATAATTTATGTTGTATTCATGTCTATCAACGCTTTCAAAGAACAATTTTTATGTTTAGCGTGCGCACACTGTAATTTCTAAAATAAAAATAAAACTTGTTAAAGCTAAAATTAGACCACGTGGTCTTGAGACAAAGTCAAATATGCTGTTTTGTAAACAATAATCGAAAAACATAAATTACTAGAACATAAGTTGTAAAGAAATATTATGTCATGGTCGTCGCAGACCTCGATACGAACTGTGCAATTTAGTAATCAAAAACGTTATAAAATACGAAATGAGTATGTGTTTGGCGCCTAATAACCACACAATTGTTTGTGAAAGAGCGTGTGGGCTTGATTGATATGTGTGCGTTGGCTAGGTATAGTACTAACAAAATTTAAAACAATAGATCATTAATACATTGAGGAGGTCTTGATTTAATCTTTGCTAGTTGCATATTTAATTGGTTTCGTATCGTGGTAAGGTGGCAGATATAATCTTTTTTTTTTTACTAACATAAAAATTAACATAATTTGTTCAAAATTTCGAACACAATAGTTAAAAGTATTTGTTCCGTTTTACAAATGAAGCCCGTTTCTGTAGAAAAGATCAGTTATGTCATATGAATAATGTATTAAGTACAAACGTACTAAGCTTAGGATATATATTTATAGGTTTATACCCAATTTCGATGTTGCCACACTTTTTTTTGAACTAAGTATACACAGTTTAAATCAAACAAGTATGTATATAACATATTTATAACAGCTACCTATCTTAGGTATTTACAATTGAGGTTTTTTGAAATATAACATGCATGTAATATTTGCAATAATATGCTTTATCAATTATATAAGTGATTACCTAAGCTCATATTTTAGATTAAAGTAATGAATTTGGATAACAACAAACTTTTCAATCAGCCAATAAAAACCTTCAAATGTTATTATTATCTAATGGTATAGAAACTTGGGCATATTGACGTAATTTTGCAGTTAGTTGAATTCAACATTTTAAAAATCTGAAACAACATTATTTATAACAAAATAAAATGAACGTAATAAATTTTGTCAGAACATAAAAATGTGCACAATAAACACAATCCATATTTATGACCTCTTATTCATCATTAATTAAAACGCTTACGAGCGCTGAGGGATGATGTATATTTCCAGGAAATTAGTAACTCGTCATATATATACATAAACATTATTTGCTGAGTAATTACATATTGTACAAATATAGTCTTACAAACTACTATATTTAGGATATTTGTAATAATTAAGAACATGTGCCATTAATTAATTAATGTATGTATATTAAAAATATATGATCGATAATTTGTGGCCACTTACAGCGTTTTACTATTTATACTACAGACTGTATTGTTTTTGTTTGTGCACTAAATATTTAGCTAGTATTAAAATTGAGTGAGTACACGAAAACCGGGGAAATTTGAATAATAAAAAAGCACACATGTATATTAAATTAACCATTAATGAAATGTAAAGAGTAATTATAATTAATCGATTTGTTGTTTTTTATTTTATTTGTTGGTATTTTATAATGATGTCATAAAATGTTTATAGTGTTGTAGCGACCTTCTGAACTAAATAGCTTGTTTGTCGTTTTCCCACAACTATAATAATTGTAACATGGATACAGTGAAGGAACTGAATACTTATTAAGTGAATATCATCAAAACGTTTTAAAAAATAAAACATAATCCAACACTGTACTGTATTTATATGATGGGGAAAATTATCAAGGCCATTTTCACTTTTCAGACAGCTATTTTCTCACCTCGCGATATAAACAACTGTTTTATAACATTATTCACGCGACGAAAATATAACAATATTCGTCGTTCGTCACGAGTGACCAAATTTACTGGTTTATTTGAGTTGAAAATTTTCAAATTTTCTGTGCGATTATTGTAATGGAAAGTGCATTATTTTGTATAAACCACACCCTCGGTAAAAACTACAATAAATTTAACTAACTTATAGTAAATACCAGTAGTGTATCGATTTATTATTTTAATAATGAAAACACCGCACCTCCAAATAGCCAGCCCAAATTAAATTCAGCTAAAATATAAAAACATTCGCTACATTATCATCGCGGATTAACCAACTTAATTTTTTTTTTTTTTTTTTTGTTTTTGTCGTTTTATGATTCTGATAAAACCTTAAAGATATCGAAAAAATACTTTTGTGAAAGAAATGTATAAATTGTGTTGTTATTTTTAACATAATTATGTCATCGATTTTTGACCATTTCATGAATTATTCGCTTGTATCGTTATAATTGTTTTGGCTAATGATTTTCCCTTATGTTTTAAGTTTTAAAGTCATCGATCGACGTTGTTATGCTTTTAAATGGAATGACGGAAAGGAAATGAATTATTTTGCCGGCTCTCGTTTTATGATATAAAAGCAAAACATTTTTTTTTTTAAATTATAATCAACGATGCAAAACTATAACTTTTTAAATCATGTTAACATATTTTTTGACCTTCTTTATATAAAATCGTCAAAAAACTATTCAATTCGAATTAAAGAAACACAATAAACCAGAACGTTAAATTTAAACATCACACACTATAAATATGCACTAAAACTACATTGCTATTTGCCCGTTAACGGGACAAAATTACAAAAAATGAATTTAGTAAACTGTACGCAACAGGTGATTTGTACGCCAAATAATTTCAAAACTAAATACACATAACAAAATACCAACAGCACTTGAATAAAAAGAAAATTCTTTTCTTATCAATAACTAATTCAATTTTTAATTAATAAATTTGTTTATTATTATTTCATGTATTACGTAAAAAAAAAAAAAAAACTGAAAATATTTTTTTTAATTAAAAAATCGCGACGCGGAGCCACTCTTAACGCGACAAAATTTAAACGTATAACTGACTTGAAAATTAAAAAAATAGTTTCTCTTCGCGATCCGCGAATTTATTTTCGATTTTTTATTTTCATACTACATACTAAAAACTACTCATTGCGCATAATATAATATAAAAAAAAATGTCTTCGTTCGAAAAATAATATATTAGACGAGTATACCACCGAATGTATATTAATT
Organism: Tipula confusa; assembly: GCA_963556175.1. Taxonomy (NCBI): domain Eukaryota; kingdom Metazoa; phylum Arthropoda; class Insecta; order Diptera; family Tipulidae; genus Tipula; species Tipula confusa. The sequence goes on from OY744476.1 coordinate 3,250,867, forward strand.
GTGTGTATGTTGTCCGCGCTACTCATAAAACTAACTTACAACAATAAAGTGCTTTTTAGTATCAATGTGTTATCATTGTTTGTGTAACATATAAATTATGACATCATAATATATGTAATAATTAAACAATAATAATAATCATAAAAAACACAACATGTGAATATACAGTAAATGCCCAAATAATTTTTATATTCGAATGCAATAAACCTACAGACATTTTTATCGCATTTACTTTATATGATCTCTTGAACTTTGATAAAATATTTTTTTGATATTGCAGTGTTAATCAAATAGCCGGGCATCGGCTAATTAAATAAATACATCACTGTTTAAATTATATAAGTCGTATTAAATTTAAATTAAACCGGATTAGAATACTTAGGCCTCTTTAAATTTGATGCTCAGTTTTATTTATATAAGAGGTGCTAACTAATTTCTGTATCGTTTTTAAAATATTTATGTATAATGAAATATGATGTCACATATATAAGAAGCCTGATGATGATGCGCAATAATAATGCTCAATATATATGTGAGCTAGACATTATTCTACATATTATTATTTATATTGAAATTGAGCAACACTCTTAAAAAATCTTAAATATGTTTATTATGAATGACATCATTTTAAAACTAACCAACTAACTAGTTTGCATAAAAAGAAGTTCAACGCGACTGTATATATTTAAATAAATAATTGACATAAATAAAAAAAAATCAGTTGATCAACTCAATGGCAAAATACAAAATAAGTCAACCCACCTTTAGACCAATGTATACATGCCAACTATAATAGTACAACGATTTTCCAAAATAAATCGATTTATAATAAATAGTTTTCCCATCGATTTTATATTATTGTTTTGTTACTCTACCATTTTAACGGTTGGTGCGGTGCGTTAACGACCACCACCCACATAAAAATATGAAACAAATAAAAAAGTAGTTCTTGATTTGTAATTGGTTTAAAACTACCTAATAACACAAAAATCCAGTTTTAAATTATTAGTTAATAGTGTGTTTTGGTTAACTAATTGAAATCCTTGAAAAACGTTAAACTTTTTTGTATTCAAAGTCAACACAGAATTATTTTTTGAGATTTCAACGCGGCGCTTTATTATGCTTAATATAAATAAATTCAATGAACAAATAAAGCGTCGTCGTTCGAAGTATTCAAATGATAACATCATCGCTTCACCATCATCATAACGCTAAATTTAGATAAATTAAATGTTTGTGTGTTTATATGGTGATATAAAGGTGGGAAGAATGTTTAAGCTTCTACCATTTTGATCGTCGATAATATCAAATTTGAAAACTTTACAGTTTTACTATTTTATAGATAAGCAATAAAAAATGTTTTTGCAATCCATAGTATCTTGAGAGAAAATGCAAATTATAGGTAGATTAACATAATTGTAATGTGATATCGCTGAAAGTACCAAGCACACATTAATCTAATTAATAGATTGTATTCAGAACTATTAAATATATTTAATCATTTAGTTGAAATTATTTAACTTTTAACGATCTCTAATGGAAAATCGGCCAAATTGAGACGCTTTAACGCAATATGGATAAGCGTAACCGTAACTTATAGTTTCTATTTTGGCTTCCGTACACTAATCCTAATTCGCATTAAATTACACAAGCAAAACAAAACCTTGACAAAATTCATCGTAACTTTCCAAGGAAAACGACATGAACTCATATTTTTTTTTATAGTTTTGATTATCTCACCGCGGACAAATGTGACATTTTTTTTAAATAAATAAATTGGAATGTAATACAATTTTGCAGTGGTGACCCTCTAATATAAATATTTTATACATATATTCCACTTACCAATGAAGTATCTCCATTAACCTCGAGCGCGGTCTTCAATCGTTGCGACAATAATTCAAGCAAATACTCGAATTTCGTATTTAAATTATCCAATCGTTGGCTGTATACCTCGGCTGCCCCAGGATCAGCGTTCGGAAGTCGCATATCGCGACGTGGCGGTGAAAAACTAGGACGTGTCTCAACTAGCCAATCGACGTAGTGTAGACACTTTCCATCGTATATCTACACCGTATTCGGAGTGAGGGGTTAATTTTTAATTTTTTGGTGTTAGTTTTTATATTTTAACAATTAATTTTATATTTAATTTAATTAAGGATTAAAATATGTTTATTTATAAGCAATACTAATTTATTTTTGTTTTTAAATATTTTTTCTACTAATCGGATAAGTTAGGTAAAAACATAATTTTATAATAATAATGGGTTATGTACAATCCACCCGATTTTATTTGATTTAAATTTATTCAGATATACCCATTCACTCAGTCTTAACTAATATTGTTTTATAATAAAAATAAAAAATAAAAAATTGGGATACTCTATCCCTAAATAAAAAATATATATTAATAAACGTACCTTTGCTTCACGAATTAATCTGCCTCCCGTCATGTTGACCTGTTCTACTTTAGGAGTTCTTTCAATAGCCGCACCCAATAAATTCTAATTTTCCAATAATATTAAGTATATCATGGAACAAATGGTAATTTTTGGTAATTTAATTGTTAATTGTATAATATTTAATAATTAAATCTAATAATAAATAATTAGTTTTGTTATGCAAAAGGGAAGAGTATCATAGTTGGTGAAATGAAGTTATTTTTTTTTGTAATTTTAACTATGGCTGAATGGGATGGCCAAATGACTTGAGAAAGGTACTAATTGTTACTAGTACCTTAAAAAGATATTTTAATAATAATAGATGAAAACCCCAACAGCAGTTGGCAGGGGACTTAACATTTGAATTGGTGAAATTTTTTTTAAACACAGGTAACGTTTTACGACAAGTCCACCAAGATGGCTCTGGCAACCTATTGCGTCCATTCTTTCAACTGCAGAAAAAACACTTTTTATACCATCTGCAGAAGAATTAAACCTAATTATCGTGCGCGTAGTGCACGTTTGCGCATAGGTGTTCGTGTTGAATCAAAGCCCTATTGTATCCTTAGAGAAATTTAATATCTAACATAATTAATTAGCACTAAACTTTGGACAATGACCCTTATTGAACATTAAGCCATAGTAAATTAAACATTAAAAACAACTTGACAATTCGCCCCCCACAAATTACTCCCCTTCCTCTAGTTAATTAACTACTAATTACAAAACTAATAATAAAATACGTAATTTTGATATTTACAAAATTAAATTAAAAACAAAATGTGAAAATTAATTTAATTAATCTTGTCTTCATCTACTTAAATATTTTCAAAATAATTAAAATTAAATTACAATTTTTTTTGTTGTTGTTATGATTGTGTGTTTTACATTAAGTACATAATACAATTAACCCATTTCAATAATTTATAATATGTGCAAACAATTTATTAATCATCCCCATTCATTAAATTAATTCCGTAGTTAATTCTCAATAACAAACAGGTATACAAAACACAAATCTACTTAAATTAAATTAATTTATGTATGTATATAAAAAAAAAAAAAATTTATGTTTGAACAGTTTGAAGAAGGCCGAAGCCTTTTGCCGTCGTCGACTCGAAGACACACAACATATTTATTGGAACAAAATTATTATGCGAGATGATAAGACAAAAATGATTGTTTTATAAAATAAATTTGTAATTCACGCCAAAATAATAAAAATAACCGTTAAACATAATGTACTTACGTCGAGTTCGCGGGCTGAAGTTGCCGTTGGCATAGCCTGTAGTTTTTCAATTGTTCCATCAATCCATGTTTCTTCGACCGGTAAACTAGTTTGAAGATTTTTCATTAGGCCGATTGCAGCCTCGCAACTATGTAGTCTGTGAAATTCGAATAAAAAATTATTAGATCTACGCCAAACATATTATGTTTAAGCTTTGCCTACCTTTCAGCTAACTGAGAGCACACATTATTCCATCGTTTGTTCAATCGTTCAACATTTGCGTGCAAACGTTTTAAATCACTCAAAACTTTAGTTGGCACACCCATGCGTCCTAATTGATCGGCCGAATCGTTCATTTTATCCATTAGTGGCTGTTGTTGCGATATGATATCTTGCATGGCGGCAAATTGTTTATACACTTCATGTAGACCATCGGGAGTTGATGGCATTTCAATATGTTTGGCTAAGGCACCTTCCAAATCAGATATAACTTGTTCATTCTCTTCAAGTCCAGCTAATGCTCCTTCTAATAATTTCAAACGATCACCATGTAGATTACTTTGTGTATTTAATTCTTTCCATAAATCCATCATGTTATCTAAGCTCTTCTTGAGCACGGGTGTTTTAAGAGCAATGGTTCGGAATGTTTCTTGTAAATGTTTTAAATCTGGATCGACGAGTTGTAAACGACGACGGAAATCATCGTGCGTTTGTACTGCATGCTCGAGTGAATCGATGTCGCGAGGCATTGGTGCTAAAATAATATGATCTAATTCGCGTGCCAATTCCTCCAAACGAGTTTTGAGCGAAAGGCATTGTTCGGTGAATATTCTGCTGGCCTGTTTACTCTCCTCTAAAATAAAAACGATAAAAAAATACACACAGTTATTTTTCGTATCCCTTTAAACACTTTGTCTCACACAAACCGCGAAGTTCACGAGAACTGCGAAAATGTTCCGTAAGTTTTTTCATTATTTAGGTTTTTGTTTCACTTCGAATGAAAATCGAATTTAGACTGAACTAAACTGTAAAAAATTTAACTGATGACCCCTAACCAATGTATATTGGTCAATTATCTAATAAAATATGTTCGCGGACTAATATGGTCACAAACATGAGATCACAAATAAATTAAGTAACAATCGGTTCAATTACTCGCCTACACTAATTTTGTGTGAGAAATAGTGCGATACCCAATTTTTTTTTATAATTTTAACAATTTAATTACCTTCAGCCCTTGCACGTTTCTCGAAATCATCGAACAATCGATTTACTTCATCCATTTCGCGTTTTAAACGACGTAATTGTGGATCGGCTGGATCACCCTCGGCAATTAATCGGTCAGCATCATCGTTTAGTGCTTGACGAATGGCTGTACGTTGTTCGGCACCCATTCGTAGAAATTCGTCAAAGTCCCAACCCTTAACAACTTTGATAGTAGCAAATATCATGTTTTGTCTTAACCGATGTTGTTTTTTCTGCCATAGGGCAATTGAACGATCAAACAATCGTTTTAATCGATCTGCAGCTTCAATCGCCTCTTGGTCTGGTGGTGGAATTAATAAACATGCACCAGGTACCTGCCCTTCAACACCTTTTGATGTTTTGACACGCCATTTAACACGGCCCGACGTATCGAGAAGTACACACACATCACTTTTTTCGAGCGAAATATTTCCCTGTTTATATGCACAAATCGAATGAATTTGTAATTGCCGCGTAACTGGTTGCTTCCTTTGCTTAAGCGGTACAATCGATTTTGCCTTATTTTGAAGAACCTCGATATTATCACCGAATGTATTAAGTTCTTCACGCATTTCTTGCATACCTAGTAGTAAATTCTCACCTTTATCGAGTGTAAACTCAGATTGTGAAAATTTTGTGTTTAAAAGCTCATCTCTTTTGATCAACCACTGTTCTGCCTCTTTTACCTCCGAGAAGAAGGCATGATATTCGGTTGCATGTTTCAAATGAACTTCAAGGCACAATGTGAGCTGTAGCAGCCACGACCATTGTGATTGAAGAGCTTGCAAATGAGCTTCGATACATTTAATGGCTGGGTGTTGTTGAAGGAGAAGCGCTTCACCACGATCTAGGATTGTTGCAAAGTGCATTTCACGCTTTTCAAGCTCTGACATTAAATTCTGTAACAAGAAAAAAAAAAATTAAGTACTATTTAAAGGATTAGATTCTAGTAATTCGATTACTTCATCGCCATTGCCGAACGAATGCTTGTAAATAAATTTAAATTGGTTAAGTAAAGGTTAAGTTAAGTAAACTATATTTAATTACCTCATAATATCGATGAATTTGTACCAAATCCAAATTTTTATCAGCCCAATCGCGTGTAATTTCTATCTGCTCTTTTTCGTTTAGCCACTGTAGTTCGGTGGTCGCGGTCGATAAGAAATCTTGAAGCGTATCTAAATCACTTAGTCTTTTCGTCGATGTACTTAAAAGCTCAGCATATAATTTCTGCAATTGACTAAGTCGTTGTTGGTACAGATTAAGCTCATCTCCGCTGAAATTGCCTTGCTGCCGTTCAGCATGTATAATTTTGGCATGGAATTGATCGATAATTCGGTGTTCATGCTGATGACGTTCAAGTTCGGCTTTAACCGATGGCAAGTCTGATCCGTAATCGGCGGCAAGGAGTTGTTTTAACTTTGTTTGACACCACTCGGTGTACTCTTGTAAATCACGGAAATAAGGGTTAGTATCGACCTGTCGTGTTTCGAGTACAGTACGTGTGGTTTTATTTACAGTTGTTTCGTGCACTGGATACCGAAGTCCAGCCAATTTTTGAACCAAATTTGTATGGAAAACGGTTCGTAATTGAGACCAACGCTGATGTAGTTTTGTTACTCTGTAAAATAATTAGAAATTTATTATTAATAATAAAGCAATCAATAATTTAGTTGCAACATACTTTTTATTTAATTCAGATGCTTGTGGATATCTTCCTTCTTTTAGAACCATACAATCTTGATTCATATCTTGGATCGGTGCTTCTAAATGTCGTATTTCTGTTTCCAAATTTTCGACAATATTTTTTGCGTCCATGGGATGAAGTCGCTCGATGTGGCGACTTTCTTCCGAGATTCGTGTTTCAATATCGGTCAATCGTTTATCAGTTAACTTAATTTCACGCTGCACTTTATCGGCTAGCCTTTGTAATCTTTCTAATCGTTGAACCTCCTGCTGCAGGATTAAATCACGATCTTCAAGTGCAGCCAATAAACGTTTCCATGCTTTTTCTAAAATATCCGGACGAAGCTCGGTTTCGACGTCAATCTCACCAATAGCTTCAAAATATTTTTCCAACTCGGAATAAATCCGAAATAATTGTTGTTTATCTCGTTGTTTCGGGGGAATTTCATCGGTTCGGAATCGATTAAGATCGGTCACAAGTCGTTTTAATTCGATTAAATTAGTGGGAAAACTACGCTCTTGTAATTGAGTAGTTTTCTCTTTACACCAATATAAAAATTGTTGTGCTAATTCTCTATAGTCGTGCACACGTCGCTGTGATTCAATATCGAAAAGTGGATGAATTGATGGCGGCTCTGGGAATACATCGTACAATGAACTGATATACGTGATCAGAGATTTTTCATCCGGTTCATTTGTGTCCACATCTGAAAAATTTAATTACAGAGTTAGAACTAAGAAACAACATACGAAAAGCTTTCAATATTATAAATAAAGATTTTAACTTTTACGCATCATCGTACCGAAAATTATTAAGTTATAGTTCATTAAACAAGTAATATGATTGTGTAACACTATAAATTGTGAACTATTAAATCGACACTCATTGTTTTGACAAAATTAATCAACCAAATCGTGTACATAAATAAATGTACATATGTGTTGTTTACTCACCTTCAGGATCTAATAATCGTGTGACGCCATACTCTTTCTCAACGACATGGAATGCGGTTTCAAGACGTTCTCTTGGTCGACGTGATCTGTAATTAAGAGATACATTTTTTTCTAAATCCATTCGTCATTTCTAATTTATGACTTTCATTTCACTTTAACAATATAATTCAACAGGAAATTTAATTTGGCCATTGTTTGTGCAATTTATGTATATATCCGCTTGGATAAATATCTACAAATATTGTAATTACCTTGCATCTCGCCAGTCGATGAGATCAGGTCGATTTCTATGTATTAAAGCTGAAAATGCTAAACCATCACGCCATGACGCTGTAAAATCGTTTACACGTACACTTGGATATTTCGCGGTTGAACGTCGCGCCCATCGTAGCAATGCTTCACGAGCTGTTAAATTATCCTCTTGGCCAACTACTATATCGGATATCTAGAAAAAAAAATTATTTTTATTATTCAACCATGTGGAAATTTATAATACTTTAACTATGAATTTATATAAATATTAAAAAAAAAAAAGCCAATACATATAAGGTAGTATTCTTAAAGATGATGTTATAATGACGAAGTAAAATGTTTTGTTAAACTTCTTACGATTAATAAATAATTTCTAAAAATGGTGTATGATGTTTAGACCGAAAATCTGAACCATTAACCTTTCTAAAGGTACGTTTCATACTTTCTTGACTTTAATATTTACGTAAATAAATATATCTTTATGTATTTATATATACAATCATTATTATTTCGAATCTATTGTTTAACAAAAATTAATAGCAAAACTAACATAGCGAAAAAACTAAATAAATAATAAAAAAAAACTAAATTTCAAATAAACCGAAAAATAAAAAATCTTAATGGTATTGTAAATTATTATACAGCGGCATTTAAACTAGATATTTTCTCATGTCTCACGAAATTCGAGGTTTTTAAGTTTGATAAATTTATCGTGTTTAGGGAATCACTTTTATTTGTTTATATTATTGCTTACATAAATCAAGAGATAAATAAATTTATTCAAATTATAATCGATTTGTCAACATTAATATAATTGAAGCCAGCTCGATTTTTGCAGGTATAACCAGAAAACTTTAGAGTATCGAAAATCGGTGTCTACCCGCTAAAAAAACTATGAAATATATATCTATGTTTAAATTTAGCGCTTTAAGCCATTTTAATAAAACATAAATTAATATTCCGTATGAATAGTACACATTGATCGACGTCATCACTATATATGGAAGTGATGGTCATTCGAAATTGACACAGTTGAAAATAAACAAAACTCTACATTTATCGCTACACATTCAACATTTATTAAATTATAAAGTTATATCCTAGCTTAAGTCGAACAGAAAACAGGCTAAAATATCACTACAGCTACCATTATTCCGTGCACATTTATATTACTTGTCCACTTAAAATTTTTAGTCTTTTTTTTATTCTAGCTGTTGATAAAAATCACAATCCAACTTTAAAATTGTGTATGAATCATTGACTCTTAAAGAATTAAGAGAGTGGCGCAAACGATTACATCACCAAAATATTCACAAGAAATTGTATTATTAAGAAGAAACTAGGTGTGTATGAGGCTTTGCTAAATAGTTGTATTTACTTTATTCTCTAGTCTATAGATTTACATGTGGTGCAGTGAAAGTTTGATTTGGAATATTAGTGAATTCTGGGCTGTAAACCGAGCTAAGATAAGGTCTAACTAATATTTCCATTTACGTCGAAAACAACTATCAAAGTAAATTATGCAGCACATAAAATGTTATATGTATACAATAAGAGTATGATTGACGTTATAATGTCATAAGATAAAAATCCATTGAAATTTGTGTGTTAATACATATCGAGTCTCATTAATTATTTCAATAATCTCAATGACAACTAAAAATATATATTTAATAAGAATAACAATAAACCTACTATTGTTTTTATAATAAATAATACAAACTTCTTTGCCATAAAAGTATAATTTATTATAAATAATCAACATTTATATATATATATATATATATATATATATATATATATATATATATATATATATATATAAGCTTTATAGTTACTCAACGTAGGTGTCACAATCGTGTTCTGTGATAATTAGAAATCATGTATTGAAATAATTGAATTTGCTAGGGGGCCAAACAGCAAAATCTCAACTATCATCTATTTCTCATCGATCGCTCTGTATGATTTATTACAAACAGACATATAGGCAATAAAACCTCATCACATATTTCTATAAATATCGCGCGCGATTACCCATAAGACTATCAAATTTATGAATGAATATATGTACATAAAAGAATAAACTAATAACGATCATCAGTCTATTATTCATTCAACATATGGAAATGAAGAAATACATTTTTATGTTTTGATGTTGTGAGATCCAATTATGGAAGCATAATATGAGGATTTAGAAAATTACGAGAATCAGGTGGTATATATATATATTGCAAAAGTACGTAAGCAGTTCAATGCTATTACTATATATTTTTTATTTTATATTTTATTAACACTCGTAACATGTACCTTAACACGTTTCGGTTCAATGCCCTGAATCGATTGATACCCAATTTCTGTCGTGCGCACATCTTTCGCTTGATGAATTAAATTTTGAGCATCGGCCGATTCCTCGCCTCGACTTAGGGTTGTCACTTTTCGTACGATATGTGTTGTAATACGCCGATTACCGTCTATACCGCGTTGTGATGTTTTAATCGTTTCCACGCTACTTCCTAGTATGTCGGTCGAAAGTCGTTTATTTGTTGTAATTGCTTGTAAACTTTGTATATTACTGCCACCATTCTGTGGAGTCGGTTTGGCAAGCGCTAAGGCATATCGATCTGAATCATGATTGGATGAAATTTGAGGTGGATAATCCGTAATAAGAGCCTCAATGGTTTTTTCATGTTTCACCTCATGTTGAAATCGTATATTACGATCATCTAAATTTGTTGTAATCGCCGAACCTTTCGATACCGGTGCTAAACGTAAACTTGATTTACGCATTGGTATCGCTGGTGTTTTATCACTATTCACGGCACTTTCACGAGTTGCTTTCATGAATACACGCCCCGTTGGACGAAATTCATCATCAATTTTATACATTATTTCCACTTGTAACCACTTTTATTATATTTTCATTAAATCGTAAAAATAAAAAAAAAAAACGTATAAAAATACAAAAACGTGACGGTGACACTGAACGGAAGTAACGGAACTAAATAATGTATTTCTTGTACACGAAATAATCTTATGCTTGGATAATAATTTCGTTGTGTGTGCGTTCTTCTTCAACTTGTCAGAAAACAAACCAAAGAATTCTATTTCTTACTTTTGTTAACACAATAAACAAAAAAAAAAAACAATTTAATCGTTAAGGTATGCACACTAAAAACAGTCGGAATTGCTATATATACTACAAATGTTGTTTAAAGGTTCGTAACCCTGGTTTGATCCATAAGTTTCTTAAACTTTTCAACGATTGTCTTAGCTTTAAAATTGAGAAATTTCGTTTGTTAAGGTGATTGTACTATAGTCAAACTAAAACTAGTTTATTTGCAAAATAACTAAATAGGTTATACTATACCCATTATAATACCGTCTAATTGCATTAAAAGTTTTATTAAAACAAAAAATTTTTTAAAATGTCATATGAACCAAAGTGGAATGCAAATTTGTTTCGTGTTGAACCGAGACGCAAAAATAAGAAAGAAATCTTATGAGAACATTTTAGTAAGCTATGGTGGGAATTTTAAGGGATCATTAAACATGAACTCAAGTCAGCTGGGCACTAACTATAATTATACATGTATATCGTATACATAACATCTTTATCATTCCAACCTTATTTTTATCACTATATGTATATATTCTTTTTTCAATTCGACTTAAAATTCTTGTCTATGATAACCAACCGGGCGATAATTTTCCAAAAAACACAAAAAATTAATTATCCAAGCATAAAATAATTAATCAATAACAAAAAATAAAAAAATAAAAAATACTATAAAAACACATTTGTTGTGCACTGTATCCAAAATTTATATCACTTTGCCACTATTTCACAATTGCGCAAATATATTAACGTCTTATTTATTTTTTAAGCACTCGATTCACAAAATAACGAATTTAATTCAAACTCTATAAAAAAATACATCCAACGCCGTCAAACAGATCAACAACAATAACAAAAATTATTCATTCATTTCCATTTCACTGCGGATTGACTTATTGTAAAGTTGCGTCACGGTTCTTTGATGTCCATGTTAGTATTTTATTATAAAATACACGACTACAATCGTATAAAAAAAAATACGCGAATCATGTATACAGGTAAAACAAAAAAGTTAAAATACACAGCGAAAACTATCATATACGTATACAGTCGAATAAAAAACTGGTGGGAGAATCGCTCTTCACTACAAATATATAAATTATTTTACAGTGATGTAATACAATTTTTTCTACCGATTTCTAAAAAGTATACTGCCAAACAAAAACACAGCTTAATCTTGAATTTCAGGTGGGTTTTCATAAACTTGGTGCTTTTGAAGGTCATGTGGGGTTTCCCAATAAAATATGTGGTTTTGTTTTTATCGATACCTTTAATACCTGTGTAGACATCTGTTAATTTTGCATATGTGTGTAGGAACTTAATTTACATTCGATTTGACATCAATAAAATATTTTAATCACTGTGGCACCACCTACTGAAGATACCATTTATGGTATTGCGATTGTCACACACAATCGATCAAAACAAAAAAATAAACATCGGAAGTGGTTACGTTATAAGGTTGCCTACGTAGTTCTTTGAAAATCAGATCGAATATAGATGATAGTGTCATCAAATATCAAGATATTTTAGCAAAAATACTACCCATATGTCCATATATTTAGATTGTTTTTAAGTTTTAATTCAAAATAAATACATAGTTCAATGCAGCGCCTCTATCGACAAACTATCTAAACTATTTTAGTTTAATAACATTTTTCTAGACTAGCAACAAACATTTTAAATTTTAACGTGAATCAAAAATTTTTGTTTTTCTTCATTTGGCATAATCGCGAAAAAGTTGGGAGATCTTTGGTCCCAAAATAGATGGAATGGAATAAAAACACATCTATGTAGAAAACTGTAATCTTAGGCTTGAAATTCATATGAAAGACTTTAAATTTACAAATGTATGAAAGTAATCACTGTGGTTGAGTGCCTCTCATCTCTCGTAAGCTACTTATAAACAAATTTCTTTAGAATTTTACCGCAGTATCTATTGCTGGTCATAGAAGGCGACTAAACGATGGGATCACTGATAACCTGCTGATATAATTGGAAAGTAAATAAGAAATTATGGTTTAACTTTCAATTTATATATACGGGATTAATTATGTTTAATGTTAATGCAAAAAAAAACAGTAATAGAGGTCGAACGAATGTCCTCGAACAGTTCGAGTATGCATCTAGACAAAAATCATCATTCTATCTTCTAAATCTCTTAAATTTATGATAATAACTCGATCAGTGAACTCTTTCTATTATAGTAAAATAACATTTTGCAATACTAATTGCTAGATCGTCGAAGTTTACAGTTATATTCCAATTGCATTCGTAAAATTGTAACGGTTAAAATACCTACAAAATAAAAAATGGTTACTACCTAAATATAACCGGACCACGCTTATTTTCATAAGCACGCCATTTTGGATTGAAAGAGTATCGTTTGGAACTTGTTAAATTACAGTGGAGATGACCTAGGCAATCATGGTGTAAAATTTAAAGTTGGTTTAAATTTCAAATATGTCGATTATTTTTATTTTCGCGCTGATGGCTTTAGTAAACTCAGATAAAAAGGCTTATTTTACAATAATTTTGAGCACGACATCAGATTAGTGATTGGTGACTCTAATACTATAGAGCAGCAAAAATCAAACTAACTTATGTGGAAATATATAAGTTCGTACTGCCGACACGGACTAGCGGCCGATAATGGTGAAAGGATGATGTACTTTTAGATCGCACAAAATCTCGTTGTGGTTAGTGTCTTCTTTTCTCATCATGGAATGACACATCTTGTGTCTCCATTTGAAAACACAAGATTTGTGAACTTCATTGGACTTTCAAATTCGGAGGCAGTGATCATCATTCAGCTACAATGGTGGTAGTAAATGAGAATATCTAATACAAAAATCACATTCCTGCTGATATGATAGGCATTGAAAACTTCAACTGTCCGTGCCGTCCAAGCCACCCATAGTTAAACCCAAAATGTATTATTTTGATAAGAAATGTTATCTTGCTGTCAAGTAACTAAATATATCCAGTTTCTAGGATAACCGCCAATTTAGATTGAAAAAACGTGAATGGTGGAAAGTCTTAAGTCTTAAAAGAAACTATTCTGATGGAGTTTGTTGCATTAATTTGGAGGTCTTAATTAATTCGAAGCGGATTCTGTATAAATCAGGCAAAACATCACAGGACAACCTTTTATATTATCAGTCAAGCTAGATTCAGACAACTACTAGATTTACTTGTACATTTTCAGCGTCCGTTCATTTTAAAAACAATGAGTATGAAAAACCGCTGATGACATTTAAGTTTAAAAGTCTCTAAACGCGATAATGACGACAATTACGGATTTCTCATCAATCACGAGATCAGGAATTTGATAATAATTCCTGATAACGTTTATGATGGCGCAATTTGGTAGGCGCAGTCGGCACTGTCAGTGACGATTACTTTTTAGAATATTATTATTATTTAAACATTAGTTAGCCGTATGGTTAACTTGATTTTTCAGTATTTTTCAATGAAAATGCAATACATATTTATACATAAAACAATTCCAAGAAATAATCAACATTTGACATAAATCGTACAAAATGAACAAATCATTCTTTGCAATATTGATATTCAATACATTCCTGATTAAGAACACCGATTAAAACAAACCGATAGAAATTAATTTATCTTTTAATCTAATTAGCTAATAAGTAATTAGCTAATAACATGCAAATAACTGGACATACTGTCGATACCCAATAAATAAAACTATTAAGTGTGACCTTCAAATTAAAATAAAGTGATTTCCAACTTGTTCGCATAATAAGGTAAACGAATTCAATAATTTGTAATATTCAATAATTTGTAATTTGTAACAATAGTAAAACATTGAGTTCCAAACTCCTGTAAATAATTCTAAAATTCTAATCAATGTATTTTAATATTCTATTTGCACACATTTAAATTATAAAATAAATTTACTTTTGATATCTTTTAATTGATCCGACATACCGACTTCATTTATTCATCATCACACAAGTATGTTTGCCGATCGCACATCAAATCGAAGAATTACCAATTATGGTTTAAACGTAAAATACCTTTTACACAAATAACTTAACATTTTCTAGTAGGAGGTCTTGCATAACCTCAGTATATTTTACATGATTTTACCAAGGTCTTCGCACGATACGATACTCTACTAAAGGGTATACTATATAAATATTCGAAACATATTAAAATGACCTACTTCGCTATATATCTACTTTACATAAATTGCGATTGTCATTGGATTTATTTTGATGAATGTGCACACCTACACATTATGTTCATGACTTTATTGCCATTTTTAGAATTTACAACTTCCTTTTTTATATGTTGAACCCATCGACCGTAAAAGTCATCGGAAGCATATATATTAATTGCTACATAGTTAACGTCAATCTGCAAAAATTGCATGCAATTACGACTTTAATTTTTACAGAAAAAAAAACAAATACATTAATTTTTTTTTATGACAATCTTCCTACTCGCAATTCTTAAGTAGATTATAAAAAAATACACCTTTGCACTAACGTTTTGAAAATTAGTTTGCGCCATTTTGTATAGGTGCTTTAATTATATTCCATTGATAAGTGTTACTTTTTATTTTATATTAATTCTTAATCACTTGACACAATGAAGGTAACATCGACATGGTTACAAAGTAGGTTTGACCCGTTTTTCATTTTATATAACGCAAAAAAATACACATAGTGTAGGCTGGACAGTTAAGGTGGCTAGAGTGTATGTAGCACGAAGCATATATATATATATATGTAATTAATGTTTCATTTACAAAATTCATTCATAAGTTTTTTTGTATGAACAAAAATGTTTACACCTCTTAAATTTCGAGGATGTTGAATAATAAAATAATTTACCTTGCACTTTACATACAGTTTGTACACTTATGAAAAATATAATTGGAAAGTAAATAAGAAATTATGGTTTAACTTTCAATTTATATATACGGGATTAATTATGTTTAATGTTATTGCAAAAAAAAACAGTAAGTGGTCGAACGAATCACGTATTAAGTGTCCTCGAACAGTTCGAGTATGCATCTAGACAAAAATCATCATTCTATTTTATAAAATCTCTTAAATTTATGATAATAAATCGATTTGTGAACTCTTTCTATTATAGTAAAATAACATTTTGCAATACTAATTGCTAGATCGTCGAAGTTTACAGTTATATTCCAATTAGAAAGTGATAAAATTAATTTGACAAATATTTATTAAGTCATCGATTGCGATCTTATTGCGAGCAAAAAAAAAATATTTCATAAGAACTCTCTTGTAGGATACTAAAATGTACTTTCAGGGGTGGACCCAAAAACCAAAACTGAACATAACGAAAACAACTTAAAGAAAATTAGCAATTTAAACCATTGTTAAAACAAAGGTTATTTATATTATTAGTAATTTTTTTAAACCAATTTGTTTTCGTTAAGTTAACTTGACGAAACTTTCCAAGTTTAATGATCCAACTTTTTTTGATTGCCATCAATTTCTGTGTGAAAGATTACCAATTAAACACAATTACCTAAAATATTAAGCATTGCTTAAAATGCATTCGACAATTATTACAATTTCTAGTAAATAGAGTAATTCTTAAACTATTTACAAATTAGATAAAAAACCCTACTAAACAGACGTTCTGTGCTAACCTGTTTATTATGTACATATATAGTTAAATTATTGCCAAGATAATTATTTCTTGTCTAGTTGTCTAGTTTCGTAATTAAACCGGACAAATCGAACCTGGCATTTTATCCATTACTTCTGCAATATGTCCAGGTTTTATCAAAAGGTAACATTTGTCTCTTTAGTTTCTGGATCTGAGCACATAGATATATTAATCTAAATTGCGTGATTAAATTACATTATTAAAACATCATCATTTAAAACAGCAATTTGTTCAGGCCAACCATCAAATATACAACAAACAAATATTTATCAATTATTATATGTTCCCAATTTAAACTTCTTGCTCGTTTCTTATTTTGGTATACGAGTATTAAAATCGTCAGTCGTTTGATCGCAAAACCATGTTTGGAACTCAATAATGTGGGATTCAACAATTTTATTTTATAGAGATATAACTTTAAAACTACTTATTTTTTTTTAAACATCGTATCATGCTAACCATTTAAAGAGCTTGTTTATGATTTATAAAAAAATAAATAAAATAAAAAAATTAAAATTAAATTAATAATTCTTTTGTAGGAGTCATGATAAAACAAAAAACAAAAAAAATTAAATTAAATTACACACAAAATAGAAATAATAAAATTTTTATATTAAATTAAAATATGATTTAGCATATATATGTGATTTGATTGTGATATGCGTGATAATCAATCGATATATATATATATATATATATATATATATATATATATATATATATATATATATATATATATATATATATATATATATATATATATATATATATATATATATATATATATATATATATATATATATATATATATATATATATATATATAGCGAATCTATCAGATGCTGTCGTAAAAAAGTCTATGAACTTTCAAAACACATCGAAATAATGAGGAAAATTGGGGCCGAAAAAAAAGCATGGTACTTATCTACGAGAATTTCTTATCTAATGACTTTAGTCTCCCTTTACTTGACATATTCAACGAGAACTAAACTCATAGCACAGAAAATATGCAACATGATGTTTTTGAATACCTTATGCATCTCAAAACTTTAATACATATGTAAATTTAATTAATTTAAACGCGCCTTTATAACATCATCTGCCTTACAACGATTCATTACATAAAAACATAAATTATACACTTAAAACTATATTACATAAAATGTGTTTATTTTTTTCGCAATAGAAAGTGACAAGACATGAAAGGACAAGCACTTTCATTCGCATAACTATATGCTCAAAATCATAAATAACGCTAGTATGCAAAAATACATAATATGATTTTCATATCTAGAGCGATAAACTTACCTGCCGCCTCCACTGGGGACACAGACAGGCAGTGCACAAAAAACATTTTTTCTAAGTGAAAATTTATTAATTTTCAATCAACATTTTAGTTGTTTTTGTATATGTATATAGAAAATTTATAAAAATTATTTACAGGATAAAATCATAATATTAAGCCAATTAACGTATATACTCGTTCTCTAAGTACACTCAACAGTTTACTCAAAATAATAATTCTAAAATCACATACGAACTAAAAACAGACTTGGAGGAATATGAAATTTTTGAATTGGCTGTTAAAAAAATTATCTTTCGATAATTAGCAAAAACTAATTAGCTTACCTGGAAATGTAAAATTATCGTCCAAATTAAACCTAACGTTAATTTGGGATTGCCATCCACGATATCCTCAGCTCGTATATTGACTAATTTGATTTTTTTGTATCTTAGAAAATCTAATGCTGTTTGTGCGTTTTGTAACATGTGGAATCGCATGTTTCCTTTTTCTCTTGGCTGTTGATGAAACAAAATAATGCATAATTTATTAGTGATTTAATTAAAATAAATAAATTATGTAAATGAAAGTTCCATGTTTGTAAAGTCAACGTATTTATACATATGTGGCTGTGTAAATAAATTGGTTTCCTACCTACCAAATAGTACCTAACATTAAACTGTTATCACAATTTAACCACCATTAGGTACCTAAATTTAAACAACCTAAGGTAATTCGTCCATTTTGGCTATTGGTCCGATGACAAATATCTGCAGTTTCCTAAAGTTTTACATTAAACTTTTAATTTTCGAATATTTATCCTGATACCAACTTCATGTGTCAAAACTGCTTGTTGTATGGCAGAGTGTTAAGCAGGGATATATTACCTGCGTAATCAGGTTTCGTTACTTTTAAGTTGTAACATTGATTTAGTGCGTTTTTATTAGGGATTTCTTGTGTCAGTATTTTTCAATCTATCGTTGTTAATCGTCTTTCGGTTATTTTTTGTGTTTCACAGCTTTTAATTTAATTTTGAATATTTCTATTACCAGTTGGCGATCATTATGTAGCTGCTGGATACATTCCAGGCTAACTAGCCTATCGCAGAGGACAAATTTTTTATTTATTATTTTTGTGTTTCCTTTCTCCTCCTTCTTTCTACTTCATGTATCTAAACTTTAATAATGAAGTCATTATACAACTCTAACTGCTTTTGTCACGCAACCCGTAATTCCAACCATTACTTTTACTATTAACTATCAAATTAAATCAACAGTAATAATAAAAATTATTTCTCGAAACATTAAATAAATTTCACACAATTTATCGAATTTTAATTTAAAAAAAATTCATCGAACATTTTCATTTTATTTATTAAGTACATCGCATACATATTCCATTATTGTGAAATATAGGTTAAAGTCTGTGTTCACACATAACGTAAATAAATCTCCATGAATTACAAGTATTTTATGTCAATTGCAATTAAATTTGATGATTATATTAATGTATGTTATGTATGTAAGCTATGTGTGTAGTTCAATCCAATTTTATCTAGGAGACCGCAGAATGATGTCAATGCCATACATTCATCATATATGAATGTCTATTAATTAAATAATAGAGGGATCATTTTACTACTCTGCGCGCAGGTGGTATATAAGGGGTGTTTGAACTGAATACCAAAAACATTATAAACAAATATCGGAAATAACATTAACATATGTGAGTTCCCAAAATGTGTACATTACCGACACATATGACATTTAAATTATATTCTAACCGGAACTTCCATTTTTAAAATTAAATATAAATTATATTAAAATTATACTTACAAGATGTTCGCCAGAAAGTACTTCCAAAAGAGAAAGAAGATTGTGTCCATCACGTAAATCTTCGAACAGGTCATCAACCCGCCTCGAAGCCTAAATTTAATTAGAAAACCATTGTTAATATTATTTATTTTCAAAAATTTAATTAAAATTAAAAAAAAATAAATTCCTTTGAACTTTATTTTTCAAGAAGAAAACCCCAAATACAACATCAGTCACAAAATAAAATAATAGAATTTTATTTCTTTCACGTTTTTCGTATAAGAAACGTTTTGATAGTTTCGTTACCCATATACACTTTAATCAAATAAACTAAAATATCGAGCAGCTGTTCCAACTTACACACTATTCAATAGCCTATTTATATATTTAAAATATACAGACACAACACACACACAAACCAAACCAATAACAAAAAAAAAACATATAAGCAGGAGCACTCTCATTTCTCAGTACACGCATCATATACATACAACCGGAAACTATTTTAAAATTTATATATTAAGAAATTGATGTATAACTGACTAAATAAACTATAATTTAAATGTAAGATATTAGCTATGGAAATACAATTTAAAAACGACACCATCACCAATTACATACAAATTTTCATTTCATTTTCACAATAAATTTTCTTTATTTGATTCACTGTTGATATTATATTAAGAATGACTTACAGCAGGAGTACAACAAGACACTCCATTGATGACAACACACACATGTAGCAAAGTATATGTCTGAAATATTAAAGGTTTGTTGTTGTTTATATGGAAATTAAAATTACCGTCACTAAAAATTTTCTTGTAACATTTTCTTGTAATCTAATCACATATCGTTAATATTAAAAGTGTGTAGTCGCATATAGACACATATTATATTTGTTGAATCGAGGAAAAATTTGAATTTAATTAACAAGAAAATTATAATAGTTTTTCCATAAATTAGCTTATAGTCGCCTACCCGATTTATGTACGTGCTGAAAAATTATGTTTTAACTAATATAATTTATTATCCTCGGCGATGGCAAGACAATGAAATTGAAGTATTCGTCTGATTGGTTAGAAAATTAGAGGTAAGAACTATTTTTATGTATATATAAATATATATACATATATATATATATATATATATATATATATATATATATATATATATATATATATATATATATATATATATATATATATATATATATATATATATATATATATTTATATTATATATATTTATATATAATAAATATATATATATATATATATATATATATATATATATATATATATATTTATATTATATATATTTATATATAATACATACATATATATATATATATATATATATATATATATATATATATATATATATATATATATATATATATATATATATATATATATATATATATATATATATATATATATATATATATATATATATATATATATATATATATATATATATATATATATATATATATATATATATATATATATATATATATATATATATATATATATATATATATATATATATATATATATATATATATATATATATATATATATATATATATATATATATATATATATATATATATATATATATATATATATATAAGCTAATTGTGGGAACGCACAAGGTTACTGACTGACTGAAAGTTATAAGCACGGGATGTTTGAATATTATAGTTTGACGTTTAAGTCTGTAATCGAACTAGTTTTAAGGTTTAGAATATAAATTTATGAAACTATACAACATTCTAAATTTCAAGATCCCTACCAATGTATGAACATTTTTAAAAAACGTCCGCAATTTATTTAACTGTGAACAATCTTTGGTTTGGAAACTTTTCACTTACTTCAACTCAATTTTTAGGTTGATGTTGCTAAATTGGGGATAAATATTTTAAAAACAAAGATGGTAAACAAATGTTACAGATAGGCAAAATTTAATCCCATTAGCTAAGTGAAACGCAAAAATACAGTTCTTACATATTCCAATTGGACATATTGCCTCTAAATATTTTTTGAGTAATCCAAACATAAAATCAATTGATATGAGTTTTCTTTAACTTGATACTTTTATATAATGTAGGAGGCAGCACCTACAGCCAGATTATTCAAAAATTAAACTTTTAAGTTCAACTTAAAAAAAAACTATTACCAGCAAATGAATTTGCTAATTCCCGGAAAATGGAAATTTTCTAAAAACTAAAATTATACGTAAATTCCTGATATATTTGCAGGTCCCGGCTAGAAGTATCCTAGTTCTTGAGGCATTCTGTAAGCTTTATGAATTCATTTTAAAAGATCCATTGTGCTCTACAACTGTTGTCGCTGGAAGGATCATCCAATTATATCACTTATTCTCAGTAACGTCTTCAATATACGGCAAAATTCTTCGTAACATTTATTTGGCTAGTATTTAACAACCAAAAAAATAATTATTTGTGCACAAAAAATGATTATTCTTGCACAAAATAATGATTAAACGAGCACAAATAAAAGTTTTCTGTTAAGAAAAAAATACTTTCTGCATAAAATATAATCAATCTTGCACAAAATGTTTTCTCCAAATATTCTATTTCGGTTCAGCAATTTTGTTTAGAAAAAAAAATACTTTGTACATAAAAATAATAAAGCACAAAACTGTACAACCATTTTAAAAAATTAGTATCGTTTAGTCTAATGGCTTTAATAATCCTCGCGGACACGCGGGAAGTTACTTCGTTCTCCTCTGCTTAGTCCTTCGTAGGGCTTTAGATTTACACTCCAGAGCACGTAGGAGCCGAGTTTAACAAACTGTTGAAGCACATGATCCGCGGCAAATAGAAGCTGCTTATTTAAATTAAATAACTATAGTTTCTATTTGGTGCTGTTTGTGCGCCGGTAAAACCATCGATGACATTTTTTCAAAGGCCAAACATTATCGTCAATTGCGCTTACTATAATTTGATGAGTTCGGACTTTTTTTGCTCAAATTGCATGAACTGAATCTGGTTGATATAAGGTTTCAGCAAAATGGCGCCACATGCCACACAGAACGCATTATAACCATGGACTTGTTGAGACATGAGTTTGGTAAGCAAATTATCTCACGTTTCGCTCAGGTGAATTGGCAAATCGATGGCTCTTCACTATTTTTAATGGGGCTACGTCAAGTCTCTAGCCTACATTGACTTTACGATTTTAATAAAAATTTCATACAATTTTGCAATTTTAGTGTTTTTTTTTTTAAACAGGTTATACAACTGAAATTGACTGACTTCAAATATCGTTCATGCCGTTTGGCTCGTTGCAGATGCTTTACGATTGTCTCAAAATTATTTTAAATCCTGTAAATTATATTGACACATTAATAAAGCCAACCATTTCAAAGGGTAGAAAACATAGAAAATACTATCTGTGATGTTTGTGTGTATTAAGTGAGTTGTGACGTGTTTTGTCTGTTAACGAATTTATTTCATTAAATTTTCGTGCTATATATTTTGTTTTGAATCTGTAATTCACATACATTTCTAATTGTGTGTGCATTGTAGCCCTCGGTTGAAATAGCGGTAACAGTGGTAATCTTAAGAGGCATTAGTCTTAAGTGGAATAAAATGTTAATTGACATTTTAGGAAATATTCTGATATTTTTGGGAAGTTGCAGGTAGTTTGGAATTGTGTAGTATTGTGCCGTACGATCGTCAAGATCTCGGTAGCCGGATCGTAAAAGAGATTTCTCACTATATAATTGTAGCTGCCATGTAAATGAAATAATGACTGGACGGCAATAATGATGCACATAAAATAGAACTTGAAAAGGTAACTGAACGAGCGAATGAGTTTTGAGAACTTTGACTTCATAAACAAATAGGAAGCTATATAAACCAATTAATTTCATCTTCATCCAAAAATTAGCGTCTAGCAGTTTATTTAATTATGACCGATTTTTTAAGAGTGCAAACAAAACAAACGTTAATTAGCATACATTAGCTAAGTTTGCGAAGATTATGGTGACCTTTATAGAAACTTAAAAATTATCATAATTACCTTCAATAAACAAAAAAAAAATAAGTGGGTGGATAAGTTCCATTGAATATTTACTAGGTACATATTTAACAAGCATATATGTTCGATTTATAATCTACCTTGAAATTTAAACAATTAACGTTACGTATAATGTAATGCCAATCAATAGACGCGATTACAGATGAATTTTTTTTTTACCTAAAAGTGAAACTATTTAATCTACACACTTTTATTATCAATCGAACATATGTGATATAACTTTACATTTTACAAATAAATAATAGTTTTTTTATAATATTATGTATAGATAAATAAAAATTATACCTTTACATATTTCCAATGCTAGCGTTTTTATAATGTTAAATTTTGTTAATTAAAATTTTATTAGGAATTCAAGCATGAAATAGAGACGTAAAAATAGAGAAAATAGTTTTAATTTAATTTATTTAGATTTAATTTTATATTATATAAATACACACACAAAAATATTTATTATACATCAGATGCATTGTGCAAAATAAGCTTATATAAATAATAAATCAATGCAAAATATATAGATCCAATTATATAATAAAAAAGCGTATCCGCATATTTAGGCATAATATAGTGACAGTTCTAATTCAAGCGTATTTTAAATTTGTGAAGGTGCATTTAATAATAATAATAATGTTAATTTTAGTAGGTCGTTTGTGATTAAACATTTAACTATGTTTAAACATCCATTAAAATACCACAATCCGCTGGGGACCATGTTATTTTTAATTTGACTGACTCATATTGTCAAAATCTCATCACACGTTGACTGATTTTATTCATAGACAAATTTTATGTAAACGATGACTATTCTGATATGTATTAAGAAATTAAGACCAACATTAACCGACCGTACATTTAACCTTTATATTTTTGCATATTTCATATTTTCATAATACAAATATCATAATATAAATGTTTTACAGTTTTTTTTTGCTGGTTATTAACGTATCAACGAAAATTTATTGCGTGAGAAAATTTTATCGTTCAAAATATTTTTAAATACATAAGCTATACTTGTATAAAAGAAAGCAAAATTATTTTCTTGTACTGTTTCTTAATTTATGCAATTATCTAAAGTCTATATTTTCCTTGTATTGTGAGTACTTGCCTCCCATGGTGGTCTACTAAAACATTGTGGCATGCATTATTTTATGCAAAATGCCATACCCATATATCATATCACGAGGAAAAACTATTACTCAACAACGAAAACTGAATCATGTATCTCAAAGCTTACGGGTAATATAATTTATTTTGTTGTTGTGCTAAACGTTAAAAAAAGCTATAATAAGGTCAACGACATGAGCATAAATTACGTTTTATAACATACTACAGATATCCACTGTTCAATCGATATTTAGATTTAGAGAATGGTATTCAAGGTGATTTGACGGATGTTATTTTGTACATATCATTACAATATACCCGAATAATATACGTTTATACACACTTAACGTTTATAATTTAATTAAATCTTAAATAAAATTTAAAAAAAAAATAAAAAATAATTCTTGTGATTGGGAAATTATTTATAGTATGCGCGACACCAATCCATCTCATAAAAAAACCTTTAAGAAGTTATTATATTACTTTGGACGAAGAATACAAACCACATCGTATTCGTATTACAACTAATCATAATCTCTTTGCATTTATAATCATTTTTTTAACGGTTAAATAGTGTGTATAGTGTTTTTGTGTTCTATTCTAAATTTAGGTTTTCATAAAATATTCATTAGCTATATGTCTCATCAAAACTATTTTCCCGTTTTTCCCTACATAGTCTACAATTTTCGTAACATTTTATAGTATTTTGTGCATTGTGATTTGCTCTTCGTGTCACCAAATGTTTCGTGTCGACACGATTCAAAGATCGATAAAAATATTATTGGATTATATCCAATTTACGCAGAAATATGAGACACTTTGAAAAAATATAAAAAATCAACACTAAAGCATTAGTTTTTCACATGTTTGCGACGACTAACAGTTAACACTAATAATAATATAATTCTTTATTTATTTAGTTATAATTGATAGTTTTATATTTTAGATTGCAAAAATAGTGCAAACTACTTAAAATTATTATATAACAAAAAGCAAACATATATATTTCATTTACTAGGCAAAAACTATGA